>JBBMOC010000011.1:6184660-6576157 GCA_037975185.1 Centropyge bicolor | reverse complement strand
CACACACACACACACACACACACACACACACACACACACACACACACACCGCCAAGAAACAGACAAGAAACAGAAGAGGAGGGTGTTAAATCCAAACTTACACACTTTATTGATTTGCTGAACCTATTTTAGTTGCTGAGGCCATCTGCATGATCAAGTCAATAAAATGAATGGTACCACCATTTTTTTAACTTCTGATTTTTCTTTTTGCTGATTGTGCACAAAATGGCTCACCAACCCCTCACACTGAACAAACACACTACCTGTAACAGTTTTCCTCTTATATTCACCCCCCTCTCTCTCTTTCTGGCCTCTATATACAAATTGCCAGATATCCTATTGATCTCTGTCTTAAATGCCCCTTATTAGATGGACTCCCATGTCATGAACTTGGCCTGGCTCAACAGCTTCTGATGTTTTGACAGAAGTAATAAAAGCCAACCCATAACACTTTAAAACCAACAATGGCAGCTATGATGAACCTCTGACTGAACGTTCAGGGTCCCGTGCTGGCTCCCATGTCATACTGCTCTGCAGCTGTAATGTTGGTCAGATAGCACTGCACCATGTTCACAGATTAGAGCCTGAACATAAAAATGATAGGATCATCAAATGAAAAGGAAATGTCATGTCAGTGCACTGTATGCAATTCACTGACTGCTTTTTTCTGCTTTTATGAATCTGTAAATATCTCTGTTTTAGTTGCTTTTATTTTGAAGTCAGTGCATCTTACTTTGATAGTTTTAGAAGACTTCCTCATGTTTCAGGTTGTGTTAACTAATTCAGGTTAATATTGTTCTGAATTGGTGAAGGCTACTGACAAAGCCTTTTATTTTATTTTATTTTGAATGTCAGTCATGTTACATGTGGTGTAAAATGAAAATACCTGTGAGGATCTTTATTTTATTGCTGCAGACCTCTCGTAGATACAACCTGGTGGGAAACCTGAGACTCTTGTGTTTCCTCAGAGCCCATTTGCATTCATGTGTGATGATGTGAATGATCTTAGCAGCTCTGAATCAGGCAAACAGCAGTTTTGCAGTTATACATCTCCGGAAACGACTGCAGTGACCGCTATGAGAATCACAGTCTCTTCAATCTTTGCACCCAAAAAACTGGAGCCGTTCAGGGGGCATCAGAATTGTGTGTGTTGTTTCTGTACAGCAGTCTTTTTTCCCCGAGTTGACAGAAATACTGTCCACCATCCATTCAGGTACAATGTGTCTTGCAATGATTTTGTCAAATCATTTTTTTCCCTTTTTCATGCTATTGGGGAAGGTTTTTTTCTGACTATTTGGACTGGTTTTTGGACCATTTGTGTCAATTTCTGAGGGATTGAAAAATTGTGTAGCCTAACTAATTGCATCAGTCCACATTTGGCACGGCCACATATGCTGCATACGTACTTGATTATGGAAGTTTGTTGGATGTGAGTTCCTCATCCTGGTGTGTGCACATGTAGAATATGGCTTGGTGTGTGTTGCGAGGTTCCTACTCTTCTTTCCGTATTTATTTCTAGAGCTGGTTCCTCATCTTTGACCATTTAGTAAAATACTTTTTTACTGTACATGAAAGACGATTTTATTTCATGGCATCAGCAACTATTTCTTTCACCACCACCAAAAAGTTAAGACAATTTTAGTCATAACGCAGCCATGAATACGCCTATTTGTAACATTCATTTGTCGTGAGGGAAGTGACTTTGGTTAAGGTTAGGGTAAGCTTTTGGTCACGGTTACACTTGGTGCAATGTCAAGCCACTGTCTGTTTCAGTAACATGTGGTCCGCATTTGATTCACATAATACGATACAAATAAAGATGCATTGCTTTTTGTAACCATACCTTCATATTTGCCGTGAGAGCAGACTCTGGAAGAATGTTCTGTCCAGTCGACTATTCATATTACTCTGAAATGTGGAGGACAGTGCAGTCTGAAGTCTCAGCTCTGCTTACTAGTCCTAAATCTTTGACACAGTCAGCCAATAAAGAAAACGTTCATGATCTCTTCCACCTGTGCAGGGACTCAACCCGAAGAAAGAGTTACACTGTAAAGAGCCCATTGCTCTATGAAATATCTGCGCTCTAAAGCTTAAAGAGGGAAGGTTAATTTATGTAAGTGTAGTTCAAATAGAATATTTAAAAAAAAAAAAAAAGAAAGAAAGTTTAAACTGTTTAGTGACCGATTTGCTGCCAACTTTTAAATGTTTTCTTTCACTATCACTAACTCCCTCTCTTCCTCCCTGGACACAGTCTTTTATCTCCAGGGGAAAGCTTTTATTGTTATTCACTCAGTTACTGCTATAAATGTGCTGCTGCTGTTTTGGCCTAGAGATTTCTCTAATCTGGTCGTGTACAGGTGCCATAAAATGCGAAAATAATTTAGAAAATCCAGAGAACCCCTTGATACCTTTATTATTATGAGGTTGTTATTAATCATGAAGCTGTTTTAACCTCTCTACTATGGTGTAATATTTTCCTGTCGTGCCCATGTTTTGGCCCTGTGAGCCTGTGTTTAGTGTTGTGTTTGTTTGATTTAATAAATGGTCTATAGTCTGTTATTGAAGACAGATACAGTGTCTCACTCTGTGTGAAAGACAAATTAAGACAGAGGTTTGGTTTTGGTTTTTACCGTTGCTGAATGTTGAAGTCTCAATGACTCTTTAATGCCAACTGAGACTCACTGAAGGCTTGAAAACATTGGACTGACTTTCTCTTGGCTCTGTGGCACGTGTGCATGCACACATCGAAACCAAGCATACACAGTAATGTAGATGGATCCCGGATGGACACACACATACACACACACACTTTAGTGGTGACAGATTTTTGGGCAATGTTAGAACTTAACCCCAATCAATCACAAACTAGAAAGGTTGAGTGTAAATGTCATCCAAACAGCGTGAGCTGGCACTGTTGGCCGGCTAAATATGTGTGTGTGTGTGTGTGTGTGTGTGTCCGAGAATCAGTGTGTGCACCATTTTGTACAGTTGTTGGAGGTCCTGTCACTGTTCTGAGCTTTGACCTTGGCCAAGTCTGCCACAGCGATGGGTGGGCACGTCTTACACCTGGACACACGTAGGCATACACACACACACACACACACACACACACACACACACACACACACACACACACACACACACGTTTCAGCCCCATGCTTCCTGCCTGGTCTCATGCTGGCTAAGTCAAATTTTGAGTTGACATACAAATACCACTGCATTAAGCTCTTGCACATGGCTCTAAATCCCATTCATTCCATTGATACATTGACCTCACATTATCCAGTTGGCAAATATGCCTCTTTGCACCATGACCTCATCCGCCATGTTTGTAAAAACACAGCAGCCTCCCAATCATTTGGCAGCAGAGACTGTGGCATGCTAGAGAGAGTTTAAGATATATCCCTGATGTTTTCTTTTTTAGCAGCCCCCCTGTTTCTCATCTCTCCTCATACCCCTCGTTTTCAGCTCGCAGATGGGGGCAGGGTCTTGTTAAAAATAGCTGCGCCGTCTTCGAACAGCGGTATGTGTTGGCGAAAAGGGGGCTCAAAAAATGAAAAGCCATTACACTGCAGTTAAATGCATTTTGTCTTGACCTGTGGCTGCTTATCGAGTTACGTCCCGCCGCTGCTGGGCCGCGTCTAGAAGATTCCACTCAGCTTCTCAGGGCTAAGAATACACCCCGACTGCTGGAGTCATCCCGTAGGAAACACCTCATCCTTACTTCTCGAGTGTGCTGATTAACACTAAATGATTATCTCTCTGTGTGTCTGGTGTGATTGTGCACCACCCGCTGTTAAACAGTGTGTGTTGTTTGCAAAATAAGGGGCAAATGTGTTGAGTCCCTAATTAGCGTGTTTTAGCAGTCCTCATGATTCCCCCTTGCATTGTGATATCCCAGGGATTGCTCAGCATTGTGACAAGTCTTATCTGGGTCTAATCCCGATTTGTTTGGTATTAGCCCACGCACTTTCTCCCTCTTTCTCGCTCGTTCCTTTTATTTCTTCATTTGTCCTTACCCTGCTCTTTTCCCTGTATGCACTCCATCTCCTTTATGTTGTCTTCTCTTTCATTTACAGCCTGTTCTCTGTGCATGAGCTCTGTGCATCTTGGTGTAAAGACAAAATTTCAGCTTAAACTAACAAGAGTTAGGCAATAATTTTTCATTATTTTTTCAATACTTTTCAGCAGAAATGTAGTGTGATGTTATAATGTTGTCATTTAGCAAATTTCTTTCATCTAAATGAGGAAGTTGTGATAAAAAAAAATGTACAAGATTAGTTTTTCATCTGTACACATTGAGAGTTTGGTCTCATGGATACAGTGGAAGACAGGCCATTGCTATGAATTTCAATTTGCAGACCATTGATATATACCATGATATAGTATATCAGTTTTGGAATATTTCCCTATAATTACCGACCAGCCTTAAAATTATCTACTGCAGTTATCTTACATCTCTTATTGGATACATAAACAATATAATAGTAAAATATAAAACACAAACTCAAGGTGTAGGGTGTTTACAACAAACAAAGTAACCAAATAAACCCTTTTTACAATCTGACAATTATGTTGAAAATCTCGGTGAATAAAACTATTCCTTTTTGTCCAAAGTTTTATTCTTCTTCTGACGTGGTTTCACAGATTGTAGCTCATCTCTCCACACACACACACACACACACACACACACATACACACACACTCTCCAGTCCCAGTCCGGCACTGCTGATGATGGCTCATCCTGTCCAGATATGATAAGCAGACAAACTGCTCTGTCCCTTGGGCTGTTTGTCTGTCTGTGTCCGAAACAGACAGTGGTGTGCAGCGGCAGCGTGGCTCTAAACCCCCTCCGCCTGCTCGCCTTTCATCAGACCGCCAGTTCAAAGCCTTGGCTCAATCTTCACTTCTATCTCTCCCACTCATCCCTCCACCCCCCCACTGTCTTTCTCACTGCGTTTCGTCATTACCACAAAGATGGGCACGCAGTGTCTCATTAAAGCGGATTAGAGACATCTCTACGTCTCACAGGGGCCGAGCGGGACATTTCTCTTCCACTCACCCCCCCCACCCTTTTCTCCCAGAGATCAGGTTCTTTGATTTGGCCAGATAAAGACCTCTTTCATGTCGGTGGGGACGGTTAGCGATTACACTGTCAGACCCATCGTTTTGGTGAGTTTGACAAATTTGCCTTGCTGGGTGGGGCAGCTGTGGGGATTGTACTAGAGGGTTTTGGGGAGGTGATGGTGGTGCACAAGGAGATTCTCCGTAATTGAGCTGTCATTATCCAGTGACCCTGCCAGGCGTGAGTGCACAGGGCTCACCGGTTCTCTATTTGTTTAATACTTGGCTAACTTTCTTTGTGAGTATGATGGATAGAAAGAGAAGGAGGGAGAGGGGGAGCGAGTGGAAGCGGGGTACCACTCCCCAGATGAATGCCTCTGCTTATTTGACCACCTCTCTTGAGCGCCGCTGTCCATGAAAATGGGCTCCACTACATCACCGCTGCAAGTTTCTTTTCTCACCCGGCTCCTCCCCGGTGCAACACAATTAGGCCCATAACACCGGCTGCCATTTATTTTTCATACAAAATGAAAACTGGTGGCATGTTGATTACTGAACTCCCCAGAGACAAAGGGCCAATATTGGTGTTGTTTAATTTCATTAAGTAGAGTGTGGTGCACAGGATAAATATATTAACAGCTCCCTCTCATTCCTCCATTCACCTCAGCCACTCTGTATGCTAAGCAAATCCTTGGATGTAGCAGCTGTGGAATTGGGCTTGCTTAAGATGAGGCACATCTCCATCAAGTTAATACTTTTGTTCTCATGTGTTTCTTGTTTTCTGACCTGTTATTTCCTATTTGCTCTGGTAATCTGTGAACAGTTTCATTAATCTGATAATGCTGAAGTTGCTGGATTTCATCTTTTTGTGTTTAGAGATAGGTTTCCTTTTGACCACACTTTACTTTGCTCAAATAGACAGAGCCATTCTAATTTGGTTGTTACTAACTCTGGCCTATGTATTTGAGATGTGGGCTATAAAGATGCTGCGTGGTGTGAGTGACTGAGGGGGACCAAGGTCTTTTTCTGGCAGGATAGTGTGACTGTATTAGCCCAGAAATTTTGATGAACGAAGTAAGAGCCCTCCTCATTAACCTGGAGTCAGATTGGTTGTGAGGTGATGAGTAGAGCAGAATGTGTGTGTGTTTAACCCTTCATGAGTGTGTGTGTGTTTGTGCACTTGTTTGTGTGTGTGTGTGTGTGTGTGTATGTGTAGGTGTTGGAGGGGTCTTGGCTAAAACATTTCAAGATGGTCCATTAGCCAGCGCAGGCCCGTCCCCTCCCGACACTAGGATTCCTCTGTGCTGACCCCCTCTACTCCACCCCTCCACCTCTCAGCCCCTCTGTCCCAGAGGCCCCCAGCCTCATCCTGCCAAGTGTACGGTTCCAAAGTAACGATGAAGCTGCCTGCGTGTGAAAATATTGAATTGCAAAAACATCCCTGGGTGAGAGGGTGTGTGAATGGAGCTTTCAGCGCCGAGTCCGACCCGGGCCCTGCGCTACTGACTGACGGACAACAAATGGCATTTTGTGTCCAGAGAAGGAGAGAGAGGGGACAGAGAGAGGAAAGAGAAAAGAAGAGGAGAGACACAGAGAAGGGGGGGGGGGGGTCTCAAGGTTTTTCAGGACTCTTCAGTCTGGGGCCCTATATGTAGGTCTGAAATGCCTTATCACATGACCTGTCTGACCTTTGGCCCCCACTCAGCTAAGGCTGTCAGGCTGCTCTCCAACATGGAACACAAAGCCGCACAGCCTCAAAGGCCACCATTCACCCCCCTGTGCAGCCGTACTCCAAAGGTAATAGGTAAAAGTAATGTCAGTGACCTCCACTTTCCTTCCCTCCACAGGAGGGCAAAACTCTTAAGATTCTCTGATAATGTCAAAGGTAGAGGGTGGCCATTTTGGCTCCTTATCCACTGCCTCTAGCTGCCTTAGCTCCCATGAGATGAAGAGTATAGCAAAACTCTTGTGGCAAAATTATTCTTTGGATGAAGAGACATTTCATATTTTCATGTCTCTGAAAGTGATGGGAACTGAGATGAAAAATGATAGAAATGTGAATAAATAACATGCTATTGTTTTTAGTTGCATTGCACTGGGAATATAGTTGTGTAACTCAACTCTATGTGATATCTAAGTGTGTATGTGTGTGAGTGTGTGTGGGACACTAGTGAATTTCTGATGTCTCAGAGGACTGACTGGGTCACAGTATGACCGTAACCTCCTGTCTCGCTTTGCAACCCACACACTGGCATCTCTCTCTCTGTCTCTCTCCTGACCAGTCCTAGGATTCTTTCTTCTCTTTTCCCCTCCTTCTCTGGAACACTGGAGTTTCTCTCTCTCTCCGGTCTCCTTTGAAAAGATGCGGCGTCTTTGTCCGGCCTGATAAAGGATGCCATAGTTCCCCTTTTCCCCTTCTTTGTGGCCCGGGGCTGGCGGCTCCTGTAGAAGTGCAAATGGTATCCTCTCAGAGGGGCTATCCCCGCGGGCCCTGGAGGGCCCTCTCTCTCCTCCAGGCTTGGCTAATTACCACCCTGCTTCCCCCCACCTTACAGCCCCCACCAGCTCCCTGGTCCCTGGAACCATGGACGGCACATTCCCACAACCAGCACCTGGCCTTCTTTTCTCCTGGCCTGCTTTGATGGCTGACACCCCAGCCTACCCCTCCCTCCTTCCTCATCCTCTTCTTCTCTCCGCCCCACTACCTCATCTCTCTTTCTCTGCCCCCCTTTAACTTCTCCCTCTCTCACTTCTCTCTCTCACTGACTCTCATTACTAGAGGTTTTAAATTGCTTTCTGACCCTGACAAACTGCTCTTGTTGAAAAGGGAGATGTCGAAGAGGGAGGGCAACGGATGTGAGCAAGAAATGGAAGAGATAAGGGAGGCAGTAGAAAGTTGTTATGAATGCATCTAGCTATAGTCCATTATATATTCTGTCAGATTCTCTAAGTTTGCCTAAAGGAGCACACGACCCGTCACTAACCCCAGTTGCCCCTGAAGGAGACTGGATATGGTTATATGACTTTTAACTACTTGTTTAACATGTTGTTAAACAGGAACAAAATAGTGTTTTCTCTTATCTTAAAATATGAAAAATGCCTTCACTTATATGGTTGTTTCATCTTGTGGCGTTAAAGAGGGACAGCAGATGAAAATTAGTGGCCTGTTTGGCTCATGGCTTACTTTCAGGTTTTGATCAGTGTACTGTCACTGCCAATTTAACTTATAAAATAAAAAAATAAATGATTTAAAATCAAACCTTTGCAGGATTGATGACTTCATCGAGAAGAAGAAGGGGTTTCAAAGTAGTGTTGTATGTAGAGGCCTGTGGTTTATAAAACTCAACAGTTGTTGGTGCAGATTAAGTTGATTTTACCACATTGGTAGTGCACACACATAAACTCACACACACACATGCTCACACTCACAAACGCAAATATCTAATTTAGTTGCATATTTGCGTTCTACTAGCCGTAGGCCTAATCAATAGCCTGCCCCAGTGGATTTGGCCAATTCATAGCTCGCCTTTGTGCTGTCTAGCGATCCCAGCGAGGGCATTTGGACAGCTTTCTGAGGAAAACAAATAGCTCTATTACAAGCTCGCGTTTCTGTGATGCTCAGTGTCCCAAAGGCAAAGTGCTTGGCCTGTATTAATTGCATGTTCTCTACACAGGAAACAGATAGGTTTTCAGCATAACACAAGTTCAGAGTCCAGACAGAAGAGTCTTAAAAATATAGACAAATTATTCCTGAAAAACATTAGTGAGAAAAAGTTAAACCAACCAAAACAACATACTGGTTTGATTATAGGAAGACAGGTGCAGTTCACAGTGGGCTAATTGATAATATCAGTGTGCTAAAGTGCTAATATTTTGTTAAATTACATATCTGGCTTAAGTTGAATATTATTAAGTAACACTTAATGTTATTGTATAATATATATTAAATATTGTATAATGTTATTAGATTGTGTACCTAATTTTAGGTAGATAACTGTCAGTGGATCATGATGTTTCTCTCGCCCCAAACCACCGGCAAACCTTTTTTCCACCAAGACACACAGTATAGAACACATGTAACAAGAACAAGAACTTTATTGTTTGATTATTTGAGATGGAATATAGTGGTTAAATAAAGTGGTTCAGCACAATAAGATAAAATATTTGAGAGACGAAACTTTGTAGACTGATTATCAATCTTGCTTGAGGTTTTTTTTTTTTAAAGAAACCAAAAAGAAAGTTTTAATTTTTACTGTTTTCAAGAAAAACACACACAGATCCATGTGAGCAAAGCATTGGTTGCACATCCTGTATTGACTCCAGCACAACACAGGCAGAAGCGATGGGTGGTACTGGGAGCTGCACACACCCAGACCAGTTACACTAGTGTAGCAGAGTTTGGCTTTGGTTTGTAAGACTGGGAGTAGCTTAGTTTAGTGTCCAGACCACATTAAGGCCACCAAGGTTTTGGATTAAATCGACAATGTCCTAACAAGCTTACAATATATTTTGACTGGCTTTAATGTTTTAACTGAGTCTTGATGTTAATAACATCGCTGGAACATGTATGCATCAACACGAAATGAGATTGAATTAAGGAATTGTGGCTGTTATTGTTAGTTTTATTCAGATTTCAAAGAAAGATGTAATGATTTAATCCTGCTCTCTTTCAACGACAGTCACATTTTGTCTTAAACATCGTCTGCCATCCAGTCTGGACGTCCCCTCTGTTGCTGCCATTTCCCAGCCACAGCTGCCCTTCCCTGTACAGTTCACACATCATCGCCTATAGGACTGGGATGATGTCATGAACTGGGCTGCTTCTTCCTCGTCGGTCTCAACCATAACGACCATCAAGTGGATGTTACATCTACGTTGGGTCATTCAGGCATCAAAGTGAAATTCCACACTTGGATACATGGTTAGATATCAATTTGTGAGATTTGATGCATTCCAGGGATTATGCTTTTCTTTCTCAGGGTTCGTTTTAGCAGAGAATGTGCATGAATTTGTTCCAATGAAATGAGTCATTGTCCTGTGTCGCATTTGCGCTGTGGTATTATTAGTGGTGTGAGTAGAGAAATCTTCTTCCATACTGTGATGGATTTCTCCCTCCTGTCTTATAGATGCACAAAATGGTGAAATAGTTGAGTCTGTTGGACTTCATTGCCTCCAAAACCTGAGGAGGTGCATTTAGAATTTCTATAGTTTGGTTTAAGGAGAGGCTTCCCGAGTCTCATGTCTCCCTCACTCTCCACCTCTCTCCTCATCAAGTCTCGCCACATCCTCTCTTTCGAGTACAGAAAAGGAAAGAGGAAGATCCGCTTTCTGAATTGTGTTTTATGAGTGGTTGAAACGGCCACTTCTGTGGTTTCTGCCCGTCTGCACTGACCGTTCGAGTCAAAGTTCCTGAGGTTTTCGAGACGTGTCAATTAAGCGGTTTTAATTGGGAAGAGGTTATTCCAAACAAATGTTAGCGCTCTGAGAAGCTGCATGTCGGTCAGAGCGGGGGAAGATGAGGACATGCAGCTTGGTGTTACTGTTATTACATTGCTTTAACCCCATGTTGGCTTTGCAAATCTGTTTCTCTTCTGTTTCCTTGAATGCCGTAAAAACTCACTTGAATGACAACGCACACACACACACACACACACACACAGCCACTGACAGAGGCATCTTGTTTTTCAACAGCACTGAAGAACAGTGAGTGTTTAAGAATGGCACGGTGCAGCAATGACAAAGCAAACAAAAGAGGCAGGTGGGTGAGGCGGCTGCAGGCCTGTCGTCGGCCTTGGCTCTATTTTAAAACTTCTTTTTCATACATTGCGATGTCATAATGACACAATGACATAAAATTTCAAAGATTGGCTTGTGACACAGAACCAAAAGTATAGATACAGTTTTTAGGTATAGTTATTTTTTAAGATATTTGTTTTCATTTTTCTTTACATTTGGCTGTTGACATTTTATAAATTTCTACAGAACAAGACTTTGATCTTTAACAGTGAGGCCAATACTGGCCAATATTGGTTAAAGTTGGCTGCCGTGAGGTTCAGCTCATCCCATCAGATATTTTTTGTGAAGCAAAAAATATAATATATTAAAAATATGTATAGACATTTCTGTTTAGACTGTTTTATTTTTTATGAGGTAAAATGCTCTTTAAATATGTAGAAGCCTAATTAATTCTATATCTGAGCACTGTGGGCAGAATTGTAATTACATGAAGTCAGTCAATTAAGGGAACCACCTTTCAAGTTTCAGTTTTGTCTCTTGAAGGGAAAAAGTTTCAGCACCCCTCTGCTAGACTTTACAAATTATAAATATTAATGCCAGTATCCAGATCCCCAGGTTCACACTTTGCCTCTGACAGCATTTATTCTCATATAAGGACCAGATTCATCCTGTCTCTCTGCTTCCTCCTGTTCATCCGCACGGCTCTCCCCCATTTTAATTAAAACTCGGTGTGAGGTTTTGCTGTTCCTTTCTTTTGACACCTCACTATTTATCTGTCGAACACGGGCGCAGGGCAGGACCCACGGAAAAGAAGGGCAGATTTTTGTTTTCAGAGAGCTCCGGGGAACTTTGATGCCAAGTTCCTCCGCGGCAAAAAGGCAAGGCCCCGACCCAGCACATCTGAGAGTACTTTGGTGAAATAACAGCAAATGTTTGTCTTGTATTGTATGGCACACTGCTGGAGGAGTGCTAAAGCCCCTTCTTCCAGTGCCTAAAGCACCTCTTAATAAAATAGTCAAGAATAACTCCTTCACCTTAATCTTCCCCTCAGATTACTGCACTCAGGGCGGGAAATTAGCAGCAGGCCCGTGCGCTTCCTTCTTCCTTTGACACTGTTACATCTTTACTTGTGAGCACCTCCTTCTCTCCCTCCTGCTCTTCTGCTCTGCTCATCCCTCCCTCACTTTTCAAATTTTGGTTTCTCGTCTTTCTCTCCCCATCCCTCGTCTCTCTGTGCGGTAGGCCAGATGAACTCTCCGTGGCAGGGGGGAATGGCATTTTATTGGGTCAGTATTAGAAGCAACATGTGGCTAATGGGTGGCTGCATTTTCCATGGTCTGGTCCTCATCAGCGGAGAGAAGGGGCCTAAACAACTAAACATGGCCGTTGACAATTGATACGAGCCCTTTTAAGTGGATCCGCTTGGTTGTAGAGGGGGCGGGGTGGGGCGTGTGAGAGTCTGCGTGCACGCGCTTGTGTGTGCATGTTCGCCTTTGCATGTTAATTAGGATCCATGCAGACACTCATGCGCACACATACACACATACACACACACACACACACACACACACCCCAGGAGAGTATCCTTTGGGGGGCATATATACAAGAATGTGTGTGTGTCCCTTGTGTCCAGCAGTGTAACCCACACCTTGAGTACGGTAGCGGCGGTGGCTTTGAGCGCACTTCGTCCCGCCGTCTGATCCTCGTAACCAGAACTCTCCTTTACTGCTTCCTGTCCGCTTGGCCCACCTTCCCCCTTGCCCGCCTGCCATCTGGGTCTGCCAAGAGACACACACACATCTACACACACACACACACACAACATAGTTAGAACGGGGGTCCTCATGCTCTAACCTGTGTCCTTCACTTACAACTGTGCCTTTGAAACCAATATCACACAGACGAGAAGCGATAAACGGACTCCACCATCTACGTTCTCAGCTTCTCGCTCCGCTTTTCCTTTGTTGTGACACAAGGCATCAAAAACTGTTTTCTCTCTAAGCACTCTAACAATTATATTTGTATCATATTTGGACAGTAGCGCAGAGGTGAACTGTTGAGATCAGGGAATGGGCGATTTGCAAAATAATCCTGTTTATACGGATTGAAAAACTGATGCAAACTTAAGTCAAAAGAGAGAGTGAGATGATGCAGCCACAGACAAATACACATCTAAACTTTCACTGAGTCAATATCAGATCAAATGTTTGCAGCGTATTTCCACACTATTGAGGCTCAGGTAGATCAGCATCCAAATTGCATCTGATAAACTCAGGTAAGCCTGATATTATTATGTGAGGTATAAAGATCAAAGATAATTTGGTCTTATCCCTTCTGGCCAATGTTGAGGCTGCAAAGAGTGAAAGGTTTAAAGGTTTATTATTAGTTGTTGTAAAGAAGTAGTTGTGTTAGCAGTTGTAGTGGTATTAGTATGACTAAGCATCAAAGCTTCGTAGTACCTGGGTATCTAAATTACGTACCTGTGTAGATAGCGTTTCTGAGCAGGGGGCACTGGGTTTTCAGTATCAGGGGTTCTGGTTGACACTTTGATCACTTCCTCCACTCTTCAAGCCTTCATTGTGTTCAAGATCAGATCACACACACACACACACACATGGAGATACACACACACACATCACAGGTGGAAGGGGCAGTGTCAGGTGTAGCGGGGGACAATGCAGGGATGCGTAGCAGCGAGCCAGCATGGTGTCTGTGACAGTGACAGCGGCAGTGTGCTCCTCAAAGCTGCTCCTCTCCTCTTTCATCACCTACAGTTGCAGCGTGTGTGGGGAATACTGCCGGCCAACAAAAAACCCCACCGTGCCTGAATAAAAGTGGCAGTTTTGACACAGACGATGATTTACCTGAGCGAAAGTGTTAAATACATTTGCAAGTAAATCAGTTAATACATTTATTGGTTTTGCTTTAAGAAATATAGGCCAAAATATGCTCTACCAAAATATGGTTAACTCGTCATGAATTATGAGTTAAACCTAATTTTTCCGTGAGGCACCTGTTGGCATCCAGGTATGAAAAGTGACTTTTTATTAAGAGGTTTTAATTAATTTTGCTGCTGTACTCCTGACATAATAACAAGTCTCAAACAAAAAACTGAGATTATAAATTTCCTAGATTAGACTCATGATAACTGGGATTAACAGTTTAATGATGGTACTGATACAATATGATCAAAAGTAATGAATGCATGTGTCTGAATGAGGTTTATGTATATGATGAAAGTCAGAATTAGTTAAAGGACTGGCACAACAAGCAGAACCTACATGGAAAACTGATGTAGGTGGATGCAGAGATGGTGGGAACACCTGATGAAAGTGGATAAATACAATTGTTTTCACAGGTTGCTCATGAGGCGATGAGGGAATGAGCGCAGTGGGAACGAAAAAAAAAAGACAACTTATTTATTTTCAGTGCCGCAGGTGCCCGCCTCACAGCTTATTGGTTTTTTTGGATGACTCTTTTACTCTAAAGAGGGCAATTTATGTCCCTCTCTCGCCTCTCTCCGGAGGCGAGGGCTGAAGTGGCTCGCTTATTTTAGCAGGGTCTCACGGTCTTGACTTGTGGTGACATATTAATTGAGCGGTGCCTCTAAAGAAAAGAAAGGCCGGTGTCACGATCGGTCCGACGCTGTTTGTAGAGCTTTGAAAATTGGTTTTGTTTGGCTGGGGAAACTCTTAGGTGTTTATTTACACATCCGAATGTTTCAAATGGCAGCTCTTTCTCTATGTGTGTTTGTGTGTATCTGGATGCATGTATGGCGTGTTTGCTCGCTTATGTACGTGGCAGCTGTGCCGTGCATGTTTGCATGTGAGAGATAAAGACTTGGCAGAGAATAGGTGAGCGAGACAGTTTCCTCAGCTCACCTGCCTCTTGAGTTTCCACACAGCCAGTTGTCCTTGCCGTCCTCTTCATCCATTATTGACCACATTCATTCACACCAGCCTCTAGAACTCATTATGACTCCTGTGTGGCTTGCGAAGGAGAAGAGCGCATTTGTTTTCCCAACTTCTCTCCAAGGAGTGATATAGTCAGACCACTGGTGTGTGTGTGTGTGTGTTCGCTCAAGGGTATGAGTTCATCTGTGTGGCCGAGGTGACCACTGCAGAGTATAAACTGTCATCGCGATAATTTACAGATTTGTAAGTTGTTTCCTCAGCACTGCTGTGAAGTGTGCTGGCTCCTACACACACACACACACACACACACACACACACACACACCTAGAGAGACATAGCCTGTACATTTTTAGTTCGTTTCATGAATCTCAGGTGCAAGAGCTCAGCAGTTCAGCGCAGCCAATGAGTGAGAGGAAAGTAAGTGCTCCGCCACCTTTCTGAACATGGTTACCAAGTCAACAATTGTTTTAGCTGGCATTTCTGTGAAGAGGAACATTAGAATAACAACATGAGGCCTCAACAAATTAGCTAGTTGGAAAGCTGGGAAAATGACACATTTGTTCTGTATTTGTTCTGGACTGAATACCTTGTTTTGGGAAAAGACAAATCAGGGTTTGCTTTCCACCTTTATTTTCCATCTTCTGTGATTGGAAATCTTTTAGAGGCATCATGGGAGACGTAAGGAGAAGTAAATTGTGGTGTATTTTATAGCTCTGCATGCGTTGTGAGAGGTTTTGTGTTGACCTAATGGCTGTATGGTGTAAAGACAATTTACAATAATTTGGACTCTGCAAAAAAAAACTTGACTACAATGAAAACTTAAGCTTGTGTGTACACAAGTTTAAAAACAGAGAAACAGGCATGTACTAATATGCACGTACATGCACAGTCATGCCTTGCCTGTCTGCGCACTTTCTAAACGTCAGCAGGCAGCTAAATGATCCAGATATATTAGCTGTCTTTTAATGAAGTGAGACTGATCTCTCTCTTTCTCTCTCTCTCTCTCTCTCTCTCTCGCTCTCTTTCTCTCTGCTCAACTGAAGTATCAATAATAAGATTTATCTGTCTTCCCCCGCAGCCTTGATTCAATTATCTCCATCTCTTTCCCTCTTTCTCTTCCTTTGGCTCCCTCCATATTTGCCCCTCCACTGTGGATCCGTTTCCAATTGAAGGCAGGTCATGCTTTGTGTTTCTATTTGTCATGACAGGGTTCCTTAACGGGTGGAGGCTCCCTTCCACTGCGGCTTAATCAGATCTGGAAAGGAGGGAGGGAGAAAGGGATGAGGAACAGGGAGGTGGGGGTGACCAGGTAAAAGCGGGGTCACAAGCAGTTTACCTCCACTTCCTCATTGTCTGCATTTCCCCTTTTTGGGAAAATTAGATTTGTGTGGTCCCTCCTCTTCCCCCTCTTCCAAACGTGTGTTTTTTTGTCCAATGTGAAGCCTTTGAAGTTTGAAGGATCCCTTTGGCTCTCCACATGCCCTCCTCAGCCAACCCCCCCCAACGCCGATACCCCCACTTTATCTGGCCTTACCTTCTTCCACACATACCTCATTACCTGAGGCTGTATTGGAAGAAAGAGTGGCGGCTAATCGAATTGACTCTGCAGGTTTTCTGCCATCAGAGGAAGTGCCGGTCATTGAGGGGTCATTGGTTCAATGCTAGGCTTCAGAAAATCATCATGAAGTGAAAAGAATTCTCATAAATAATCTTGATTAAATGGTTGACTTTCAATTTCACATGTGTATCAAAAGATAAGTCTGTTAAGAGCACACCACATTTTCACTTTGTGCCACGAGATACGTTTCGAACTTCCTGTTTTTAGGCACAGAAATGGCTGGAAAACAAGCCAAAATTGTTGCAAAACAGTTTTTACACTTGGCTGATGTGGAAAAGTTGCCATATAGAGAAGAAGAAGAAGATGTGAGAAAGACTAATTGAATCATATTTTCCAAGCATACCCTGTATATGTTGGGATATCTCTGCGTCTTCTACTCTAGATGAAGCATTATCAACATACTGCCACTGTCTGATACAAGCCTCCACTGCCAACAATTAAATGCTGTGATTTATCACAGTTAATTATGTAATCACACATCCTGTTTTTCATGATGGTAGCTGATGAAAACACCCACAGATTAACTGAGAGGATACATTTTATTTATCCCAAATTTCACAACTTAACTTAAAACCGCTCTTAAACTCTGAAACTGCTGGATCTTTGAGCTCACTCTGAGGCATCCCATTTAAAAAAAAGAAAAAAAAAAGAAACCCAAAGGGAAAGCGAGTGAGGTAGAGAGTAAATTCAGAAAGACAGAGTTGAGTCTGTTTACAATTGGCAGGTCTGGAGTGTGAACATCTTGAGGTGAGCCTCTGGCTAACTTCACAGAAGCTGTGAATGAAGTCTTTCTTATGGCCTGCGCTATGCAAATGGCTGCATGCATACACACACACTGTACGCAGTGAGTGCACGCACGCACAAAGTGCCTCCTCCCTTCAGAAAAACACACACTTGCGTTTACACACACATCACTTGTTAGTGCACATGAGGGACCAGGCAGGGCAGCGCAGCTGTTGAAGCAGCCAAAGGCATTAGCTGGTACTGTTCAGCAGCTTTGCATTGGCCCAGGGTGGTTGTTTTTAGGCTTGCTAGCCATTTGCAGTGCTCTTGGATTTCCTTGGAGAATACAAGGTATGTGATAGAGACCAAGCATCTGTCCTACTGCTCACCAAGCGGCTGGGAATCACACAGATTTTAAATTAGTCAGAAAGAGGTTGGATGCACATTTCTGTTGGGTAGATTACATGCTGAGGAAAAATCCAGGCCTGGCTTCAGCTCTCGTCATTGTAAAGAAGAATTTGTGTCAAATGACAAATGAGTCACCATGTGCAGCTCTCTCAGATGTTGTTTCACATACATTTTATCCATTTGGCTGCTGACTCTTTCATACAGAGGGACCTACAGTGAGCTGCAGACAAAGAATAAGCAGACACGAGTTCAGCTCAACAGGACTCATGGATGGATTTCAGTTCTTGTAGGAGTCAAAGGTGACTTTTAAGTTAATATGGGATACTTTCCATAACCACAAGGCCACCCTGATGCTGCATTTTAACACAGTGATGCCTACTGTATTATATGTCCATAGCAGAATAATACAGCTTCTGTTACAGATGAATATGATCTGCATCAGTGCCCAGGATGGGGTCATTGTGTGGCAGCCGTCAACAGCCTCATCTACAATGGCTGTTTCACATATACAACTATTGGCATATTTATGATGTGTGTTGTGATGGCTGTAAATTCATGAATTGTTTCCTTCCACAGCACAGTCGTAAAAGTTGGCCAGTTTGGAGAGCTCCAAAAAGTAACATTCGCAGGCCAAAGCGTAATAATTTTTACAACGTATTGTTGAACCGGCCTGTTCACATCTCACAAATCACCAGTTTTGTCTGTTTTTATTCTTTTTTTTCTGACGTACAACTGCAACTGAAACGAGAATAACATTACTCAATTAACGATTTCTTGTCTTTTTTTTCAAGCAGCAATATTTTAGGACAGATGTTTTCCCTCCCTGTGGTTTGCGATGATGGTGTGCCGTTGTGTGTGTGACAACTCTTTTGACCTTTCCGCGGTGCACACGAACTTGCCTGCCCTTCTCTGGCTCTTCTGTCGGCTCTGCAAACACACGGGAGTAGGGCGCAAAATTGTGACGAAGGCCTTGAAGTGAAGCGTATGTGTTTGTAAGAGGGGGCGATAGAAACCATCAACATGTTTTATATGTGTGTATGTTGGCGAAGGGCGGCAGAAAGACATGTCATCTTCAGTGAGCGTCCTCCGGCTTTGGCTTGGTGTTGACCTCTCACCCAAATTAAACTTCCACAGCTCGCTCCCTCTCCTCTCCTCCCTCATCCTCTCTCCGCTGCCCACTGCCAGGCACTTTTGTTTTCACATGGCCGACTTCTCAGGGAACACGCTCATATTTGTGGCTTTCGGGGTTGGCAGCCGAGTGTGCTGCGCCTGTCAAGTTTTTTCACTCTGACTTATCCCAACACCCAAATTGAACTGTTCAGTCATTTCCTGTCATCCCCCCTGAACCACCTCCCTATCCCATATTTGCCAATAATGTCAAATTTCATTGTTCAGTCCGACAGAACAAAACATCATGTCCCGTGGCGTAGGCCTATCTTCAGCATAGCAGTTGCCTATGCTGCATGTATAAAAAATAGTGGACCTCCAAAAACGTGATCACTGAAAACCACTTGAATCCAGATAAGAAACTGACTGACAGCTCAGGGAGCTCCTAAAGGAATATATTGGTTTAAATGACCTACTAAGCGAAAGCAAACATTTTGGTCTTTTTGAGTACCTGCAAAACCATTAGCATGAGCGCATGGTTAGAAGAATCCTCCACAAATAGTCAAGGCTCATCCAAATCATGTCCCTGAATGTGAGAGAGAGAGGGAGAGAGAGAGAGAGACATGCAAAAAGAAAGCGAGAGAGCAAGATGGTTATCTGAAGTGAGGTCAGAAATGAAACATGTCATAGCAAATTAGAGCCATGTTGTTTGAATTACTCCGGCCTGCTTCTTAAAGAACAGTCTGCCCGTGGAAAAAAAAAGAGTGTATTGAGTAAGAAAAGCGAGAGACAGACAGAGGGAGAAATGGGGGGGTGGGGGACATGAGAGGTAATTTACAGTGGGAGCAAAAGAGATAAAGGCATAGGAAGATATGAAAAGAAAGAATAACAGCGCAAGTTAGCAAGAGAGAAAACAGAGGGAGGGAGAGGCCTGACAGAAAAAAATGATGTTTTCTCTGGAACAAATAATGTGACTCGGGCTGAGTCATGGGCCTGCCGAGGAATGATGATGATGATGATGATGAGAAGAAACCTTGGACTCATTCCTGCTTCGAGCTAAGTTTGGGGCATCATTTACCAAACTACTGGAGAGGGGCCCCTGCGTATGTGTGTGTGTGTATGTGCAATAATAACCACATTCTCTAAGCATCTTCGGCCACCAGGGCCTGTTTTTATAGCTGGGAACAGGGATGGGCCAACACTCGTTAGGAAGACTATTTCGGAAGATGGGAGGGAAAAAAAAAACGGAGGGCTTGAGGGGAGAAAGATGACCAGAAGGGGGTGTGCAGAAGGACAGAGAGCCCGCAGAAACTCGCAGACTGGCCCGTCCAATTGCGATGTGTTGAGGAAGAGATGAGCCAAAAATTTGGCATTCTCTGGGAAAACAGCCTCCTGAGACTGAGATCGGCGCAGGCTTCCCGGACAGGATTTCGCAACTTTGAAAGAGTGAGAAACGCTGAGAAAACCCTTTGAGCAGTGACAGAAATGGAAAGGCTGGATGTGGCGGCTGAAAATCATCAGATAGGATATATCAAAGATGTATTCCCCCTTATTTTCTCCTTGCACAATGGAGTTGTTGCTTCTCTTGTCGTTGCTTCTTAAAATGTACATGTGTTTAGCAAAGATAGAGACATCACACAAGCACAAATTATATGGATGTGGGTGCCTGTGTGTTTGTGTGTGTGTGGGCAAGGGAGAGTTAGAGAGAGATATCTTGGATTCAGTATATTGTATGGCTACAAAGACAGGTATTACACACACACACATTCACACAGAAAGGGAAAGAGCGCAACAACAAGTGGGGATAAGCTGAGCTGGTAATCTTCCCTCCAACAAAGGAATGTATTTACGAGGCACGTGTGTTTGTCTGTTTGTGTGTGTCTGTATGTGTGTGTGAGTGAATGTGTGGGGCTGCGACTGTGTATCTGCGCGCCCACAGCATAAGTATTCCATTTTTCGTTTGTATTGTGTAGCAGTCTGCCGCAGTGCAAGTCATGCCACCATAAACACGAGGGGGGACAGGCGTCTTTGAATAGCAGCAGTGTGTGTTGGAAGACATCAGGCGGTGAATCCATCACGCTACCACTGACAGGCCCAGCGATGGGAAATAAATATTTACTTTAAGCTTCCCCAAATCACATCCAGAGTCTATGCTTTTTATGTCTCTTCTTCGCTTGTCCTCCGATTGTGTCCCCCTGTATTTCTGTCTTGCTTCTGCTTTTTCTTCTCTCATCTTCCCGTATGCATTGTTTCCTCCACTCGCATTCACTCCATCATGGTACCCCGCAAAACATACAGCAGAGCAGGGGCCCGTGTAGACGTGGAACCCAGGTCATGTTTCCACTCAGTCACACTCTCCTAACTCACACAAAAGTGGGGTACAAACATATACACAAACATGCCCACCACACACACACACACACACACACACACACACACACACACACACACACACACACACACACACTCACACTCAAAAACACATGCAGGGTCAGCCTGAGATATCATCTGGGGTTTGTCATGTCAGACATGGCCCATGTCTCTCTCTTCTGTAATTATGGCAGTATTTATTTTTTCAGATCGTCCCGCTGGGTTAGGAGCGTCCCGCGGTGTGGTTTTGGACGTGGAAACACACTCCGCTCAAGACATCCAGCTTAGCAGAAAAAAGGGCACAAAGTACCTTGACTAGAAATTGGTAACCCATAATTCAGAGATTTAATGCAATGTGATGGAAGTGTGCATGTGAGAGTGTGTATGTGTGTGATTTTGTGCACGGGTGTTTGTGCACAGCTGCAGATGCAAGTAAAGGAGAAATGTGGCTGTGACTTTTCACAGCGGAGTAAACACTCGACAGATTGAGTGTCGCCAATGCCAAGAGAGGAGATTTGATATTATAACGTCTCATTGCATTACATAACACTTAAGGCCCACACATAATGCCTGAGTGACTCTGCAACAACTTTGGCATGTGTAATGTGTTTATAACCTCAGACCTTGTTGCCTGACACAAGGGGTTCATCTGAAGAACCACAGTGTCTCTCAGTTTTCAGTCATAACTTAAAAAGCATGTCATTGGTTAACCCGATAAATTTCAGGCAGGATTGTGTGTTGGGGCCTCACGTGCCTTTTGCTGCATGATTCTCTCATACAAACACATTTCCAATGCTGAAACTATAAGTCATTTAACTGATTAGGAGAATAATATACAACAGTTTTATTCGTGATCATCATTTAGATTTTCTCTGTTTTATATTAGTGTAAATGGAATATCATTGGGTTTTGAACTACTGACTGAACAAAAGCAATGATTCACCTATGGCTCCAATCAGTTGTGATGGGATTTTTCAGTTTTTTAACAAACCATTTATACGGCGTATTAGTAAACAATTTATCAAAAAATAATCAACAGATCAATTAAGGAAACTAATCATTATTTTCAGTGCCAGTTATTTCCCTATTTTCATTTTATTCTGGACTTATTACCAATGGAGTCACAAGTGAAAAATATGTCTTTTTGCAATTCCTATAGTTTTGACTACTCTGTTAGTTTAGTCTCATATGATATAACGTACTTAATAATGTGTCTGCAGAGCAAAAAAAAAAGTCCATAATCCTCTATTGCATTAGAAGACTGCAGTAAGGCATGCAGTATGTCAAAGCAAACAGATGCAAGTAGCAATGCAATAGAAATGTGCGAAGAGAAATAGGTTAAGTTCATGTTGGATTCTTTAAGCTCAAAACTTTTAGACCTGTCTGATTGTTTGTCTTGCACTTGTGTCTCTAAGCTGTGACGGGACTTTGTCCCGGTGTCTCTGAAACGAAACTGGTGAGTGAAATCATTATTGGAGGATAACCATAAAGTTGAATAAACAGCTCTCCCAACAGTTTCAACATAAATTATAACCTTCACGAAAGCAGGATTTATTAAAGGGCTACTGTATTAGGCTACATTGGTTGACTGGTGCATGCTAACTTATCTTCCCCACCCCAAATCCTGGAAAATCCTTTTCTAACCCTTCCTCTTTTCCTCCGGGTTGCACGCCTCATAGTAATGACTGTGCGTGTGTGTTTGTGTGAGTGTCTACCCAGCTGAGTGGAATCACCCTCTGTCCTGGGCACACTCAATGAACTTGGCACTCACGCCACCTTTTTCACTACTCCCGGCCTCCTTTCACTTTCTCTTCCCTGTCTGTCTGTCTCCTCATTTCTCTTCATTGCCTTACAAATCCTTTACCCTCTCACTGTCTTTTTTTTTTAATCACTTTCCTCCAAGCTGCCTTGTTCCTCTCTTGACAAAAACACAGATGAGTCCCCTTGGAGGAAAAAATAAAAGCCTCAACAAGATAGAGATAATGGCTTATGTCCAATCGGCCCGTGGTGCTAATCAGCGACTATCGTGGGAAAAGCACAGGGGGACGGAGGTGGCGGTGGTGGTGGAGTTGGTGGTAGGAGGAAAACCAGGCCCATTGTCCCGGGGAGATTAAAGTCCCCGAAAAGGCGGCATTGTCCACTGACGGGGATAAATCTTCCTCCTCCCGTCAGTCAGGCCCTGAATTCAATTCTCCTCAACCCCTCCTAAAAGAGAGGCTTATCTCCTGCTCAATAGCTTGTTGCGCTACAAGCCAGGCAGGAATGCACTAAGTTGTATCCCTGACACCCGCTCACTGAGTTAAAAAGGAATTAGGGAGGAAAAAGAGAGAGCGAGAGAAAGTGAGCGCCTGAATTGCGACCTCTATTTTTGCCAGAGGATGTGCGCTGGGAGGCAGATTGAGGTGCCGATAGAGGCTGACAGAAGGAGAGGGGACGGGAGAGCGGGATTGATTGACTGCTGCCGGGGGATTGAGGCCAGTGGAGAAGAATAGCAGCCTGCTCAGCCTGCTCTCTCCGGGGCTGCGAGCAGCATGGTAAACTGCTGCCCCATTGGAGAACAGACAGAGGAGCCCCAGCGGAAGAAACCACTTGGGAGCTCCTGGCATGCGGTCTGGATGCCACCTAACAAACTCACCCCCTCCTTCCCTTTCTTCCCTTTACTTTGCCCCCTATTGCTACAGCAGCATCTCTGTAACTCCAGTCCAGGGGGCATCACCAGTTGCTAAGACCCACTGCTTCACAACACTTGGATGCCCCGCACCCCCCTCCCAACAGATTCAATTCAGACCCCCCTGGTCCCACGAAAAGGGATATACAGAGACAGAGAAAGGATGGTTGGCAAATAAAAAGAGCTTGTGCAGACTCAGGCCCATAGCCCCGCTCTGTTTGGCCCAAGGAGAAAAACAAGCCTTGCGTCCCCATTTTTCACCCCTTTCTCCCTTTCTCTTTCACTCTACCCCCATTGGAGCTATCTCCGGGAAGGGACACAAAAAGAGAAAACGAGAGAAATGGATGGTAAGAGAGAGAGAGATATCGATATAACATTCACTGAATGCCCCTTCACATTAGCACTCCTCTCCTTAGAAAAAGCGAAAACAAGATTTTCCCCTTCTTTTGGACTCCCTCGAGTCCCCGTACCTCCTCCTGTTGCCCCTTGTGTGAAAAAACAGGATTTTTCCGCTTTGCCACCAATTTCCCCGTTTGTTGTTTATGCACACTCTGTCCTCGCTTTCACAATGCGCCCCTCCTTCCCTTCACCCCCCATTTACTGTGACTTGGCTCCACTTAATGACGGGGCTTACACCTGCTTACAGGATTAAATTAATTAGCACGAAACAGGGATCGGTGGAGGGAGGAGGTGGGCGAAGAAGAGGAAGAGGCGGGGGGGTGGCAGAGGAAAGACAACAACAGGAGGTCAGGAGGAAAGTACAGCAGGAATAAGGCACAATAAAGAACGGGCCACTCGGTGGCTGGTGCTGGGCTTCATGTTCTCCCGGATGCTGGGGGTGGCAGCGGGTGTAGGAGGGGGTGATGACTTGTTTTCAGTGGAGGAAATGGGGTTGGCCAAAGGGACGGGGAGACTTGGGCAGTTGGTTGGTGCGTTGCAGGGACGAATGGTCTCCTAAACAATGTTTGGTTGTACAAGGTCAGAGGTGACAGCCGCCATTGTGGGGACACGTCTGCACGACGGCTTGTTCCTGGTTTGTAGCTCCTGCTTTTTCTGTCTGTTGCTGGTGGAGAACAGAGCTGAACTTCACAGTATAGCACGGTGGTGACTATTTTTGTTTTTAATTTTTGCTTTTTCTCTCGTCATATTTTTACTAGCTTTACGTCTTCAGGACTAAAAGTATTCACATTAATAAATCTGAGAAGTTGAAAAATAAGCATAGCTCTGCATTTAGGGGTCACATGTAAAAGCAAAATGCAAAACAATAATGTTGAATTATACAATAAATTGAAAAAGGCTATTCATTGAGAGGAAGTGAGCACCAGAAGAGAGGATTTACGATAGATTCAAGCATCAAATTACCATCAAAATTCACCACGATTTGCTTTGTAAATTCTCATCTAGTAGCTCACATCTGACTAAACAATCATCCGTCCACCAAATGCCATCCACCCTGCAGTCGGTTATGTGATTACACATTTTGGCTTTTGATTGACACAGACTCTTACTGTAAAATGTGTTCTTTATTTAGACGGGAGGTTTATGAAAATGTGCCGGCCTCGGCTCTGCCCGACCTCTTCTCCTTGGGCTGGGCTGCCCTCTGTCATCTGTCTTATTTCTCATGACCTCAGTCTTCTCTCCGTCCGTCTATCTCTGTCCCTCTCGAGCGGCTAGATGTGTGGTTAGAGGGCTGGATCCATCACGATAAGCACTTACAGATGGGCTGCTGGCCCTGCCATGCTAGCAGACTCGATTAGCTTCCTCTCAGAGGTTTGGAAGGTATCTCGCTCCCTCTGTATGTCTGTTGACAGAAAGACGAACTGAGACTTGCAGGTGTACTCAGAGAAACTATGATGTTTCTTATTTATGCACTAAAGTTGTGGCATGATTGACCAGTTTTGTATCTGTATTGAACTGATCTTCCAGTCATCAATGTCATTTTGGCATCAAACTGGGAAGAATTTACTGCTGGTATTTTAATCATGGAAGACATTTGGGTAACCCTGGCAAGAACTCACACACACGTACAACACACACACAGGATTGTCATGCACGCTACAGCACTGGTCACATAACTAAAAGATTACATGTATTATACTCCACATATTTAGTCAGTGTCCTTGAGCAACGCACTGAACCTCTACCTGTTCTCTCACTGTCGTTCAGTCCAGATAAGAGACTGTCCGCCAAATGCCCGACATATAATACAAATGTTTCATTCGCACACACAGAGGACCTAGTTGGTGACAGATGTGGCGCGGTCCAGCCCATTGCGTGGCAGTGGTCACAATCCCTTCCATATGACAGTGATTAGGCAGGACGCACACAATGCTTGTAGATCCCCACTCTGCCATCTAACACACACACACACACACACACACACAACACACGCTCCCTGGCTTAGCACATTCCGTACCTGTATTAGCAAACAGCTAAGCTAATTTCTTTCCATTATTAGTGTGTAATACAGTACACTTTCTTTGTGTTTCTTGCAGAGTAGGTGCGTTGCAGCACAGTTGGATTGACTGTGTGTGAACAGATGTGAGCACTGGTTGGACACTCAAACCACTCTAGGGTGCATTTCATATAATAATATGTACCAGAAGTCAACATTGAATTAATTTCTTGTTATAAATAAATTTTGTAACACCAACATTTCCATGACTTTGATGTTCAGACTTTGGATAATGCAAGTTCAATTGTGGAGCAAGGTGGTTTGAAATGTGATGTGCTGGGGTCAAGGGCTTTGCCTGCATACAGGAGTGTGTGTGAGAGAGTTTACAGCTGCGACAGCCTGTGGCCTTGCCAAATGGGCCTCATGGTGATAACACATTGACAAGATACTGGCAGACAGTGTTGGTGGACTGTCACAACAGCTTATTCCATCAACAGGTGAGGACTGGGGTCAGTGCAAAGCTGCAGGGAGCAAGGTGAAATACATTATATGGCTCAACTGTTCTGAAGAATAAACAACCACATAATTTGTAACAAGAGATCGAACGTGTGATGTCAGGTTTATTTGTACGGCCCTCAATTGCAGTGACAGTAGAAAAGGTCCACACAGGGCCCACACTGACAGAACTCGGTAAGGGCTATACAAAAAGGGATTTTTCTCAAGATGACCAACAGTAGATGTTTGTCTTTCTGATGCCTTCTCTCTGTCTTCATCTCCTCTTTTAACTCCTTTCCCCCACCTGCACCAAGTAAGATCTCAGAGCACAGAGTTTAGATGGTTCATTAGCTGCCCATTTCTTATCCCCTGCCGAATGCAATCAGCAGACACCGCTGGTAATAACTTTTGCACTTTTTACTCCTCTATCTCCTTTCTTCACCTCCCTCTGTTTCTTTCTTCACATCCCCCACCTCTCTTTCCTGTAATTGTATCCTACCTACCTACCAAAAAAACCGCTGGCCAAATGAAAGGCTGTGATACGTCACATGTACAAAATTAACTTTCATTCAGCAGATAGTAAAAGGAGAGAAATGGAGGAGGGGGAGAAAGAGGGGATGGAGACGGAGGCTCTTGCTTCTCCAAGCTTTTCTAGAAGCCTTGATGGCAGGTGGAGAAAGGAGGAATGGGGTTAAGATAAGATAATTCTTATTGATCCCTCCTAGGGGAAATTTGGGGGTTCAGATCCGTTGTGATTCAGAGAGGTGCAACATACACAGAGAAGATTTATTGAGACTCCTTTCTCCCACATACTCTTTCCTGTTCCCTCCACCTCATATGAATATGTTTATTTTAATTCATATACATCACCGCAAACATGTTGTCTGGCACTCAGGCATCTGTTTGCCTGTTGTCTCTCTGACATGATCCAACGTGACGTCATTAGAACAACAAAAGTAAAGGCGGCTGCCTCCAGAACTGCCATTTGCCCCGACCACAAGATAAATCACACACTCAAATTTAGCATCGACGCAGGGGGCGAAAACGACAAAAGCAACCAAGGGCCCAGTGGCATCAAAGCGATTACTGGCTGTCCAGGTAACCCCCGCCCCCATCCTCCAATTCTGTCCCACCCTCATCCTCTCTCCTCTTATCAGGCTAATTGAAGACAAGCTCTTTGAGACGACCACACAATAGGGCCAACGGTAGAGTGGCATTTGAGACTCAACGGGTGGACCAGAGAAAGGGACATGCCGGGGTATTCTATAAGCACCCCCACCCACCTCCTCGTCTAAATCCTTTTCTCTGTCCTCCTTTTATCCCATAGCGTCTCATTCAGTGGCCTACTTGACATAGCTCGACCTCTGAACCCAGAGTTTATGAACTGAAGCAGCAGCTATTTATTTGGTGTGGAACTAATGTGTGGCCGCACCATTGTGCAGAGATTGGGAGCAATGTTAGCATTGTGTTTAAGTTGCTGTGTGCTTGGATAAGCTGGTGGTCAGCAGACTTGGGTGCTAAAACCATTTCAAGACCACTGACAACTGGGACTGACTGATTGTCATCTGTTAGAAAACCAATAAAGTTCTGGCAGATGAACAAACCCAAAGCTTTTTTTTTTTCAATCAGAGATACTCAGGATCACAGCTGTTTTACTTTCCAAATAATAAGAGCAGGTCTTAGTTTTCTACTTCTATTCTTTTTGGAGACTGTGAGCATATTGTGGGCAAAGACAACACAAATAGGCACCTGCCTTTTTGAAAAGTGGAAGGTATTGCACCATGCATCATTCTGCCACTCTGAGACAAATGCAAGCCTCCACCCACTGAGTAAACAGCGGTAATCTTCATAAAAAGATCGGTCCTCATTATTCATAGTTCAAAGGTGAGATTGTCATATCCTCCTCTCCGACTATTTATCAAATTTTCTTGTGCTGTTGTGAGTCCACAAAGTCAACTTCAATCCATCTATTTAATTTGACACATTTACACGTACATTTTTCGCTCATGTCTTTTGGTACAAAGATGTATTTTGGGGAATTTAAGTTATCCTGCTGGTGAGTTTATCGGCAATCTTTGCGTTTGACTGCAATGTCAGCACAAGTTGAAGCTGCAGCAAATATCGTGAACCCTCGTATTGTCTATGACAGAGCAAAGATATCCTCAGACAAAAACATTCGGTGTTTATCGATAGGATGGGTGCCTCGAAAAGTCAAAGTCACAGATTAACAAGCCGTGGCCTGTCTATGTGCTACCTGCCGGTGTTTATGTGTAGGTGTGTGTAAAGGGAACAGGTTAGGTTTTGAAGTGGTTGCGTTGTAGCATTCTCTTTGGAGGACACGCAGCTCCGAGCAAACATTGAGCTCCACTTAAACAAACAGGGGAGGACAGGAGCGCAAGACTAATGATGGGATCCTCGCGGCTTACATACACATGTATAGACGCACGCGCGTACACAGATGCACGTATGCACTCTCAAACTCACTAGAGCAAAGACGAGAGGAATTTGTCCCCGGAAGAGGAGTGGTGGAGATAAACCGTCAATCTGTACAAAAGGATTTATGGAAGAATAAGTCCCCGTCTGTATCGCCTCGCTTTATTCAGCCAAACGGGAAATATCTTGTTCAAAAGTCAAACGCATTGGTATGATGACAGACTACAAATTTCAAATCCTTTTGGGCGTTATCAGTACTGTGTTTGTGACGCTGTGTGCGAGCGTGCTTGTGTCCGCACGTGCACGAGCCCATGCCTGCCTCAGAAGCCTGACGGCATTGTGCAGCAGAGTCCTTGACAGAAGTGAATTAATCAGACCCCTCTGGCCCATTTGTCTCTATTTGGAGGGCTAATTGGAAAAGAAGCAGGTGTTAATAGAGAGAAGAGAGAGCCACAGTAAGAGTGTGTGTATGAGTGTGTGTTTCTTGTGTGTGTGTGTGCATGCGTGTAATAGAAGTCTCAGAGCTAAGTTAACCAGACTTAATTAGGCTTGTTCAGGCTCCAGCCAACCTTATATCTTTCTCAGAGGTGATACAGCGAGCGAGAGATGGAGGGACGTGGGGGGAGGAATTGAAGACTGCAGTCGGGCCTTTTGGCCGGCTGCACTCTTGAAACACACACAAACAAAAGGACTCGTAAAACATTCAAACTAACGTATGAGCATGTCCACACAGATGCTGCAGTAAACCTACACAACCACAGAAAAGTTGAATTTGTGATGCCGCCTGCTGTTTAGAGTGGGCACGGTGTAATAGACGAGGTTGCATGTATAGAGGATGGGAAAGGCCGCTCTCCTTTCCGCAGATATTTACCTCCACTGCTGGTGTCTGGGATTGTTTGTTTGAGATGCTCAATTGCGAGTGTGTGGCAGGCCTGTGTCCTGTTCTGCGGGAAGCCGGCGATAAAGTTTGAACCTGTTTGGAAGCTCAATCAAAGGCCCCACTAGCTCGTTAGCTCCCTGCATATTTAGCTGTCTAAGTGATGTCAGCAAGTTTTAATGGACGGCAGCTTTTCTCAATTACGCAGGAGGGAGGCAGGCAAACTGTATCCAGTGCTATATGTGTATGTGTGTGTGTGAGAGCGTGTGTGTGTTTGATGTGGTGTTTACTCAGTTGAAAGCTGTCTCCTGTGTGGTCTCGCCACAAAGTTATCCCCCTCCAGATCACACACACGCTCACCTGAGGCAGAGCATGTATGTTTGTTGTGCACGAGTGTGAGTGTGTGTGTGTGTGTGTGTGTGTGTGTGTGTGTGTGTGTGTGTGTGTGTGTGCGCATGTGCATGTGTGTGTGCGCATGTGTGTGTCATCATGGAGACAAGTAGGTGTAGGTTCAACACATGACACATCTTTATGATTTTTCAGGGCACACTGCTCTTCCCACCGATGTCCGGTACACACATGTGCACACAAACGCATCGAGGCTAAACACACACACACACACTCGCACACAGAGACTCATATACAGAGATTCAAGACATAAACATACAACAAAATCTTCCATAATATTTAGATATTTCCCTATGCACACAACTCCAGACATGTGCACACCCATGTATATACACACGAAGACACATTGTTCTTGCTTCTTTCCGTCTGGCTTCATATCTGTTTTTGTTTCAGTCTCACACACACTCAAGAGTTTGAGTACAGCAGCTTTAGTGCCTCGTCAGTCAGACAGACCTCCATCCATCCATCCATCCATAAGGCTGCATATCAAACCTCAGTACCGTTACTACAGTCTATTGAAAGGCATCAAACACTGGCACTGAAAACATTGTTTCTATGGCTGCTTTTGTCTTTTATAAGTTTTGTTTTGAACCTGTAAATGAAAGAAAGCATGTTTAAATTCCTCAAAATGAGTTATGAAGATTTTATTTTGGTGCAGTAATGTAGGTCTCATAACAGCAATAGTTTTAAAGATCTCAAACAATACCAAGTCCTATCCATCCATCAATTCATCTGTCTATCTTTGTTTATGCTTCGTCCTTGGCACATTTTTTTAAGGAGTCAATAAAGCCATAAATCATCCATTCATTTATCAGATTCTGTTTTTTTAATGTTACAACCATTCAGTACTGTAGTCTTTCAAACCCTCCCACATCTCTCTTTATTTCTTCCTGCTTCCGCTTGACTCTCTCTTCCTCAGTCCTCCCTTCTCTGCCACTCTTCATCAACACAAGCAAACACACTCCATTGAACACAGGCAGAACTTCATTGACTGGAGAAAGCTGCTTAGGAGGAGTGTTATGTTTATTTATGTGTGTTATTACATATTTATTTATTTGCGGAGAGTTTTGTCTCGAATGTTCAAAGCTCGCATGTGTGTGTTTATGTGTGTGTGCTCAAGGGTGTGTTAATGTGGCAAAATATGCATCTATGTCAACATTCTGCCCTCCTGAACCTGGGATGCCCCCTGACACACACATACACACACACACACACACAGCAGTCAGAGGTGGGATGGCTGCAGGCGAGGAGGCAGGTCGGCAGCGATTAGAGGGGCTGTGTGTGTAATGGTTGCCATGTGCGGACCCATCTCATCCACCATTACACACACGCACACGGCGCCCACCTCCCGAATCCCTCCAAGATACCGTACACTTTTAAAAACATTAGCCACTAATGCTTTAATGCCCTCGCGTCGACATGGGGTTTGACTGGAGCTAAAATGGCAGACGCAGAGGAATGCTGGCTTGTGTTTGCTTAGTGTATGAGGAAGGGCTCCAGCTTACTTTTGATTCAAACATGATGGAGCTGTAGCCCAGCTGCGTACTCCTCCAAACAAGTCATGGATGCATAAAACACAACAATACAGTCGACTAGATTGCCATTACTTTTTAGGATTACTTCTGCATTTGTTGTGTCATTTTCAGTACATTTACATTGCACGTACTAAAGCACCATTTTCTTTGATTTAGATCATTAATCACAGGCTTCCATGCAAAATGCCGACCGGTGTGGATATTTACATGAGAATGGCGGGGCCATCCTGCCCAGCCAGTAATGACTAACGAACGCTGGGCATGGCTAGTGGCCTGTCTCTAAAGCGTGCCAGGTGTTTGTTCCAGGCCAGGCTGCATGAAAAGCAGCGTCTGACCTTGGGACGGGTGGGTGAAACCCGAGTCGCCTCCACCACGTCTAAGTGTCGGGCACCTGAAAAAGTCGGAAGCTCCTCCCCTCTGCTCCCTCCTGTTTGCTCGCTCTTTCTCTCCTCTCTACCTGTCGTTCCACCCTCAGTGATGTCAAAAAAAAAAAAAGTGGGAAATTACCAAGATCCTCCTCCCCGCGTCTCCTCCCTCGTCTCCTCCCACCTCCACCACATGCACATACAGAACCTTTGGCCATTGGACACTGAACAGCTTCCTTGTCTGTGAGCTTGGTGAATGTAAGCACAACCAGAGAGGGCGCAAAAACAAAAGTGTTATTGCGAGGGATTCATTGTGTCAACATCTTAGCTGGTGAGCTCCATAAGGGAAAAGGGGGCACAGTCTAGACTATTTACTGACAAAGGGAGCGGCGTACAAGGGGGTTATTTAATGTGCAGTTCACCTTTACATGCACCCGGTTAACTAATCAGTAAGAGCAACATTTCTGTCACGGAAGGGCGCTGAGATTCTCCCCTTAGGTTTCTCACAGTGATGTCGCTGTGCAGATGTATCCCATTCACAAGACAGGTATGAAAAAACACATTGTTCACCTCAAGAGTTTAGGAGGGCAGGAAATTGATGTAGAAAATGAGGTCTTAATGCTGGCCCCACTGAATATTGGCATTGAGGAGTTAAAGACCTTTCAGGTATCACAGACTTCCGCTGGTACATTTGCTAAACATTGTTGGTCTGTTTGGCAGAAAGTGACATTCCTTGAAGCATGAATGCTTTTCTTGAGCTTGTTCCTGGAAGGCAGGGCAGTGAGATAGACATCTGTATAGCGAGAGCGAGACCCCACCCGACCTGCGACACACACACACACACACACACACACACACCAGAATGAATAAGGTGTGGGCAAGAACAACCAGAAGAAATGTCATTATCAGCACCACATGTTTTAAGTCTCGCTGCAGCAAACCTGTGAAAAGTAATTGTTTCTTGGATCTTGATTAGTAATTTTGGGGAAATGGGTGATAATGAGACTGCCGGTAACTTGGCACTTGAGTGCAATTAGCAAAATCAGATGGAGGTTAGTATAGACATTAGAAGGTGCTCTGTCAGTTTGTCAATAGAATAGACCGACTTCTCCTATACCTCCTGTAGCTGAATACACTGGTGTGCTTACACTTGAAACCAATTAGCCAGCACACCTATAGTTAAAAAGGCCATAACCAGATTGGAAATCTGTCTGTTAACACTAGTTTATGTGCTAATGGGCTTAAGCTATTATGATTTAACTTTAACTGAGAAGAGAAGTAAAGACTGTGTGTGTTGGATAGAGATAGACAGAGGGAGTGAAATGAAGAGTTGTGTTCTTTGCCATTTTATATAAGCTGTTCTCAGCAATGGATTCCCTCAGATTTTCATTTGGTGAATTAACTTCTCACCCCTCATCTGATCTTTCCTCATCTTGCTTTAATCTATCAACGTGAACCCTTCGCCTTTAAACATCGACCAAGTAGGGATCAGCTTGATCAATATAGAAAGAGCTCTCTCTCTCTCTCTCTTTCTCTCCCTCTTTGTTTGGCTCTGTTGCTCTCTGTCTCTCTCCTTCACACTTGACTTGTCCCCCGGGTATAGCAGATTAATAATGCTAGTTCTTTCACCATTCAGCGGAATGCGGGAGGAGAATTGTATAGAGGCCCTTAATGAACTCAACACCTATTAACACAGCTTTTAATTATGGCTCTAATCAGAGCAGCTGATGGCGAGAGCGCCTGCAACTCTGAATACCCTGAAAAACCCAGGAGAAAGTGCCCTGCTGAGACATGCAGATGCACACGAGCACACGCGCACACGTCGCCTGCTGAAACACAAAAAGGAAAGGCTGTATGAGAGAGGAGATGTGTTCATTTCTTATTCCTTATTTATCTCCAACTCTCCTCCTTTTATCGTCGACCCTAGACCCGTCTGACCCGACTAAAGAGGGCTGAAAACATATCTGGCCTCAAAATAGCACAAACACTTTTTATTTAGTATCTCTAAGGCAGTGAGTCAAGGGTACGCAGTGCCCCAATCCAAAAACATGAAGCAACAGGAAGAGAATGTCTACTGGAGTCATCTGCCAACTTCCCAAGCTGAGGGAAAAATTGGTATTTTTAATATGAAGAGAGGACGCTGACTATTTGACTTACGCTCAGAGTAAAGTTCACGTCTGTTCGAGGGGAAAGAAAGAGGAGACAGGTAAAAGGAGAGAGGTCAGCTATTAGCGTGATTCCCTGAACATAAAGCAGTGTTTTGTCTTAGAGCGTGGTTTCAGTGTCAGTGTTTCGGCAGCTGTCTGAGGAGGGGAACTGCTGCTCGCTGCAGCTCTTGATAATAGAGATGGCAGTTAAGCTCTTGAGAGTGTAAGTGCTGTTCTGGAATCAGTTTGACTTCTTTTGGATCAGACTGCGCCTGGAAAGGACTCTAGATCAGCAACCCTCCTTCTCGGGAATATTACGGGAGAATATGTAATTTTTGGCAAAGACGAGAAAAGAAGTAGTAATCGCAGCCTTCTCCCATATGCATTTGATTTAATGCAATTATGGATGTACTATAATGCTCGAGCACGCTGCATGTTTAAGTGGTGAAGTAGAAGAAGTTAAAGCACAATGCTCCATGGTAGTGATGATCTTGAAACTTTTATCAAACGTCCTGTTGAACTGCAGACAGTTTGTATTCCCTCTCAGGTGTCTATACCACTGATGGCAAACAACATGAGGCCTAGACCTGGTTCTGCCGATGTGTTGTTTTTTCATTGCACACATGCAATTTGTATCTGTGTGTGCATGCATGTGTTGTGTGTGTATGTTGTTTTGTGAAATGATGCCATATAAGGTCTCTGTTCAAAAGCTGCAGAAGAACTCACTCAGAGGAGAAAGAGAAGCAGAGCTGAGCTCGTCTCATTTTCATCTGGCTGAGATCTCTACGTATCCCTGCCATTTTTTTTTTCTCTGATTCCTTTATTCTCTCTCCTCACTGTTTTCATCTCCATCTCTTTCTTTGGCCTGTCCTCTTTTGCATATTCACTGGGAATTGTTAGCAAAGCTCACCTACTGTTTCTAATCAGCTGCCTTTGTAGAGCACAGTGCCCCAAAACCAGAACATGGCTCATACACACATGCGCACATACACTCAAAAGAAGAAGAAAAAAAAAATTGGGTGAAACATTTATAAGAATGCCTTTTCTCTATCCTTGCCTTTTCTATCTCACTTTGTCTCAACATCGGCGCAGATACACGTTGATACGCACACACACGCAATCTTGTGCACATACAGACGGCGAGATAGCGCAGCAGACAGAATGGCATTAAGAATGACAAATAGAGGAAGATAGATTGTGAGGTAGACAGACAAAAAGAAGCAGAGCCCAGAAAATGACCCTCTTTAAAGCCTGTTAGAAATCACGGCCGTCAGCACACTCGGAGCTGGCATGGCAAACTGTCGGGAAACAGCCCGTCCGTCTCTCCCTTCTCTAAAGCGGCCCTTCTTCTTCTCTTTCTCTTTCCCTCTCTCTTTTCCTTTCTGTGTCTCTTTGCCACTCTCCGACTTGGTTGTACTTCCTGTAACCCTGGTAGCCTTTATTCCTTTCACTGAGAAAATTGGTTTGTAGTTGCACTGCAGCTCCCGGCGCATTGTCTGGCCTTAGTGTCTACGGTCTCTTTCATGCTGTAGGAAGGGAGGGAGAGCAAAGTGGATTGAGTGCAACTGTCCACCTCTTCTTCACCTTTAGTTAAAATTATGATTTACAATGTGGATTATTTGCATAGGTCAATACTGTGTTTGTGTGTGTCATTATATTTTGTGTGAATGCATCGCTATGTTTGTGAGAGACACCACGTCAATTTTGTATGAATTGTAAATTTGTCTCAAAGGCTTTACAGTTTTTAGAACATAAAAGCCTCGGTACTTAGATAAAGAAGGCAAAACTCAAAAGAACCCTTTAGCAGTTAAGAATAGAAAGGAGAAACCCCGGGAGGAGCGACAGAGGAAGAAACCCTCCTCCAGACAGACAAACACGCAGTAGATGCTGCACAGACTATACAAATATAATACAACTAAATTATAGTATAAAGTAAGTACAAAATAGGCTGAATGTTGATTACATACAGAACAATATATTATTTAGTAAACACTGAGATTGGAGAAGATTCTCAAGCAAAGTTTGCACAGCTCCTTAAAATAGACGATATATGAGAAAACTTCTATTGGTAATAGTTTTTTTTGTCCCAGTTCATATTTTTTGAATCTCTGTACAAATCAAGTTGGTTGATTTCAAAGCGAGTCCTGGTCTTTTCATCACCTGCTGTGTTTCATTATAACAGCTTGTAAGTCTATGGGGCCCTTATGGTGACATACGCACACACCCAAACGCACACACATACACACACCTAACCTAATTAAAATGGCCTGGTTAAGCACCATGCGTCAGGGCCTAGCAGGGGTAGGTGTTAGGCATGTGGAGAAGGTGGGGGTATCGCGGGGTGGGGGCGCACAAATCTCAACTTAAACGCAAAGAGATTAGACAACTTTTGCAAGATATTAGCTGTTCAAAAATGAGAAAAATGTCCCTAAGCCTCTTGTACAAGCGCTGGACCTGGTCAGACAAGGCCTGCTTTTGTTTCACAGGCAGAGGCACTGTGTGATTAGTGTGTGTGTGTGTGTGTGTGTGTGTGTGTGTGTGTGTGTGTGTGTGTGTGTGTGTGTGTGTGTGTGTGTGTGTGTGTGTGTGTGTGTGTGTGGTGGAGAGTCATCAGGCCTGTGGTGTGCAGGATGAGGGGACAAGACTGATCCAGGCCTGTGTGTGTGTGTGGTGGCTGCGTAACAATCAGGTATAAGCAGTCAGATTACCTACCTTTCACCCATGAGAGAGAAAGAAATGATGGATGACAGAAAGAGAGTGATAGAGATGGAAAAACTCAATATTAAATCAATAAAGCTGTTTACATTATGTGACCCCATCATGAATAATCACCAGTTTTAAGTCATACATGTTTATATTGAATTTACAGCATGTATTGTCTTAGTGCACAAAAATGCACAAATGACCAAGCATATCTATTAATCACAATAAATATATAAATATGCTGCTTATGTTCCTGCTTACTTTGACTGGGAATACAACAGCTCAGATATAGTCAGAGGGCGGTGTTTATATGAGTCTGGCGTTCATGCTGCTCTGACTCTTAAGGCCCTCGATACAGATCCTGAATGTGATTCTGTTCATGTCAAAAGAAATGAAACCTGGAGAGCAGATGATGAACAAACATGGATTTTCTAAACAGAATGATGTATTTTGAGGGATTTAAACAACTGTCAGTTATGATGGGTTGTTTGTAACGCTGGCCAGCAAAAATGTCTCCAAATTTTGGGCTACATTTTTATAACATACACAATAGCTTGTGAATTCAGGACAGAAGGGACAAACCGAGCGGCCACCCACGAGGCCGGCTCTAACTATCTCCAATGGAGGTGAAAGGTATGCAGCGGAGGCTCAGCACTGAAACATGAAAACATCACCCTCCTATCTACCACAAGACCCATTACTCTTTGTTTATCACATTTGCATTAATTTTCTTCTATCTCTGTCCACATTTGTCCATAGACCGATGCATGTGTGCCTGTACTGGATGTATTTTGGACGCACAGCGAGTGCGTGTCCGGTGGTGTGTTGTTTTTGTCAAAGCTACAGACACAAAGAGAGATAGGGAGGGAAAGAACAGGGTATTTAATGAAGCCCTCTGCGTGATAAGGAGAGCCATCAGAGTCCCTGGTGTGTGACATGGCCTGGCCCCTGTCATCACAGAGCTCCTGTTGTGGCTGAGAAATATCCACCTCCACCCCTCCCTCACCCCCACCTCCTTTTCTTCATCACACAGAGAGAGAGGGAGAGGTGGGGAGACAGTCAGTCAGACAGACAGAAAGAGAGATCCAGACAGAGGCCATGTGAGTGTGTGTCATATGGAACAGATTTAGTGCTAATGACCGCCCCCCCCCCCGCCAGACTCCGTGCCCACCCTCTGCCACCCACTCTTACAACCCCCACCCCTCATCACTCCGTCCTGGCCAGTATCATCCCTTCATAAGGAATGCTGCTCTGTTCCAGCTCCAGTGTCCCATAGCTGGACCCATCCAAGCACCCGTTCACCCCTCCACCCACCCCCCACCTCCCCCTCTGGTCATATCCTGCCAGAGCCTGTACCTGATACATGAGACTTGGACTTGAGTTGGACTTAAGTCACAAAATTCAGATCCTGTGACTTGAACTTGAGAGCTGTGAGACTTGATTTTAGTTTAAAAGCAACAACGTCCAAGTCTCATTCTGGGACCTGGTTCGATCACTTTCATTTGTAGAATTGTAACTTTAATACATAAAAATTTGGGTTTGGGGCTGTAGGTCAAACCTTTGGCTCAGGGAAATGGCAGTGGAAAATTTAAAATTCAGTTTTGGATGTGACTCTAGACTAGACTTGTCTTGAATGACTTGAAACTTTTCCTGAGGCCCTGAACTTAACATTTACTCTGACGAACCTTAGACTCGACTTGGATTTGTCTTAAATTAATTGTGACTTGACTTGGACATTTCTCCAGCGATCCGAGACTTGATGCCATTTTGTCTGAATCAACCCTGCGTCCTGCTGTCAAGATCGACATGAGGGTGTGGGTGCAGATGTTGTGGTGGAAGGAGCGGATACTTTGTCAGGTTATGATGGATGACAAAAATTGAAAAATTTGTTTCAGTGACAGAGAAATGAAAGGATTAGAAGGAAGTGGGAATATCCAGGAGACGGTGTTGAAAAGGCCTCAGTAAATGTGGGAAAGGGTCGACAGGTGGATTTCACCTGGAAGTGCGGCTCACTTCAATGAAAGTCCCAAAAAGCACGTTTGATCCACTTTGTAGCATTCAATAAGAGCAAATATCTTTCAAGACAAATCACAGCGTGAGCTTTCTCAGCACCTTCCAAACACATGACGGTCGCTGGAGTGTCCGCCACTTTAGGACTTGACCTCGACATCGACCTTCACCCAACCCATCGGCCCCCTGCACTTCCCCTATCTCTGTCACATTGACACTGGCATTCTTTCACGTTGGCGCATCGCAGCGCTGCAGATACGCCTGCCAGACACCCCCTGTGCTCTCCTAGTATCTCTGTCACACACACGCACACAGGGTTAATTGGTAACTAGAGTTTATGGGTAGCCGGGAACTAACAGTTCGACTTCGCTGTGGCAAGAAGACGCGTGAGATAATATGTCGGCTTTTGGTGAGTTATGAGCACACGCGTGAGTGTTTGCGATGTGTGTGTGTGTGTGTGTGTGCGTGTGTGTGTGTGAAGAAGGGCGCTGTGTTAGATTAGGGTCACTCCGTGCGCCGTTTGATTTTGACGTTGTCGCGGGGCTGTCGTTTCTTTGTCCCGTGGCGGTATTTGTTGAGGGGGCGACCATCTTACGGTTAAACGTGGACAAGTTTGGATAACACCAAATAACTGTTTGTGTTTCTGTGTGTGAAAGTCCTTTAGTTTACACACGACTATAGTTGTTAGCCAAACACGAACATTTGCAATTGCCACATATATAGAAAACATTCATCTTTTTTTTTTTTCCTTGTCCTCTTGTATTGCTCGATAGTCCAACAAGCATTTTTTTCCAGGGAAGATATTTTCCCCCTTTGGCTCTTCAATCAATATCAATAAAGTCGTCTCATTATCTATTTTACCCCCCTTCAGCAACTAGGATCAATACCCATCTGTCATGGTTTCACCCGTTGAATGTTATCACTTGTGCCGGAGATTAGCCCCCTGTAGCATCTTATCCTGACATTTTCTGTTATCCTGAGTTATGTAGGTTAAAAGGAGAGGTCTATCTCAGTGCTTTCCAGGCTTCACTCGCTCAGTTGCCTCATACTGAAGAAACAATGTTTAGACTTTCAGAACAGATTTGTTGAACGTCTAGCAAATTTTCTTCATTTCAGGAACCTTTAATATTTGTAAGGGAAAAAAAGTACTATTTAGCTTTTCTCTCTGGACTTTAAATTGCTTATGAAGGAATCCTTGCTCTTCCTTTTGTCATTGTAGGATTTTTGTGAAATCATCTCTTTATCTCTTTCTTTGTTTTGATTAAAGCACATTGAACTGACACACACACATTTATAGTTAATATACTGCAACCAGTATGTAGTCCGAGTGTTAACTGTGCTGCATGGTGTCATATGTGTTCATATCTACTGATACATTCTCTCTTTTTAATTTCTGTGTTGCATGTTGATCCCTGTCCTAATGGGTTGTTTTTCTATGCTGTCTGTTCAGTTAAAAAAAAACAAAAAGGTATTCTCCTTGTTAACGTAGGACCCTTTCTCTGTCACCCTGGTGTGGAGGGTCATCCATATCCCACTGTCACAGCACCCAACAAGGTCCATCCTTCATCCCTCTCTCATTCTTCAAATCCTTGACCGCTCTCCTCCATCTGTCTGTCAGGCCAGGACTTGACCTTTCACCTCTGGAGGCCCGCCCATCTTGTTACCCCTAGCCCGCAGTTGATTGTCACTGACCAGCAATGGTTAATGTGTCTTTTTTTTCTCTCTCAGAAAACAGAGAATTTAGAATTTAGGTAACAGGATTCATAGAAAATGCCAAAAAGCCAACTTTAAGATGAATTAAAGAAAATCCCTCTGGGTGAAAACTGAATTAAGGTTTTCGTAATATTTTAAAAGTAGCCTCAATAATGTTAAGATGAATTGTCTACACTTGGTTGGATAGGAGAATAGATATCTGCTCAGATATTTTTAAACATAACAGATTAGGTTGAACATTCATTAAAAATAATGTTATAAAATTGTTATCCCGCTTCCCCCCTTTTGAACACAACGGCTGGACCTCTGCCGCAATCTGCTCTTAAGGCGACTGATATACCGTCACTTTGTGTGTGTCGAGCTGTGAATCTTTGCCACAGTCAGCTCCACTCACCAGATCACAAGCAGGTTTCAGTCCCAAGTCCAAAATAAAGATGAAAGATCATCATTATCATAGGGCAACGTTCTTCTCTTGTGGGGAATGACACCATTACAGAGCAGTATAAAAGTGAAATAGTGTAGATTTAAATTCCTTCCACCCCCTCCATCCTTCTCCCTCTCTCCCCCCTCCCCCTCCCCCTCCCCCTCTCCCCGTCCTTGCACCTTGATTCCCGCTTAATGCCCAGACTGATGAGCCCAATTTGGACTGGTTCTGCAGCCAGCCCAGTTTGATTAATGGCTCTAGGTGAGGTAGCATCAGCGCTGCCTCGTCCTTGTTTCATCACACACACGCACAGGTACAAACAGTGCCACACACACACAGCCACTCATTGCCACCAGACCAGCCTTGTAATTGATGACAGAGGGCTGAGCATTTGCAAACCAAATGTGGAAATGGGAGACAGAGCAAACTCTGCTTCTAACACCTCTCCACCTCTTTCTTCCTCTCCCTCCCTTTCTTTCTGGCTGTCTCTCCACCTCCTCTCACTGTCTGTACGCCCGCTCTTTCATTAGGCGTTTGTCACATTGATATGAAAGGCCAGGGCAGCATTGTGACATGCTCAGAAGGCAGTATAAATATTTGATTAGCCCTAATGGAAATCGTCACAGCGCGCTAATTGCGCCACACATTATCTGAGGTATGGTATCAGCGGCGGACATCCCCTTTGATCCTTCCTCCGTCTCCCCCTCTCCTCTTCCTTTAGCCCATCTCAGCCTCTCTTTCTTTTGTTTATACTGTTTATTTTTGCTCACATGTCGTCATCTGCCCCTCCACCCCTCCGCCTTCCTGCCAGCGGCCACTCTCGTCGTTGTCATCTTTCCCTCAATGACGTCTCCGTCTGCCGAGCCTCTGCCCCTCGATGCGCACGTGTGTCTTCTGTGATGTGTGTTGTCCTCTGGCGCCCTGTTTGCTCATGTGTCCCTCCATGACCCGAGCTGTGGCTAAATAGCTGCGAGGGCCACATACGCACACAAATAGACGCACACAGGGGACGAGAGGACAATACACAGCAGGGAAACCACACGCACGCTTGTTTTGCTCGTTCTCATCTGCTGCTCATGATGTAGCACTATTACATGTGATATAGATGTTAAACGATACCATAAAATGACAATAAAATCAACAGTTGGACATAAGTGAAACCAAATGAAAGCGTTTCTGGTGCTGAGTAGAATTACATGTATTCCAGTGGACATCAAATCGGAGGAGATGGTGATTTGATGTGTGCTGATATTTTGGCCATGAAGTCAGCAAACATCTGGGTTAAATAAGTCGGTTATAAAAGAAAATCCTCTTGGGTCTCTGTCCCAAATGTAAAGGTGCCAAAAAAATGGCCACACAGTTGCAACTGAGCCCCAACACCTTGAGAGCATGTCTTTTAAAACTAACTTTACTGTTTTTAGTCTGACTTCAAACTTCCTCGCTTACGCTCTGTGATGCTTTGATCACATCCTCTCAGGTCTTATGATGAATGCATTTCCTTTAAGCAACCGTGATCCTTTTAATGTGCGCACAATGAGTTTTTTTATTCTCAACATGTCCTTCCTTAACCTCCATCCTGTTTGTATTTACTTGTTGTTATTTACGGCGCGTCTCCTGCAAAGATCTGTGACATTGTTTGGTGTTGCTCCTCTTTTCTCCCTCTCCCTCTCTCTTTCACCCTCCCTCGGACGTTTCCATTTAGCCAAAGACAAAACAAGTTAATTAGATCGGAAGTGCGGGCCTATCAATGGGGAATCAGTATTCAAATCAAGCCCTTGTCTGGACACAAACAGCAGGAAGCCAAACAAGACCCCGGCGTTGCTGAATGGGAGGACGGGAGAGGGAGAGCCTGTAGTTGAGGCTCGTATCAGCCAACACATGCACACACACACACACACACACACACACACACACTCTTAAGGTGCTGGATCAATTATATTTCACTGTTTCCTTCCATATTAGCATATATTTGAATGTATGCATTAATAACTAATTAATAACTGTATGAAACTGTATGAACGTTTAAACTTTACACTGTGTTAACACTGAAGCATTTCAATTATCTAATTCTCAGTTTGGCTTCGTGTTAACGACATTTGACTTCATTTATTGGTGCAGAAGTTAAACTAATTCCAGATTTTTAGAAACTTCATTCAAAGATCAAAATATTTCGATAGCTCAATTTGGAATGGAGTGCAATTACTTCTCTCATTCAAACCTGTCATACTTTCTTCATTTTCTTTCTAACATTCAGCATTTTCCTGGAAATGTAGTTGTTTAAAATAATGTACAGGATTTTCAGAATTTGCACGTTTTCAGTTTGTCACAGTTACAGTTGTCTATTCATTCACCCTTTCACCTTGAAACTCTCACTCTCACATTCAAACAGTCGAACGCTCCACGTCTTTTTTTTCGGGTATTATCATAGACTGTATAAAATATGGACGTAGTGTCCGTGACGTCACCCGTAGGTTTCTGAAGAGCAAAAATGAAGCAAATCGTAGTGCGTAGCCATCTTGGTAGCCTACCTCCGGTTACTCCAAATATGGACAAAGAGGTGGAGCGAGGGCGGAGCTGAGGCGGGTCGAATGAACACTATTGGCTGAAAAAAGCAGCTGAAAAAAGCCACTTTATTCGAAATAATCAAACTAGCTACGGCTAACCAGCTAGGTTAAATGCTAAACCTCGTTGCTAGCCGGCTAACCCCACGACGATCTCTTTCCCAAACTCAGTGACTAGAATTAGCCGGGGTGACGCCATTTAGACCGTCAGTGGCTAGTTGTCAATCAAAGTGGCACCACTTAGATTGACAGCTATGAATTGTGCATAATGATGTATGCTGTATATTTTAAACGGACGCCTTATAAAAAAATTCGCCCCCCCCCCCAGAGTTGTCATGGAGTAGAAAAACAGCTTTTGAGACTAAAGCCATGTTTTGAACCAGGCTGTAAATATGTTTTTTTCTGTCGTAAAATCGGACATTTTAACATGGGGCTCAAGTGTAATTGACTCCCTTCTGCAGCCTGCTCTAGCGGTTATTCGAGGAACTGCAGCTTTTTTGCACTTCCGCATTGGCTTCATTTTTCAGCGCCGGAGGTTGCCGCTTGGGTATTATTCAACCTTAATCTCATTAAAACATTTCAAAATTGAAGCTTAGTTACAATGGAAGCCAATTAGGAAAACAAGCCCACCCGTCTTCACCCTCTTCCCACTCATGCACATAGAAACTCCACTCAGACGCTGACAACACTCGGGACTCGTGGTAATTCGTGTTTTCACATCATTTATACTTTACACACAGACACTGTTACTGTTACTTTCATGCAGTTTTTTTCAGATATGTAACTACAGATACAGCAAACAGACCTTTTGGCTCCATGAACCTCCAAGTCTCCGGAGCACCAACCATTATATGGTTATTATATTACATCCTTCATCCCTCTCCCTCTTTTCCATCTGGTGATACTCTCTTCAGCTTTTATCTGCTCATTCATATTTTCAGCCACATACTTCATTTACATCTTACAATGTCCCACATCTTTCATACATAAGATTAACCCACCTTTCATTCCCATCCATAGTAAACAGTGTTTGCCCACTTTTCCAACTATTCATTCTCCTTCAGCTGTTTCTCCACAAATTTAAATCAGCAATAAAGTTTAGTATCAGCTCCTCAGCATTCAGCATTCCCACCACAATTGCTTCAGAAATTGCCTTCTCCAGTTATTATGCTGTTAAAACACAGCACCGTTGTAAATGAGAGCTCTCCACACTTGACGTGTTCCCTGTGATTTAAATAAAGGTTAAGTAAAACTCAGGGGCCCATAAACTGGGGCACTTCCACTTCACAATTAGGCAGCACAGTGTACACGCTGCTATTGCTTAGACAAGAGATACAGACTCCGAATAGCATGCAGCTTACATTAAAGGTCACTTGTGTAGCTTTTAAACATCGCTAACAGGAACCTGGATCAAGCTTTTTAAAATTATAATATGATTTCCTAACCTGACACAGCAGATGGTTTGTTACACAGACCCATCTGAGAAGTCGTCATTGGAAACTGCTGATTGGTCCGAACCACTGTGGTTCAGCCACAAGCCCATGACCTAAAGCCTGGCATGGTGAATTTTGGCGTGATCTCGTGATCACATGAATCCAGCTGTTTCACAATGTAAATCATTTTCATAACCAAACATGACTGTCGCCGGTAAAGTAACCTTTAACAGACTGAATTTTACAATGTTTATCACTAGTTGGCGGCACAAACAGATATTGTGTTAGAAAGCAAAACAGGAGGAGGAGGAAGTGCAAACAGAACTGAATCCTTCAGTAGCAAAAGTCAATCGAAAACCACATCCAACATTTTTAACACCATTGCTTTTTCAGTAATGTAAAACTAGGAGCAGGGTGGCTTGTAAGTAGCAGCATCCTGTTTATGACAGGGGGGTTGTTACGGGAGGAATCATCTAAAAATGATCATGGCAACAAAATGTGATAGAGGACAGCTGTTGTTTACACCAGCAGTTCTTAATATGCCATTAGCTTATAGCGGAAAACAAACACAATTACCCATATTTATGTACAGTATATTGATCATTTGTGCAATATAATATCTCAAGATCTGTACGTTGGGGATGCAATGCAAGAAACAAATACACGTTTCATTGGTGAATTTGTTGGGGGATTTTTTATTGCTATTTATTGCTTATGTGAGTCAACATGCAAACCCTCTTTCCTCCTCTGCATAAAGCTTCAGTACTTTGGATGTAAATACAACATCCACTAGAATATTAGTATTTATGCAGTGTGTTGCTGCTGGTTTAGCAAAAAAAAAAAACAGTTTGTCCTCATATTACTTTTAGATATTTAGATACAGGCAGCAGAATCTCAGCGTGGCTTTGGTTTTTTTCACGTCCACGAGCAGATATGGAAGTCAAAGAAAAGGAGAGGACGGGAGAGGAGAGGTGGGAGGGGGGGTTGAAGGGAAAGGCCCCATTATCTTGTGTGGAGGGCCACCTGAGCTAAAGACAGCCATTTGTTCCCAAATCGACCTGTCGACCCCCACCTAATTACCAGCCAATTATTTCCAAATGGACTGCATTCACCCCACACCCTGCACACTTAAAGAGGTAAAGAGGAGAGGGACAAAATTGTCTCTCTCTCTCTCTCTGTGTCGCTCTCTCTGTCTGTTGAACTCATTCGTTCTTCCAAATAAACTGTCTGTCTATCTTTTCCTCTTTCCTTCTCATGTTGCAGCATTTTTTGCCCACAGAGAAATAATTTTGCACTTATTGTTGTAGGCTTTGCAGTGAGTCCAGCCAACCTCCCACTCAACCACACACACACACACACACAGGCACACACACACACAGGCACACACACACACACTTCATATTTATTCCTAGTTCACTCTGTGGTTCTTTGGTTGTTAATTAAGTGGCCTAATTATAAGAAGATTTGACGCTGAGCCTGTGTGTGGGTGTGTGTGCATATGTGTGTGTCAGTAAATGTATTTGATTGTAAGAAACAGGAAACAGTCTGATTATTGCTGTTTTCACACACATACACAGACACAGAAATATTATGATGTAGCTCTCATATAGCTGTTTCATATTTTCTATACTCTCCCTCTCTCTCTCTCTTTCTCTCTCACTCTCTCTCTCTCTCTTTCTCCCCCACTCCCTCTCCCTTTTTCTCTCTCTGGCACCGTTCAGTCTCAGCAGGCCGATGTGTATCGATGGGTCCGGCATGCAGGAGCCACCCGAAGGAGAAGAAGGCTGTGCCCCTGTTCCCAGAATTCTTTGTGGTTGGCCTCCATTGTTCGCCACCACTTGTATACAGTATTGTCAGACTGATTGTGAGCCTCCGCTCTCTCGCGCTCCGCGGACGGCTAGACAGCAAGCAGAGTAGAGGAGGGAGACGGAGGGAGAAGGGATGAGGAGGAGGAGGAAGGGAGCAGTAAGCATTGTGTCCCTGCTCGCCATTCTCCTGCCTTCCCATCTGTTTCCCTCTCTTCCTTCCCGTTTCTGTGGGATAGTGAACAGATTAGGAATAGCACCGCCACAGCTCCTAATAGGGGAAGTCATGGTCGGGAAATACGATGGATCGGTTTGAGATATCATCTGGCTGAGTGGTGCAATAGTTTTGAACTCTGACACCTAGCTGCTCGCTGGCTGACTTTGATCACTTTGGTGCAGAGTGTATGAGTGTGTGTACGTGCGAGATGGAATATATTGTATTGCTGTAATTCTCCGCCGCCTGCTCTTTTATTCGTCTCGCTACATCGGCTTTTTATGCACTTTTCTACCAAATATGTCAGAGCTGTCAGTTGATATGTTTATAATAACACCTGAAATTGCTAATAAATGCAGGACCATCCTTATGTAAGCCTATAAGAATATTATTATAATATTACAATTAATAATCAATTATTTTCAGTATTATCCACTCAGCAGATTCATTTTTTTAATTCTATGAAATATTTGGAAAACATAAGAAAGTGATCACCCTCAGATTTAGCAAACTGGAACTGGAGGATGTTTCTGAATTGTTGCTTTATAAAAAAACTTAACAGATTGTCAGAATAGTCTTCTAATAACACACTTTATGTTTATTCCAGATTCACTGTGTGGTAATTGAGAGGTGTAATTATGGGAGGAATTGACACTTAATCTTTTCAGTGTGTCCTTCAAGTGTTTGTTCATGTCCTAAATGTCCTAAAAAGAGCTGAAACATGACCTTCACAATCTCAGATTAAGTCTTTCGATTGTGTGTTTTATCCAGCTAACACGCCCAGCAAAATGTTTGATAAATGATTTAAGTGATTAGTTAAATATCAAAAAATGTGTCTCCCATTTTCTTTTCCTCATATAAAAAAAAGTATTATTCTTAAAATTGGCATAGAGCAGAATCAACTTCCCTCTGACTTAACAAATCCTGAACATTAAAATCTTGACAAAGCCATTACTTACTCCAAGTCCATTGTATCGACTGGCCTTATATTTACAGGTGTTTGTCTTAATGTGTCCCCCCTTGTATAGTCTATTCTTCTACTATAATATACATCCTATTGAGCGCCAGCTTAATATCCCCACAGGGATCATTTAAGCTACGTCTGATCTAATCTAATATACATATTCTGGAAAGTTCAGTGTTACATGGCTTAATGTGCTGGCCTCAGATGTGTGTGTGAGTGAGTGTGTGTGCGCTCAGCTCGTCGCGGGCTGAGACAGGGCTGCGTACCGGCCTCCTGGCTGAGTTTGAAGCTAAGTGGATTAGCATATCTCCCATGTCAGCTCCATTCACTGTGACAGCCTGATGACATGGGACTGTGTGACGGCCGCGATCCACCTGACGTCCACAGCTCAGGCCTCCCAGCAGGTGGTCTGACTCTGAGGATAGAGAGAGAGAGGGAGAGAGACAGAGTGAGAGGAGGTGGTGTTGTGGAAGGCAAAGTCGTGCTCTCAGCAGTTTAAGGTAGAGAGCCAACATGCCTTTTTGTCTTTGAGCTTAGTGGTGAAAATGGGTGCTTTTCTTTTGCTTCTGTTAAATGAAGCACTAGCAGGACACTTGAGAAGTTTTTCTGTAGGTGTAGGCACAGTGTTGGTTGTTTTTTTAAGGCCTATTAATAAATATTGTAAGATGCTTAGAGTTAAATGAATGAATCAAAAAATGAGTAACCAGCAATATTTGAGCAGCTTGTCTTACATGATCCACAAATTTTGTCCTTTTTTAAAGAAATACTTTGTGTATGTCTAAAGATAAGTGTATATGTAGACTGTGTTTTGCATGCTGCATGACCTGACAGCATCGGTATGTAATGGGAAATAATCATGTAAAACACACATACCACAAACAATGGCTGTTGATATTGAAAGTACATATAGTGTGCACTCACAGCATGTTCGATTTAAATACATGTTTACATAAGGTACACACTTTTCTTTTTTACTGGAGGTATTTCCATTCAGTTGGAACTAAAAATAAAAGTAATTGCATGCTGAGCAGTTCTATTATTTGAAATGTGGAGCTTCTAATTGCAGCAGCTCTGAGCTCCACAAGGCAACTGCTGGTTGACTGGTTTAGTATTTTGGTTCACTGATAGCCTTTCACCTTCAGCACAGTTTACTTTCTGTAGCTATACTTAACTGTTCCATAACAGAAAACACATTCATCCACACACAGACATATTCCCTGTCTTTTCCTTTCTTCCCCTCTTTGCTTCTCTTACACCTCATCTTCTCCTTCAGTGCCTTTCCATCCTTTCTCACTTCTCCTCTCCTAACACAGACTCTCGGCTCCCGTGACCCTTCCAGCCACCTCATTCTCTCTCTCTCTCCCTCTCCACCGTCCTCCTCCTCCTCTTCCTCCACCACCTCCTCCTCCACAGTCTCGTGCCGGCCTAGCCAGGCAATGCTAACACTTTTGTCAGGGTGATTAATAGCATGCTGGATTGTCGTTAATTCACTGGCTAATGACTGGAGGGAGCAGGCGAGAAGAAGAGAGGAGCAGACCGGAGCGGGGCTGGAGAGTAGTAGACTGATGTATGGGTGTAGGCTGCTTCCAGTGGGAGAGGTGAATATCATCACCCCTCCCCAACCCCTCCCGCATCAACCCACACCACCACCACCCCCCGCACACACTAGGACAACCTCAGGTGAACATCTACTGTACTTGTATAACCACACTTACAGATGTGTCACTCAACTGAGGCCTGACTAAGAGAGGACAGTTAATCAGGTCCTCTAGGATCTCACATCTTTTAAATTACTGCAAATGACCAAAATATTACACTATGATCTCAACTAATTTCAGTTATTTTTGAAACAAATATTGTGAGATTTGGGAAGCCATTAGGTTCAGGAAATTGTGGAGCATTTCAGCATTAGCAATGCAGATTTTAATTTGACTCTAGATTGTAATAGAGAAACATAATTGGATTATTTTTATGGGGACAACTGCGGTGATCGTCACCATCTTTAGAGAAAATTGCCACAATTTGAAAAAAAAGATAGATGGACTATTTATGGATTTAATGACTGTTTGCATTTTTCAATTAAAGAGCAAAAAGACAAAACAAAGTATGAATCTTGTTTTTGCTGACATGAAGCATTTACATCACCATCGCATATTAGATATCACACATATTGTATATTCAGTGATTTATTTTTTAAGCAGCACAAGAGTGAAGCCACACACAACAAAGCTCAGATGGATGTGACAGGAGATTGATCACGATGTCATTTTATTCAAACGAAAAAACAACTTCCAAATTCCAAACCAAAGACAAACAATAAAACAACAGACTGCCAAAATGATGTCTCCATTACACATACGCCCACTGACGTGCACACGAGGAGACACACAAGCTAACCTCCTCTCCTCCCTGGTTAATAAGAATGGATGGGTTTGTTCTGCACACTGTCTGCCATGCTGCTCCCCGAGCTGGCTGTCTGGCCTCCCGAGTGGCTTGCTAAATGAAGCAGCACCAGAAGTGGGTGTAGGGACAGACACACATGCACACTCAGATGAAGAGAGAAAAAGAAACTGAGCAGCAGTGCAGTAGTTTGTTCCTGCATAGCAGAAGGTGTTCTCCGTTCACCCTGACTTCTGTCATGTTATCTGGGACAGCATCAGTTCACCTTGCGTACTGCAGCGTTAATGCTTGTGAGTTTGTAAAGGACAATTTTCTTTAGACAGATGTGTTCATGAATTGAATTTTCCACTGCAAGAAGCTAATGAATTAGGACATAAACTATATTGTTTTACATAGTAGAGAAGGTTTGAAAATGGTGGACATTCAGATTTTGCAGCACCACTTGTGAGTGTTTCCAAAGGCTGATGATGTCACTGGTCAGGTGCCGCTGGGAAATATCTAAGACATTTAGTAATTATGCTTATCTGTAAAAGCATGCCTTCTCTGGCCATTTAAATAACTGGCTGTAAAGATGAGATGTGGAGATGTGGAGAAACTAAGCTCCCTCTGTTTTCATTATTATGGTTTTATGTAGTTCATTTTCATGTAATTCCTCCCTTTTACTTTCTTATTTTACCTCCCACTTCTTTCCCCCTCTCTGTTCTTCCTGTTCTGTCCCTTATATCTCTTCTCTCTTTCCATCTTCTCAGTTTCTGCCTCTCTCCCTCCTCCCTCCCTCTCTCCTTCCCCCCTGGGTGATGTTTGCAACTCAATTTGGCAAATGTAACTCGATATTGATTATTATTAATATTTATCATGTTTGTGAACATGTTTTCTCCTAGTGCTATTAATCTGCCCTGTTAATAAATGTCTGCAGCAGCCTGGGCCCCGGGGCCCCTTGGGACCACAGGGCCACCACACATACACACACACACACACACACACACACACACACCTGCTCTCAGCTGCAGGAGGTTGCCTGCTGTCTTCTATTTGCCTGGAGGCTTGATCTCAGCATACACACACACACAAACAGACACATACAAACACACACACCCACATGCTATTGGAGGACAGAATGCCTCTGGGCAGCTCAGCACAAATAACACATCAATACATCAGCCGTGTTGTATTGGCACTACACACAAACACACACAAGTGCTTCATTCTGTTCCTTATTGAGCTGTGGTGACCGAATTCAGTCCAGTTGTCTGCTATTTTTATGTGGAAATGTTGAACTGTTTACAAGTGCTGTGATCATAGTTTTTTCCTGTTCACTACTACACCAGAAAGGAAGCGAGGGAGAAGCGAAGTGAAGCATAGAGCAATGGAGCAGGTCAGGGACAGCTCCCCCTAGCAGGATTTATAGACAGATAATCATCCCAGTCAAAGGTAGTGAAGGAAAAATACCAGTTTAAAAACACACACACATACACACACTAAAGACAATGCCCTGAATGTTGGCACGCACCCAGGTTTGCTTGGTACATTATGTGTGGATTTCAACCTTTGTACATGCTCATACACTGTGCATGTGCATAGATAGTAAATGAATACAGTATTTCAGTTTTCAGCTTTGGTCACATTAGCACTTATAGTAATAAAAGCACATCATTTATTAATTTTAAAAGTTTATTAATAAACTTTAATGTAGCCATAATCGTTAAAACATGTTATGGTTCTTGTATAATGTGCAACCACATGTCCTTCTTCATTCTGCCCTTCTTTCTTTCTGCGTTCCTTTTGTTTTTCTCTGCCGCTGTTATCCTCCTTTACCCGCTCCGAAGAAGCCGTGTTGTAGTTTTAAGTGTTGCTTGGAAATGTTCCCTGGTGCTTTTACAAGGGGAAACAGTGTGGCGTTCTCATTCGGAGAGGCTTGCTGGTGTTGTAGCTGAAAGTGCCCGCCTTGCTCGCTTGCTTCCACTCACACACAGCAAACACACACCTTTCCCCCCCCGAACGCTCTCCTCTGGCTGCCTCGTCACATGCTTCCATTTATACGTCATTTTGGGTATATGGTGCCACCGTGGAAAAATACACCATTGTACAGTTTTTCACCTCTCACTCTCACTCGCTCCACCTTTGATTTGCACTCGTTTGATTTTTATAGCTGCCTCGCTCTTCGCCCCTCCTGTTTTAAAGCAGAAGGTGTTTAGACTCTCTTGTGTGGAGACAGAATCATCAAAGGCCTGCGTACTACACAGGAACAGGTATCGCTCCGTGGCCCAATAAGGCAGCTAAGTGGGACCATACTGACACAATATACTGGCACAAACAGCAGATTAAGCTCGAGTTTGAATGCCGCTCCTCACACACACACACGTGCACATGTACGCACAGAGCTCCCACATCAGAATGTTTGGTCATTTATTGCTCAACCAGCTAGCCATTTTTCATATCTGTCATGGTCCACACATTCTCCCCCCGCCTTCCGTTTTTTTTTTCTTTCACCAGACGATCTTTCCTCCCCATATTTGGAGCCGGTGCAGAATTTTGCATAGTTTTGCCTTTTCCCTGGATACTGTCTTTTCATCAGTGGCTGGCTTTCCTTTTGAATTGAACCAGATCAATTTACGGCCAGACAAAGATATAGTCTCTGTGTGCGTTGGAGAGGGCAGGCAGTGAGGGGAAATAGGACGTGTGTGCTTTATGATGGCCATCGTTGACACACACGTCCTATTTCCAGCTCTCTTTTATTGTTATCATAGCCACAGCCATGGCTCCACGGTGCTGGTTGATCTCTAGCAAAGCATGCACCTGGCTCTGAATACTCCAGCTATTGTTGGCATCCACTCTAGTCTGTGGGCTGCAGTGCTTTACAGTAAGTGCATGCTTGTATACAAGAAAAAATGCATCTTTAACTACGCTTTCAATCAGGATTTGTGATTTTTCTCAATGAAGGCACGACTACTCATTCGGCAAGAAATTAGTGGGTCCTTATTTCATGCAGCATTTACAGGTTCCCCTCCCAGAATTCTTGCATGCAGCCAGTGTTGTTTCTTCCTACCCAGTCTATGTCAATAATACAGCTCAGTCTATACTGTGCCACAAGGCACATGTGTTTGTGTGCGTCCAGGCAGACGGCAGAAAATGACTCCAGATCTCTATCTTTCTGCATTTAAGTCTAGAGTGCTCTGATTAAACACAACCACAGAACAATTTGCCCGTTGTAAGGCCCTCCGATTAATCCGCTGATTTTCAGCACCGTGTCAAGTTATTTTGCCATGGCAACGCTGATTACAATGTTATCAGTTTTTCATATTATTTTTTAGTATTTTTATTTTTTCAGTCTTGATTATTGAAAGAAAGCTCAGTCACATTTTTCGTTAATGACCTATGCTCATGATCGGTGCTCGTCTTTGGAAATATGTGACAGTGTTAAATGTGTGTTTCAGAGGTTAGTGTCCATAAATGTCATATCTTTTTCATATCTTGTAATTTGACTGTGACATGCAGTAATTATGAGATATCATCTTTACCTTACAACGCCATCTGATCTCTTGCACATGTGTTTAGAGTACAGTAACAGCTCCTGCAGTTGCAAACAGATGTGTGTTTGTGTGATAGTCTGCGTCTGTGTTCATACGTGCCCTAAAATCTTTGTTATTGCAAGCCATGCTACAAAGCAAAGAGCTCCATTTATGGCACGCATTTACAATTTATCAAATAAATGGGATGCCTTCATGTGGCCCGGGCCCGGCTCTCAGGCAGAGCAGCGTAGTTTTCCACTGGAATAACAGCCGCTGAACAAGCAGCCCATTGTAGCCACAGCCAGCACCAGGACCCCCAAGGTGCGAATTAATGATTGACCCCTGATGTAATCAGGATAAATAGCTCCCCGTAAAAAGAGAAAGAGATGGCGAGAGGAACAGAGAGAGAAAGAACAACATAAGGAGCCAGGGAGAGGAAGGCACTATCTGGCCCCGGTGTTTTTTAAGAAGCCCTCAGGGAGACGGACCTAACATCTCTTTCTGGGTCTTTTGAGACCCAGAGCTAACATACAGCTGTTTAAAAGCAGCTCAGTCGTCGGTTTTTAGACTCTTCGCCTCCTCCTCATCCTGGCCCCTTTCATTATTTTCCTGCTTACTTTTCTCATCTGCAACTTTTTTCAGCGCTGGTTGAACATGGTCAACTTGTCTTACAGAGGGCAAGCGAGAGAGAGAGAGTCTGTCTGTTGTGGAGAATAATCTAAAAAATTCCCAGTTTTCTCTCCAGGCAATGTTTTTATGAATTAACTAAGCTACGACTGAGAGTTGAACTTGTTTAATATCACGCCGCGCCTGCCATTTCTGCCTCGCTTTACTGCTTTGTGCGTCTCACAAAAGATGTTTTGTTCATTAAAATTAAGAGGGTTTTTTCCCCTTCTTTCTCCTTGTTACTTAATTATCTGATGAAGCGATCTGTGCATTTTTTTTGGGCGCAGAGCTCTTAAAGCCAAATAGTATTTAATAGATTTTCCGAGGCTGTCTTTCTGCTTGTCAAAATTGCTCTCAATGGGTCAAGTGCCAGTGAGAGTGGGGGAGTGAAGAGGGAGAGTGAGTTAAAAAAAAAAAAAAAAAAAGTGTTTAACAGCCTGAAAACACTTTTGATTGTGCAGAGGGAGCAACAGATAGGGCTGAGTTATAAAACCTTAATTGATCTGTGAAAAGTGGAAGCTACTGCTGGCTCACATGTTCCAATGCTTAATTGCACGCCTGGTCTGAGCCCCTATGAAACAGTGATCATTAAAAAATGGGTTCTGTTCCAGTCAAAATCACTGGATGACGCAGAATCAGTCATAAAAGGCTGGATTTTACTGCCGCAGCTTTATATGATAAGTTTCCCGGATCTGCGTGGACAGGCTGCAGGTTTGCCAGGCGCTGACAAGCCCTTGTCGCATGGTTTCATAGTTTCACAGTTCACATTAGAAACGTACATGTCAGTTAATTTAACAGCTTTTACAGTCCACGTCTGTCACTGGGCAGAAACCCAAATATTTATCAAAGAACCAAAAAATGTACAGTGAATGCACTTGTGTACAATTTCAGTGACTTTTTCTACTTTGGCTTCTTGATTAGCTCATTCAATCTCTCTACGATTTACAAGTCTCAGTGTTTCCCTCCTCACCTTATCAAGCACAGAAAGTAGTTTAGTTCACTTTTTAAACAGAAAGAAAACATATTAATTGCAGCTTTAGTTAAACGTATTCATCATGCATATCCCTCACATCACGTTTTATTAAAAATCAACCCACAAACTCTCATTGTGACCTAATAAAACTTGTACTAACAAGCAAATTTTTAAAAATGTCATGTTGCAGCTCTCGCTAAAACTTGGAAAGCAGTGGCAGGCTTGGCAGCAGGCTGGATGGAGGCTAACAGAGGGAGAGAGCTTGATTGGAACCACTCCTGCTGTAATTTTGGGCCTAGTTAGCCTGCTGATTGCCAGTCCCTGTGTTTAGATAGTAAAACTGCAGTGGTGCTTTGACTAAAGACACCAGGATCTGTCCAGAGAGGGAAAGGAGGCACACATAGATGTACTGAGGCAAACACACACACACATAAACAAATGCGTAGAGACGAGGGCTGTGGGTATTGAACTTTTATACATTTTGGCACTGAATAAAGTGTCTTGGTAAAACTTAGTATTCAAAACTGCTGAGTATGACATCAAGTTTGCATCAAATGTCTGATCAGATTTCTGATTTTTCTTACTCTCTGATCAGATTGTTCCTTCTTTAAATCCTAATTTTAACAATTTTAGTGCTTGTGCCGCTGCTTGTATTTAATGAAAGAATTACTTTTGTAGAAAAACATGTTTGTTTTCCTCAAAATAAGATGGAAAAAGTATTGGGATCAGTACATAAACCCAGGGATTTTTGCAGCTCTGATGTTCAGGGAGCCATTTGGTAAAGAGAAAAATGTGCTGTTACAAATCCCACATACTCCACACAGCAAAGCAGCTCACCGAGATGCATTTGCACAAGCACTTTTATAAACCTTCACTGTCCACAAAATCCTTAATAGCACACTTTTGAGAATGGGATGAAACTTGAAGCTGAATGTTATGTGCATCCACGCACACACTCGTAGTGCTCATCATCATCTACACTCATGTTAGACGGGTGGGATCCTGGAGGGCAGGCACAATCATATTGTCAGTCTCTGGACGTGACAATAATGATGGCCGACGAGGCTAACCAGGTCACTGATAGACACAGTCATTATTTGTAAGATGAGTCCTGGCAGAAAACAGCAACTGTGATAGAACTGAGAACTTTTCCCATCAAGAACTTGGCGAACCAAAGCTTCTCTTCGCCTGCCTGGCTCTTCTTACACAATTCACAAATCTGTGAGCTTAGCATCTTGTAGCTGAAGCCATTAGATGGATAGGTATTCTTTTCTGAGGATCCCCATATTTTCTCATTGCACAGTGTGGATTTCTAACAGTTTAGAGGTTTGGAGATCCAAGTGGTGTGTTGTTTTGTTTTTTTTTTTTTTTATAGTTCATTGTCGGGAAGTATTTGGATGCATAGTGTTTGCTGAGGATGGGGATAGGATTTAGGCCATGTTCAGACCACCAATCGCCCTGAGTGAAAAGAAAAACAGGGCAGAGGAATCCGGTACAACATTGTTATATTACACTTCCTCTACCTGCCTATTAACAATCGTCTCTGTATGTGTTTTTCCTAATAGATGACAGTGAGCCAGTGGACAGCATGTACGACACGGAGGCCGACCTCCCAGGTTTAGCGGCCAGCAGCGGAGGTGGTGCCGACAGCCCAGAAGATGACCCAGAAGATGGCATCATCAACATGTCCCCCCTGCCCTCACCGACCCCTTCCCATCCGAACAACAACCACCACCACCTGCTGCACCCCCACATCTACGCCACCCACCACCACCACCACCTTCACAACAACAGCAACAGCAGCAGCAATGACCAGGACTTCACCACACCCAAGGAGGGCTCGCCCTACGAGGCACCTGTCTACATTCCAGACGACATTCCCATTCCCAGCGACCTGGAGCTGAGGGAGTCTTCTGTGCCCGGCGCCGGCCTCGGCGTTTGGGCCAAGACCCGCATTGGTGCTGGTGAGAGGTTTGGTCTGCACAGCACGCTGCATCACGGGGCCATGGGCAAAGACAGCTCCTTTGGATGGGAGGTAGGACCTGTCCTGGCTTCTTTGTTCTTTGAGGTTGTTTACTGTTTTTCCACCTTCATTTCACTACTTTCACTCTTTTGACCTCTTATATATTTGGTGGCACACACAAATATACAGTAAGAAATTAAATGACAGAGTCAACACTGAAGAGGGTAAGGGAATGAATGAACTGCTCTTCATTCATGCATTCACATATGTAGCCATCACTCTTAATTCACAGGCGATTCCAATCACCAGCAAAGATACCCATTCCTTTTGCATCCCCCCTGTGTGATTGGACCTCATCTCCGATCCTGCGCATACACACAGACATATAAAACACACTCATCCAGAATTCCAGCAGCACAGCAATGTCAGATGGAAAAATCTGGCTGATTAGTGGAGGTATCAGCTTTTCTGGGCGTCGGTCCGAGCGAGCACACTCATTTGGTCACGCCACCCGATATGGAAATGGAAGAAGCATGGCCCAGTGCGGTGGCGGCATATTGAACTATTAATTTTCATTTCAACATGACATTAGAGGATATTGAAGTTGCTTCAGTAAGCTCATTAGGCAACGAGAAGAAACTCCCGATCTCATTCTCTCTTTCTCATAGGCCTAATCAGAGATGAAATATACTGGCCTGCTTTTCATTTCACTGACTCCTTGACTCTTCAATTTTAGGGGGTCGGTCATTCACATAGTCTAATATTACATTTGTATGTAACAAGGAATAGAGACTTTGACTAGAGAAGTGAATCAATGGAACCCCGTGTTGAAAAGGGCATGATGCACTTGAATTAGAAACCACCAGCTGATGTACACGGTTCAAAGTTCATAAAATTTTAGATGCAGACCAACAGGCCATGAACGTGACTTGAAGAGAATTTTTCACATTTTCTTGTAGCCTCATAAATATGTGTTTAGAGGACCATTAGAAATGTGGACACTTTAAGCAAATATTTTTTGACTGTTACCATGTTGGTCCACAAAAATAGAGTTTACTTATAGAGACAGGAGAAGCTTCTTTATATCATATTTTGCACTGTAATCAGATAAGCAATGACACAAACTTTATGGTGATCAAAATATTACAGATGCCCTGCTGATACTGATGTAGTGCCTATGAAGTGGATAGATATTGGAGAGTATAAGAATTAAAAGTGTTTACAGTTGATATTAGCAGTTATTTTCTCTTTCCCTTGAGAAAGAAAGTGTGAATATATTAACTCTGAAGAACTTGGCTCATAAAAGTAATGTCCACAAATCCCTCATTGACAAGATTTTAAAGGAATCTCAAAGGGTCCCTTAATAAGTTCAGTCTGATGAACTCCTTGCGGTTTCCTCCAAAGCCTCCATTTCTTTTTTCACCCTGTTTTCTTCTTAGCAGTCGTAGGAGCGGGCGATCAGAGCACACAGGCACACGTTACGTGGCCGTGTGCCAGGTGAACATTTTCCTTTTTAAAGTTCATATTATGGCTAGCCATTCGGGATGCAAAGGGCACCTCTCCAAAAGCTACACTCTCCCTGTAGCTCTCATGTTTTCTCTCAGTTTTCCTCCTCCTTCCTTTTTTCTCCCCAGACACCCGACTAATGCATATTCATCAGCTAAGCTTTAGCTCTCTGGCTCGCAGGAAAAAAAAAAGGCCACCTTCAGCTCTAAAGAGTTACATTCACACATGTGCTTGCAGAAATGTCCTGGCATGTTCGCTCACACTTCCCCGAAAAGGGAGAGACTCAGCATATTGTTACACTTTTAAGAGTTGAAATTTAAGAGTTTGGCCACATTAAGAGGAAGCACAAAGTGAAGGTGAAGTTTAATAAACTGCACAGTACTGTATGTAGATGAACACACTCCAGTTTCTTTGGCACATTTTTGGTCTTTCTGTGACATTTTGAACAATGCATTTTTAATTTGCATGTTGCTGATAGCCTGAGGTCAGTTTTGTTTCCCCTCAAGGCAAAATTATTGCTCTTTGCCTCCCAAACTGTCAAAATGGAACACTGATCCATCTTTTCTTTTTCCTCCTCCTGAGTGGTCGTTGGAGGACTCACTCCGACTTGGGCTGTATTATTTTTTTAAGATATCCTGTCTGGTTTGAGGCTGGAAGCCTTCGGGGGCTCTCCTCTCTCAGACTCTTATCACAGATAGTCATAACAGTCTGCCTGTTGATAGTCATCAACAGACTCCCCTAGGAGTCCCATACACCCCTTTCTCCCTCTTTCACCATCTACACATCTACTGCCTCTGGTCTTAGACAAATAGACAGGCAAGGGAGCGACAGCAGTACGGCAGAGCGAAGAAAGATGTTAAAAGAAACTAGAGGATTAATGGGGATGATAGAGTGAAAAAAGAAGATGCAAGAAACATATTTCTCACAGCATCGGAAACACTAGAAGAGTCTAATATTCTTCATGGAAATCCTGTGAATGTTGCACCAGCTCTCTGCCAAAACGGGGGGATGTGTTATGAGAGATAATAAGTGAAGTCATCTGAGATCTCTGTGGTGTAAATGTGATCATGTCTAACAAAAGCCTCACACATTATGGCTCAGCTCTTCTCCGGAGGAAGACAAAATTGCATTAAATGCTCAATTAATTTATCAGAGTCATTAGGCGAACTGTGCTTCCTCTTTATAATAATTTGTAATATAGAGTTTTCCTGTATGCTATGCTGCCAACGCTCCTAAGAGTTAAAGAGTTGTTTTCTACTTGATGGCCACTTCATTTTAAGTTGATTGAATTATCTCAAAATCAAAGGTTGTATACTATACTGTGCGTGTAGCCCTGTAATCCTTAGAAACATGAAATCACCCAAATTGCAGTTACAAGGTTTTTACTCATCAACAATGATATATGCCATCTGCAGGAGTGCGCTCCAATCCAAAACAGTTTAACTACATTGCCCGCATTTTTGTGGATTTTTTTACTAAGACTGGCAATAACTCATTATGTTGGCTTTGCGAGCACCGCGGTCTACCAGCGAAGCCAAAAGCCCTAACGATCACATGCCGGACGCCGTAGTGCTTTGTGGATATTTGAGTGGAAGTGTAGATTGGTGGAGAGAAACAGAGAGAGTAATAGAAAGAGAGAGTGAAAGAGTAGGAGTGAGAGAAAGAAGAAAGAGGAAGGCAGAGAGGAAGCCTACTATTGTCTGTCCTGGGGCACCAGGGATTGGAAGAGGTGTTAACTCAGACTCATTTCAGCGAGACGGACAGCTCAATCTAAGAGCTGCTTCGCTGCAGGCCATGGCCATTCTCTTCTGTCTCAGACTCCCTCTCTGGGCCAGCACCGAGTCATCCATTTAAAAACCATTATGCTCCCCCTTTAGCACAACATGATAGAACGCCAGGGCCCCAGGTCTACCATGTGTGTGTGTGTGTGTAGGGCTGCCAACCCCTCAGGATAGGAAGGCCTGAGCAAGCACAGTGAGGCACGGCCCTCAGAGAGTCCACTGTGGGGATCTGCTGTCAGAGTGACTGCTGCTATTATCTGGCCGGTAGATTGACCTGACCTGCCTATTGATAGACTCATGTCACCATACAATGGCTGGAGGTATTGTGCTCTTCACTGACTGGCATTGAATGGACTTGCTGATCTAACTCCCTCGGTTGTTCAGATGGCAGGAGAGAGTGCAACCCATTTGTGGAGGAAGCAGCGCATGGGAGAGTAACAAACTGCACGTATACGACTCGGATCTGTGGGCAACGTTAAGTCCTTCCTACACTATTGACTTTGATCTTTGAAGGAAAAACAAGAGAAAACCAAACCTCTCAGTCATGTCTGCATTCAGAGCATTTGTGAAGCACAAAGAACAAAAACGATATGGCCAGGCCCTCTTGAAGCGATACTAATGGTGTTTACTCTGACTTCTTACCCTGTGACCACTGGGTGTGTCCTTGCACCTCTGAATCACTGCTTTTGAAACTCCTCTCTCACCTATTAGCTTTGTCTTTTCTCACTATCTTTTGTTTCTCGAGCTTGAATGTTTGCTATCTCATGAGGTTCTTGCTTGAAGATCAACAAACATCAGGTGTTGCAGCACAAGCTCTTCATGGAGTCACCTGTCAGTTTTGGCCGATGTCAATTAATAGAATATAAGTGGTACATAGCACAACACCTTCAGGGTGTATTCTGAGGCATGATAAAGGAACATATTGTGCATTTTGATTTTAGGGATGTGCAGTGATGTAGACCCTTCGGACAAGGTCGACAAAAATGCTTTCACACACAAAAACATGGATCATAGACTCTGTGTCTGTCCTGCAGCCATATTTGTCTCTCTGCCATAGTGGACCTTGGGATGACTTTGTTGCCAGGCAAACTTCTTTTTCTCTGTCCCTCATTCTTTTTCTGTTTACTTTTTGTGGGGTGATTTTCCATATCAGTGTCATTCATCCAGCAATGTGTGGAAAGAGGTGAAAAGTATGCTAGCTCTTCTGTTTACCCTCTTATTGACTTAGTGATAGGCTAAGACATCTGGCGGGCACTTTTGTGTCACCGAGGTTCTACGTGACAGATACCATCCGGCCGTGGCATCATGCATCTCCCTAACCCTCTGTCAGGCGCTTAATCTCCAGCCTGAAAGCTCACTTTTCACGCTGACGCTGTGCTCCTTTTGCTCTCGGCCTAATCGCTAAGCTAAGCGAACGTCCTTGTCTCCAAACTTTAGGGAGAAGAAGTCCTGGCGCACCCTGACACTTATCTGTCCTGACCCACCTCTTGCCTCCAAAAGTGTTTGCTCGCCTTTTGTGTTGTGCCTGAGGAGGGCAGATGGCCAAGTTCTTATGCTGCAAGATATCCCTATAGGGCATTCAAGGTGCAGCTTGGAACTTGTCTGATCTGTTTGCCTTCCACAAAAAGGTGTTCCTTATCTTGAAGTTTGGCCTTTAAGGTGACTGGTACTGAACTGATAGGGCAAAAACTCCCCGGGACTGCCAGGAGACAGTAGTCACACCGGGTGAATGGATAGAGACAGAGCGAGAAAGAGAGGGAGCGAGATAACGAGCGATGGAGTCGTTTCCTGCCTGATTTGACTAATGTGCTTTCCCATGTTCCCACAGTGGCTGTCATGCTCTGCCACGTCAATTATGAGTGTTGGTTAAGGTCACAGAAAGTAAGTATCCACTCGTAAGAATACAGGAATCCATTTGTTCATCATCCATTTGTAGACACTCAGACCTAACATTACCTCTAGTTAACTTGAACCCCTACTGTTGAGACTATTGTGTAGTATGAGTGAAGCTCTTCAAGTAAATGGGGTCATTACCATGTCTTTTTGTAATCAAATCAGGAGCATGCTCTGATGAGCATGGCCTTGAGCTGAGAGTACTTCTCCATAAAGCCATAACAGAGAAAACAGCAGGCCATCTTAGTTTTACCTTCTCAGATCTAGTTTCACTGGAAAGTGGAGGATAATAGTATATTAAAGGGTCAGTTCAACTAAATCTCACACCGAGAAAACATTTTCTCCCACTTAGCCCTTGTACTATCTAGTTATGGACTTTTGAAATATCCAACACTGAGACTTACGCTGCTGCTTTTTATAACATAGATATAACTTTTTATAACATCTTCATGCAAAAGACATTTAAAAATTAGAGAAAAGCAAATTTCTCAAAACCTGGGTGCATTAAACTTTATTATATTATCAACATGGTTATGGCTAACCCTACTACCAGGAATTAGTACATAAACGTTTTTTTTTTATTTCATTCTTTTAAGATTTTGCACAAAATATCTGGTATTTTGATTTTATGTTTCACTGATAAGATCTACAACACTGAAAGTTGCATTGAGAAACAGACGATGTGATACATACATGAAGTATCCTGATTTTACACCAGTACTGTGATGAAGCGAATCTTTTAATAGTGAAAATGATGAATGAGCTATATATATATTTCGGACTAACTGCATTTTCTCATGATTGGTTACATGAAGTTAAGTGTTAACGTAAGGAGTTACTTTGGCACATGTGCATATAATCCCACATTGTCATGAAAAGGATATCAAACGTGCGGTTTCTAATAACAGTATTGACCAACAGTGTGCGGTTTTCTGTCATCATTATTTGACTTTGACAGAAACCCCAAGTTTACACACAGAGCAAAAATGCCAGAGAGAGAGAGGGAGAGAGAGAGAGAGAGAGCGACAACACAAGTCTCTGGCCTGGGTGCTGTAATATCTTCCATTCACGTTCATTTTATGTAGGTTTTAAACATGCCATTAGCCAATTTAATCCAATTTTCCCAGCTTTCGGAGCACTCCAGTGGAACAGATTCCATCTAATATTAAACATATGGCCGCTGTTACCCCTAGAAACACCACAGCACTGCTGTTTTTTTTTTTTTTTTAAAGAAAGCTGTTAAAGACAAGCCTCCTGTGTCGCAGCGCAAACCGTTGTCAATTATCTTCAATGAGCACGGTAATTGATAACGAGGAAGCAGGGCAGCAAATTAAATGTCAGGTTTGATTAGAAGCCTGATACCTTATCATTTGTTCATAACTCGTTACCAACATCTGTTAATTAGTTAATAAATTAATCTGCGGGCCTCAGATGGAAGGTGCGCGGGCTCCCAAGGAAGTACATGGGACAAAGTCATCCATCTTTGAAGAGAGTGGAACTCGACAAATATTGTCCCTGGGATTTGGGCTGTTATTACTTGGTCATTGGTTTCAGACCTCAGCCACTCCAGCCAAGCATTCTCAATGGAAGCTCTTGTTTGACTGAATAACCTCCTCCTCCCCCCCCAGTCTCCTCACGCATCACCACCACAATGCTGTCCTTTATTGCACAAGGTTTCTCTTAGCAGAGATGCTTTAAACATTAATTTAAAAACACTCACATTGGCCCATCAGTCCTCTGTGGTGAAGCGCAGGTAATTCCTGTCCAATCCCCCTCCCTCCCTCTCTCTCATTCTGTATGAAGTGAAACGCCATCGTTCATCATTGGCCTGATGAATAGGCCCATCAGTTCAGGCCTCGGGGCAGGAGCAGACAATGACACTGCTCTTTGCCACAGCGGAAGATGGTGACATTTGTCAAATGCTGTTTATATTGGTGATTAGATTTATGCTATTATGTAGACATACCCTTTTCCGCCTTCCCAGCTCTTGCTGCAAGACTGATATTTATGAATCAGTCATGAAATGAGGTTCATCTCATGTCAGCTGTGATTTTTCTGTCATATATATCTGTGTGACTGTTGTATATAAGCCCTCCAATGCAAGACCTTTGTTAGTCACTAATCGCTCACTCTTTCTTTCATTTTCACTCACTTTCCCTTTCTCCCTCACTTTAAACCTCAATCCCTTGTGCTGCTTAACATTTCTGTGACTCAAGCAGGAGGTGGTGACCTATTAATCAGGTTCCCGTGGCTGTTGTGATTGCCATTTTCCATAATCAGATACACAACACGGCCTAAAAGCCTTGGCTGTAGAAATACTTATTTTTCTCAACTCCTTACACTTCTTGTGCCGTATTGTAGAACTCAATCCATGAGCAGCGAGCCCAGGAGGAAACTGAAGCGCACAGCTGTGCCTTTTAATTACGTTTTATTAGGAATAAGTGCTAATGTTTCGGCACAGTGTGCGTCAAACAGCCATGGTACAAGCAGAGAGTATAAAGGGCCAACACAAGTTTATGATTGGTAGAGTAGGGGGATGACTCTCACTGACCAGTCATGTTTTAATAAGTCTAAAAGTTTGAGTAAACTTCTTATTCTCTGTTTATCTTCGTTTTAAATGCTTCATGTTAATGTACTATATGTCTGGTTGTGTCTCAAGCATGTACAGGCATATAAAGTGTACATTACCACACACATATGTCCACACAAACATAAAGAGACACAGGCATGCAGGAAAAGGCCATTCTCCCGTGTTATTCTTTCCTCTACTCGGTCATTTGGAATAACAGGGTAGAGTGAGAAGCAAAGCACGATGACGACATTAGATCTAAAAACAGTGTTGAATTGTTGAAGTGTCGAACACCGGGATGTCTTTACTTTGGAAAGTCTCCGGAATCGCTCGAGTGACTTTCACTCACTTTCTCCACCACTGTCATTGGAAGTCCTGTCTGCATGAGACAACAAGGAGGTTTTGACAGAGTCAAGATTTGCAGAGGTGAACTTGTGTGTGTGTGCTTGTTTGTATCTCCATGCACACGGACGCACTTCTGTCTTTAATCATCTTGGCCACTGGTCCACCCTTTACATAATCCTGTATCTGTTAGATTTCCCAAACTAAACCGTAATCTCATGACTAGTTTGTTGTAATATTTTAATTTAGTGCAAGTGTTTGTGTCAAGATGACAAATAACAGTTTAAACAGGTGTTTTGCAGACATTTCAGGAATGAGATATTGCTGCCTCATTCATTTGTGTCTGCATTGTTCTGTACAAAACACTGAGACAGTGAATTTTGATGTTTAATCGCTGTTTCCAAAACATTAGTGTTGTGATATACATATTTGATTTTGATGTTTCCTGTTATTCTCACCATCAAACGTAAAGCAACTGTGAGAATATGCATTTTAACTGCTTTCAATTACGTTTACTGGGCCATTTATTTATGTTGAAGAAGTCTAAAAATGACAGCATCAACGTCTTTAAAAGATAATGAGACCTCAGACACCATATAAAATAATTCTTTAATCATTACTCAAGAATGACATAACATATTAAGCAAGTGATGACATCCACACAGCTTGTTTTACTTTGCAAGTACAGCTGTCACCAAGACTTTTATTTAATTAATTTGTGTGAAAGATCTTCACATGTAGTAGAGAAATCCCTGTTTACTAGTCTGGTACAACGGCTGTTTACTAGAGTACGGCTTTGTCCCTGCTTAACGCTGCAGTCGATGTCTAATACATGACAGACAGCTGGACGGATTATATGAGGCTTCTACAATGACTTTACCTGTAAAAAAAAAAAAAAAAAAAAGTCAAATTAAAGCGTTGTCAAAATACAAGTTGCCTGTCAGGAATGTCACTGAAGGGAAGAACTGACAAACAAACAAGTGAGAAAGAGCAAAAACCAATCCAGTCCTCACTTTATTCTCAGCATTGGGAACAAGAACCTGACTGTTAGTTTGGGTTTACAGATAGAAAAGGAAGGTGATGGAGGCAAATCCTCTAAAGAGTCAGAGTCTGTCCTCTCTAAATGTCATATGATTCTGCTCTGTGTCAGTCTTTCTGCAGAGGAGGTGAGCTGATGTTGGTGCAGCTGGTACGCAGCGGTACCCAGCATGCCGCCCGGTACCACAGAAGGGTGAAAAAAAAAAATCTAGTTCTCTGAGACTCTTAGGCATGTGATGCAGAAATTATGCCAAACAACAGAACAAAAGCATTGTCACATTGTGTGAGGGTGTGACTGTATGTGCACATGACCCCCACCCATTATCTTGTTCTTATCTTCATCTGTGTCCTTCTTTCCATTGTTTTTCCTCACTATTTATTAGTTGATCTAAAATACTCAACACCCTGGTTTATAATGAAAGCTTCATATGTCACTGCTGTCGTTTTATTGGCTCTGGGTGTTTCTGGTAACAAATCCTGCTCCCCTCTGGTGGCCAAGAGCTCACAATGCCACTTTCTGAACAAGTGCTGCCTGACGCTGTTTATTCAGGGAGAGAGAGGCAGGTATTCTCGTGCAGCTGTAGAACGTTTACGGTACAAGAGCACACCAGCAAACACACACACTTGAAGCGCTCAGGCAGCACAAGTCAGCTTTTCCCCGACTCTTCTTCTTCTTCCTCCTCTCATGTGCATTGGGGTGCGTGACAACATCACTTCCTGTCTTTACACTGCTTCACATGAGGGATCACCATTGAGTTTTCTGAGCATCCCTCAAGTCTGTGTCCAGGCGTTCACTAGTATATAAGCATATTCATGTCCCTCTACAGTTCTTGCAGATAGCAGACTTTGATCTCTTTTCGCATGCCAATGTACTGTCAAGTGCTTTCATGACAAAACACAGCGCATGTGCTTTAATTATAGCCAGATCACAGACTCAAATCTTTTCTTTTGTGATTCATTGATTTTTCAACCCCCTTTCTCAATTTTACGTGCCCTCCCTCTCTATTTCTCTTCTCCTTTTTTTCTTTTTGCTCCCTTCTCCTCTTTTCTTGGCCTCCGGGGTCCCAGTGCTTCTAATTCGGCCTTATCAGTGAAGTAATTTAGCTGCCACAGCTTGGGTTTCTGTTGCGCGGCGAGCGGCCCCATTGTCCTGCCCTGCTGTTGCTGAGATAAACCCTCAGATTGAACAAAGTCCGCGCTGACCTTTACAAACTCCCAAATCTCGCTCTGTACACCCCTCCGACAGAGATTCTCTCTGCCTCAGGCTCTTTTCTTAGGGTGGGCGGGTTGGGGGGGCTTGAGGCACATCAAGTGGGAGGGAGAATGCCGATGAGTGTGCGTGCATGTGTGTGAAAGAGTGAGAGTGTGTGGGGTCAGGGTGGATTGAGTGAGCGTGAGATGGACAGGGGAGAGGGATTAAGATGGCTGACTGAGCCTGTCTATATTTCCAATGGCACTTTGCTCTGAGAGGGAGGCCGAGGAGGAAAAAGTGCACTGCAAGCAAAGCATTCAAGTGTGCATTTTTCTGTCTCCTTCAGGCTGCTAGAGAAGGCTTTTGTTAGCCACCTTCTCCGACCTTCCTGCCTTCGACATTCAACTGGGAATATGATTTCTTTGCCTTAAAAGACAGCTTGTGTCTTGTACTTACTGTTGATGTCCCTGAAACGGCTCATTGAGAGAATCCTGACAAAAGCACCGTTGAACCCCTCGTCTTACCTCCATTGTTATCTATCATGTCCTTCATTCCTTGGCAGAAGGCCCAAGAGGAGTCTGTCGGGATTGTTGCTTTGACACACAGTGAAACGGCTAGAGAGGAATGGTTGAAGCCAAGTGGCTGGGGGGTTGGACGAGGTGGGGGTCGATGCTGTGCCGGGGAGGTTTGGGGCACAATGCAACAGGAGTACCCTCTCCATTGTGAACCACTGTCATCCTTCAGAAGCCACTCGATGAGCTCTCCATGCCGCAAATCCTCTCTGCTCTCCATTCCAGCCGTCTGTCTGTCAGGCGGGGAACCTCATCAAAAGGTCCTGGAATTGGGGATTGAGACTGGGTGATTGAGAGTGGGTGGAAGGAGGCAGGATGGTGAAGAAGAGGGGAGGAAAGAAGTGCAGATTTGGGGTGGCACTGTGTGTGGGGGCACGAGCGACAGGGGCATAACATGGCCCGAAGTCCAGGTGTGGGCTTCAGAGTTGATGTGATTAGAGAGAACCTGCTTCGCTCTATCCGTTGGTCAGGGTGGCCCTGTGTTCATCCCTCCATCCTTCCCTCCTCCTTCCCACCTCCTCCCGCCCACCACCACCTGCCTGCAAGCCACCACCAGTGTTCCCAGGGAGATGAGCGCCACGGAGAAGAAGGCCCACAAGGGATTAACTTTTCACATGGCTGGGAGTCCTCGTCTCAAAAGACCTGACAACCCCAGACGGCTTGATTAAAAAAGAAAAGAAGAGAAGAGGAAAGGAGGGAGGGGGGGAGGGAGGGCACAGGAGGAGGAGAAGAGGGGGAATTCTTCACATGATGGCCCTGAGAGAGGGATTTTGGATATTGGGTGTCTTTTTTTCCCTTCGTCCAAAGCCCCCATGTCTTGGTTGAGAATGAGCAAATTGTTCCTCCTGTTCTCTCGGCAGTCCCTGTGTTGCCTGGCCTAAAGATGTGGGTGGGCACCAGCACACATTGTTGACTCCGCACAAGAAACGTAGAGATGTCCTTTAGTTAAAAAGAAAAAAAAATGTACTGAAGTGGTGGCTTTTGATTCCGCTTTCCATTTGCTTTTTGGCCTTTGGATGCCAGATCCATCAGAGAAACAGAGGATTCGGTCATGGATTCCAATTTTCCACAATGTTATGATTCCATCGTGTTCTATTATTTATTTATCTGTCATTAATGTATCATCAAAAGCCTTCTGTTGTTCTGTGTATGTCAGCATTGCATTACAGTCAAGGAAGACGTTGGCAGAGAGAGTCGGCGAACCGTTGCCGGCTTAAAGTTCTAGTGTTCAAGTGGCAAGGCGCCCTATTTCCCCTCACTCTATCCCAGATAAATTGGGCCTCTCAGGTTTGTCTGTGAGAAAGAGAGGACAAAAATCAAAACAAACGCTCCCACTGAAGTGAAGATGGGAGTAGGGGTTGGCTTTCCTCTCTGGCTAGCGGATCAGCAACTCAACCTAGCGGGACAGCGGGCCACTTAATACCTCCCATCTTGTCCAGGTAACAGAGTGGCCCGACAGGGGGGTCAGGGAAGGTAGCAGGGTGTCATCTTACAGATCACCACTCACCCTCTGGCTTCCTCCACATGGCTCACTTACCCTCTTCTCATCTCCGCTGCTGGGACACACTCACCCTCTCTTCCCACACCCCTCAGCTAGGACACAAACATCCATTGAGAAAGTTTTCGGGGATGTATACATCCAATTCCTCTCTGAAGGTTTGCTGACATGAACCAAAACCTATGTGAATGGAGACAAATAGTTTTCATGATATTTGCTTTATAAATAAAATAAATGCAAACGGTCAATATCATCGTCTAAAAGTCGTCTGAAAAACACTATGTCTGTTTAGTCATTTCTTCTGTAAAGGCTAATAGTGCAAAGGACAAGAAACTCCATATCCAAGGGGCGACAAACACAGTCAATTAACCCTAATATCAGCCCAGATTTCTCATTAATCATGCTGCTTACCTGCCATATGGTCCCAGACTCCAAGGAGGCTCTGAACCTATTTGCTGTGCACTTGACCTTGCTGATGGACCCAGGGGAATCCAGGAGTTGATTTCTGTCCTCTGGGAGGTTGTGGGCCTTCTTCCTGGTCAGCTGGATAAATAGATGAACACAGAGATAGATGAAGAGAGCAGAACAGTGATGTTGCAATGACCCACAAGAAGCGCAAATCAAAATACAGAAATGAAAAAGAAGCACAATACATGGTAGGCATGCAGTGAAGGATGAGAGACAGTATTGAGCAATGATGTCAAGTAGTACTTAAACAATTAGCCGAATAAAGAATTAGCTGATTGATAGAAAATCAATCAAGAATTCTGATAATGAACTAATTGATAAGGAAATTAGCTTTCACTGTTTCCCGTTGCTAAAATGTTGGGATTTGCTGCATGGTGAAATGAATTAACGGGCACTCCAACATGTTGATAGGAGACGGCACAATCAGTGGACAACCTGCTCTACTGCCTAAACCACTGCCAACTACCAATTTATCAATACACTGAAAAAAAAAAATCCTCAGGTTAAGTGATAATAAAATTAATTTAGTCATTGTAGTAGTGCTATGACAAATGGGGAGGAGATGAAGGAAACCTGTATTCTAAACTTGTGGAGATGCTAGGAGTATCTACAAGTAAAGAACACACACATTATGGCTTCATTATTGTTGTATAGGAAGTATAGTTTGGTTGAGTTTGCTATTGACTGTACGTAATTTACCTGATACCTTTGGTCTAATCTCTAAAAGTTGGGGGTTTTTTGGAAGCTGTGGTCAAAATTTAAAAGCTCACGTAGCTTCTCATAGACAGTAGACTGTACAGTGCATAACTGTGACAAAAAGTATGTAAAGAATGTGATAATAATATCCATTCAAAGCTCGGACCCCTGCTATTCGTGAAGTGACAAAAGTGACAGAACTGATATCATACACTGACTCATATTCATCTGACCTGCGCACTAAATCAGTATCCAATCAGTATTTCTTTGTCTGAGCACTCCTTCCCTGCAGCACAGCTATCATTAAGTGACTCTTTTAGGCCGTCACAGGTAGGCCCACATCATAGCCTGCTGGTGGCTTTTAACGGGGAATGGAGTTCTTTATACTGTAATGCATGCTGAAGTAGCCGGGGCTAATGTGACCCCTGTAGTTTAGCACTACATTAGTGCCAGAAGATCGGGCAGTGTGCCTTTAACCTGGGGACGACAGGGCCATGATTATGTTCGCCGCAGGGTAGGCTTGGCCAGAGGACGCTCAGCTATACACACAAAGGGACATGCATACAATGACATATGTTGACACCAGGGCAATTATGGGCTTAGGTTAGTTATATTTTCAGTCATTTTCTGTTCTGGAAGAGTTTCACTTAGTTTTCGGTGATTTTTTTTTTTTTTTTAATTTAATTAATTTTCATTAATTCTATTTTTGTTGTCATGCTGTGAGGGACTTTTTTCCTCATACATCACAGAAAACTTGTGTCATGTTGATGTGAGCGCTTTTGTTAGCTACAGAATAAGACTGAGCACGTCTTCTTGTTAAAGGTTTGATTCACTCAAGTGACAAAAAAAAATTCCTAAGCAAACACGTAATCATATATATTCCTAATGGAGAATTCTCATTATAAAAGAGTTGCAGTGAAAACCATTCACAGCAAGATCTGCAGATTATCATGACATGGTTTTTTGGAAAAAAGATGTTGGATGGATGTTACTGTCTTTTTAAAAAAAAAATTAATATTATTTTTAATTTCTCTGAGCAGATAAAATTCCATTGAATTGGAGGTGAGGCTCTCAGATATTTTGTGCAGGGATAGACAGTAAATATGTTTTCTTTTTGTCAAGTCACTTTGTCAAGTGACACTTAAAATGTAAATGATTTTAAGTGTTGATCATGCATAAGCCAGTAGATAAGCACACACACACATGCATGAGCACACACACAAACACACACACACACACACACACACACACACACATATAAATGTCAGATTTTCACCAAGTAGGCACACTTACTCTGCCTGTCCCATTTCCCTCTTCACTACTATATCAGCTCTACAGTTACCATGTTTACTGTCTCCATTCACTTACTGACTCTTTCTCTCACTGTCTCTTTTGCACACACACACACACACACACACACACACACACACACACACACACACAGACAGGATCCAGTTGTATTTCAAGATAATGCTCTCTCCTCTTGCTCCTCTTGTCTCAGTATCCTGAGCCACTAGACACTGAATGGACCACAGGGAAAACTGATCTCACAGACACATATTCACACACACACGCACACACAAAACTGCGTGTGGTCCCACCATTTCAGTCCTCTCCGTGTTTTCTAATGCTTCATCAGGTCTGAAGGTCAGGGTCTTGGACTTAAGACTAATCTTTTAAATTCCTGACTGTTTCGGTCCCTTTTGTCTCATCAGAAGTCACTTGCCCACCTTTATCGCTTTTACTTCTTCAGTTTCTTTTGTTTGCAAGGTTTCACCTCAGTGTGACTACAAAAGACTTGGTTGTTTTCTCTCCCATCTTTCTCTCTGTGTCTCTCCTTCTCTTTCTATTTTCTTCCTTCTCCTACTGTTCCCCCTTTGCATAATTCAAATCACAATCCCCATGTGAGCACCTTGCTCTTGACCTAGCTTAGAAAGCTCCTGATTGCTTTAATAGCAGTCCTTGGACCTGGAAGGTGGGTGTCTTTAAGGAACTCTGGTGAGAATGGTGTGTGTGTGTGTGTGTGTGTGCATTGTGCGTATGACCGAAGGGTGGTTGATTAGAACTGACCTCAAGAGTGTCAGGAGAAAAAGAAGTACAAATATGCAAAGTGGACGTGTGCGCTTGCATAATTGGGGCAGAGAGGAGTGCAGCGAGGTCAAGTAGAACAAATGGTCAGCCGAGTGATCTCAAACTCCATGAAAAAACACAAACACTCACCACATATACAGTTATATATATGTATGTTTAAGGGGCGCTGGTCACTTTGAGGTTATAGAAGTGAAGCTGTGATGGAAAAAGCTGCCAGTTCTAATCCCCAGTCAGGGATGGCCAACAGTAGAGGCCTGAGGTTTGTAGTGGAAAGGTCCCAGATGGAAATGAGTGTAAGCGTGTGAAGCATAACATTACTGAGAAAGAGCTTATGTGCTCTGTCGGCTTCCCCTTGGCAAGTAAGATTTGAAATATCAGTTGGCATACACAAAAGTATACATGCAAGCCGGTGTGTTTTGCCAAAGAGGCAAAAATGTGCACAAGGCTAAGTCCTTCAACAGTGGGATTGCCCCGGCATTAGCCAAAGTCAGGAGCTCCAAAGTAAGGCCAGCTAAGGTTGGGGTGAGGCCTGGCAAACCCAAAGATTGAGTCTGAATTAGGCCCACCATTCAAAGCTAGTGAAAGGAGTTCCTGAGCCTCCTATTCTTTACCAGCAAATTGGTAGGAAATCTGGCTATTGTGCAGAGTTTTGAAGAGGCTGGTTGTGGGGAGGAGGGGTGCGCACTGTGCTTACCTATAGATGAGAGTGGAGACAAAGGATCCTGGGACATCCAGGAGAGGCTTTGAAATCCCTCTTGGCTGGAGACGGAGGCGGCCGGGAGCAGCTCCTGGTGTAGAAAAGGTCAACAGTGCTCAGTCAGCACAGACACTGAATGGATTTACATTGGGAATTTGCAAGGATGGAAAAGATAGGAAAGATTAGAATAAGATTAGAAAATTAGATTTCCATGATTTGAAAATAAAAGTGACTGAGTTATTGAACTTGAGTTTGGTAGCTCTGCTACTTTCCACTCCCAAGCCTGATATTGAAAATCAGGCTTGAAAGGTGGCTTGTGTAAGTTGTCATTTCCCTCCTGTGGTCACTTTGAAATAATTTCACTTACAGTTCGCCTGAAGGAGAGAAGTACTAAAATGCCCATAGAAACTTCTCTCACAACCATAATCCAATTTCTGCTTGCAACTCGAACTATGAACTGTTGACACTGTTGGTGTAAGAGTTGTAGCCTGACATTAAACACATGAAACAGCACATTACTTATCAACTTACTTATTTAAAATTATTCACAGCTGATTTTAATTTTATTTTCTCTTTGCAAATTCAAAATTGTATTTGCATTTTCAGTTTACATTTTCAGAATTTAAATGAAATTTAGCAAGTACGCCCATTTATTATTAATAGATTGCAAACTGACTTGAACAATGAAGTCCATGCGCTGCAGAGTTCTGACTATTGCTCTTTTCCCTGTGCGTGGAGCAGCTGAGCTTCTTCAGTATATGTGACAAACTGACATCAAAGCAACGCTTAATGGTGCCGATGATGATGGCAGTCTTTTAGGAGCACTTTGATGGATTAGGATTGATGGGAACGATGTTGAATTGTGTGTGCCTACATGCGTTTTTGTGTATGAGAGAAGACAGACAATCCCTCAGGCTAAACAGTCTGGGTGTCACCAGGCACACACACACACACACACACACACACACACACACACACACACACACACACACACACACAAACATACATTTCTTGATGGGCTGTGTTACACTGCAGCTACCCTCTTCCTGATCAGTAGTGCAGCCCGGGGCTCTTCCGGAGTCTATCACTCCTACTAGAGTCCAACTCCCCCCCCCCCCCGTCTGGCCTACTATACCAGTGCCACCCCTCTCTTCTTATTTTCTCTCTTCTCTCTCTCTCTCTCTCTCTCTGTCTTTCTCTCCCTCATTAATCAATGTCAAGCCGTCCAACAACAAGGCCGGCATTCTTTCCCTGCCTGCCTTCTTGGTTCCTCGTATATGTCATTGTGCCCTGACCCTCCCCCTCCACCAACTCAGCGGCCACCATCATCCTTTCACATGGCCGCAGAGCTCAAACCCGGGCCCACACTGCCAACATGAAAGCTTGTCCAGAGGCAGCGTAAGGAAGAGAAAAAAGTGAGGAGGAGGCATTTCTCTCACTTCTGTCTTTTTTTCCCCTCCCTTTTCCTGCCTTCCTCCGGCCAGGGGAAGAAAGGGATTCCATAGTCGTTTACATAATTCATGGGACACTCAGGAGAAAACGGGCCATTGAGTGGTAAAAAAAAGTTTGGATGGAGCAGTCATGGGGGGTGGAGGGATATCTATGCCAGTCTTTGTGCCCTTGGACCCATCTTCCCCTCTTCTCTCCATTCATCACCACTCCCTACACACACAGTCATTGTCCCATGTTCATCATTAACCTCTGCTATAAGTTGGCCGTCTCTCTTACTATCAAGACATGGGAAAGAAATCATTTCATCACGTCTTGGCAAACTCGAGAAAAATAGATTTTTTTTTTTTTTTGCTGATGTGAAATTTTGACGGACACCACAGAGGCGAAAGTTATTAACCTGAACATAAAGTAGCATTCAAGGCAGAGAAAGGGAGAAGCTTTGCATGGAAACGAAACTTGATTATGGCGAAGTGATGCTGATGTTAGCCATAAAGACTCATTCTCACACATGTTAACTTGATGTTCACACATTTAAGATGCTCACAAACACACAAAGTCAACACGTCCAGCATTTCTATATGTCCCATGAGCACTTAGCAATTTACCATTACTCATGAGTGTCACATGTTCCTATTTTCCATACTGTCTTTCCACTATTAACCTTTAAAAAAAAAAAGTAAATCACAGGCCGGCCTATCACTAATGCCCTGTTTAAACACTTAACTGTCCACGTTTACGTTGAATAATGAGACCACTTCTCGCATGAGCTCCTCTGCATGCTGTTTGTTTACAAAGAAGCAGATTGTCTCCGAATCAGCAGTCATTTCGAGGAGGGGGGGGGGGCATGCTCTTAGAAATCCTCTCTCTCTCTGTGTCCTCCTTCCGTGAGCATCTGTATGTATTTGTTGTACTAATGAACGGAACAAAGGTTTTCCAGGGGACTAAGTGGAAGACAGTGGGCAGGGGGGTTGTGAGGGAGAACAGCCGAAGCGAGTCTGAAGTAGGGTCTGCTGAGTGGTCAGTCGCCATGAGGTTGGCAGTGAGAGAACAGAACACAGTGAGAGTGATGGAGACTTGACCCCTCAACCTCTTTCCTCCTTTCTCTTGCCTTTTCCTCCAACCCCTCCTCAACCCCTCTCTGCAGATGATAGATGGCCCTCCCTCTCATTCATGTCAAAAGCTCTTGCCCCCCCCCCCCCCAGACCTCCAAAGCCACATGCCTATTGTCTACATATGTGCACATACACACATGCATGCCACTTACACACACTCTCCCAGCCGTCTAGTCAATCTCCTCATCAACGACCATCAATCTTTTTCATCTCTGCCGGTGGCGGAGACTCTGCCTTACTTGCAGACCTACAGAACTTGTCATCGACACACACATCCTGTATTTACAGACACACACGCCCGCTATCACTCCCACTGAGACCTTTACCTCCAGGCAGCAGGTATGGATTTGTAGAGAGTTGGAGAAGAATGAGTGGATGGATAGACGGATCAGGAGAAGGGCAGGGAGAGAGGTAGAGAACGAGGAGTAGTGCAGAACGGACACTGGGCAGTAAATTACTTTGCCAATCAATCTTCCCCCTGGGTACCCTTGATGAAAGCTGTCCAAACTTTCCCCCACTACTTTAAGTATCCCTCCTACAGTTTGTCAGCAGCGGGCTGGGAAATAGGGTGGACAAACAAGTCGCAAGATTAAATGTTGCTGGGAGGAGAGAGGAAAGAAGGACTGTAGGAAACAGGGAGAGAAACTGGGAGGTCAAGTTTGGGAGAAAATTTGTGTGTGTGTGTGAGGGGAGTGGAGTTTGAATTAAAGAAAAGGCAGAGAGGTGCTGTGGGCATGGAAAGGGGCACTCATACATTATAAAAAAAATGGAAAACTGTTAAGGAAGGTTTGCACTGAGGAATGCACTGTATTTCTTCTCACTTTAGGTTCAGTACCTTCTGACACACACACATACACACAAACTAGACTCATGGGTCTTCATGGGTGGCATGACAGGGTGACATGCTGTGACTTAAAACATGTGACACCTCCCAATTACAGCACAGCACATGGTGAAGGCTACAGGGATCCGCAACTGCTGAGACACACAGGAACACATGCAGTCACAGAAACTCCTTAACTCCTTTCTGTTAATGTTTCCTATTTTTTTCTTTTCATTTTTCCTTTTTTAGCAACAGAGGCAACAAGTGGAGGTCTGCAAATGCACACACAAACATTGCCGCATGCAGCCATAGGACGTTTTCTCTTTTGCACTTGTTTTCTGGCAAGTTTGCGAGTGTCTCTGCACAGAACTGCGAAGGGAGAGTGAGGACTGTTGGGAATGTTAATTTGGTAATTTGTTGTTTTATAAAAGCAGGGGAGGGTTGGTGGTGATGGTGGTGGTGGTGTAGCGACGGCAGCACACTCAGTCTGTGTGTTTGGGTTTGTAGGGGGGGAAGGTTGTGGTGGAGGGAGAGGGTAATGCTGGGTGACACGGTCCGGCTCAGCGATGCAGATGACTCCCAACCAAGTTATTTTTCTACGAGAGAATCGGACAAAAATACCATGACGGTCGGAGAGGAAAGAAGCGCCCCATGCCCATAGAAGGTATTAAGATATCTCAGATACATAGCTGCCCCCCCTCCTCCTGTGCCCCATGTCTCTAAATCTGGGATGGTGGCCAAGTGCCACCAAGGACACTAAGGCTAATAAATCATCCTCATTTCAACATCTGCCCAGTCCCAAAGGGCTGCCCACCGCCACCACCCCACCCCTTGTGAAGATGGGTCCTTGGCTTTATTCCTCTTTCAGCATCCCTCCATACTCCCCCACTGACACCCCCTCCCTGACTGACAAAACATCTATTGTCCCATGCCCAAGTGAAGAAGAGACCCTCTTTTCCCCTCTCTGACAAAAGCCGTCTGAAGCCAAGATGGGGACTGCCAGCCGAAATGCCTGGGACCCGGCAGGGGTGCCCCCTCTCCCCCTTCCACTTTTCTCCCGCCTTCTGGTTCATCCATCCCTCGCTTTCGCTCTCTTTTTTACTTTTAATACTCCCCTCCTGTGGGGGTCACTCACTCAGCTCGCCCCCACCCTTTTCATAGTGGCGAACTCTCAGCCTCGCATAAAGACATCAAGTGACAGCAGTGAGAGAAAACAGCCAGATTTGGCAGAAAGAGATATTCGACATGGCTGTCAGTGGCCATTCTGCATGCCTTTTGTTCCTTCGGGTGTAGTTGAAATAGATAAATAAACAGTCATAGGCTGAAAAGCCGGGATCAGAAGCTTGTCGCATTTATTCATATTGAACAGAGAAGAAAAAGAGGCAAAAACCTGCTGCTGCCAATTAAGAAGAATGAGACAAAACTCAATTCACAGTGTTTAGATTTAGTTTTCATGGCCGAGGCTAAAACTAAGCCATTCAGTGGCTTTCTGTGGTTTGCTCTAAAGATGGCAGTAGGTCTTTAGCATTGTGGGTGTCTCCATGTGGCAGAGAAGATCTGGGAAGTTGTCTCTGGACTCATCAGTTAAGCGCTCTCTCCACGGTTACTCACAAGGCTTCATTTACTGTGAATGCACAGCTCTTTTTCCCAGCACCTCAAACTCACCCCCAACAACGGGGAGTACCGCCCATAACTGTGCATGGGCCAGCCTCCGGCCACATTCACAGGACTGTCTGCTTATAAAGAACAAAGTCACACCACTTTGACTTGTCAGGATACTTTGAAGATGATGCTTGCCAGCAAAATTTGGCATTGCAAAGATGTGATTTTATCAGTTTTAAGACATCACATCAAATTTCAGTGCAAAAATATCTCTCTTTTTCATCACAAAATAAAAAATGAAATTAATACATTTACTTATTTTTGTATACTCCATACATTGCAGTCGTGAGATATATATATATATATATATTATGATTTTTCTCTTAAGAAACTCTATTTTCTTTAAGAAGAGATAGACTTTTTTTTAGCGTAACACAAGTGATTACTGATTTGTTCAGAAAGTGGTATTCCTAATTATTACATGAAGAAATGGTACATTGTTTAACAATATTTTGTCTCAGTTTTCAGTGTTTACTGGCAAGCCTAAAACCTCAACTTTATGCAAATATTTTCATTTTGCCGAAACTACTCAAGCAGGGAAGAACATTTACCAATAAGGTCCTGTGATGAATTAGTCAATTAGTGTTAGTGGCATTTTTTATTTCATATTTTATTCTGAATTATGTAGATGAAGGCACTGTAATTAATGCATTTTTTTTCTATTTGTGGTTAGGTCATTATGCATGGAAATGCTTTTCCCTCTAAATCAGAGCTTTGAGTGTTTGCTCGTTAAAAGTGGCAAGGGTTTCAGGATGGGAATACATCTCCACTAAAGGGTTCCTGATAAACATTGTTTACTGCATTCCTGTATCTGCTATCACTAAATATGTTTTCTTCTTTGCCATTTTCCTCAACATAGTGAGGATCAGAGTAAATTTCTATTAAATAGCATTGAATAACAATGTTGAAAGAAAATATGTAATCTGATTTTCCGCTCCCAGGCAGACCGCATTCCTTCACAGCTCTTCTCTCCCCCTGCAAAACATTTACATTTCCAATTAGCCCCTGAGAAGAATGGCTAATTTACCACAGCGAGCAGGCGCCTGATGTCTCAATCTGCCGGGTGTCAGCACTGTGAAAAGGAGTACTCTCGTGTAGGCACACACACACTTATATACACACACAGGCCCATAAAAGAAAGCCTGCTGTACTGAGTGTGAGGGGTGAGAACAGATCAAATCCAGCGTGGCGAGGAGAAGAAAAACTTAAGCCATTTTTTTTTTAAATTAATGCAAAACAAATAAGGGAAGCACATTTCAATAAAAAAAAAAAAGTCAGTGAAGAGGGGTCTCATTGAGGCACTAGAGCGGCAGGACAGGCAACAGTTCAGCAGTGGCCCCAGATTGACTCGTCTGTGAGTGTACAGCCAGCCAGCTCCTCCACACAACACCCACATTGTCCACTGTGCCAAGGAGCCAAAGCAGCGCTCCACTCCTCAGGGGGCTGCCTGAGACGAACACATTATAGATACATGTTAGCCTTGGCCCGACCTTCTGTATACTGTGTGGAGCACTCAGCGGAAAGGAGACAGAGGAAAGGAGGGAGGAGATGAGAAATGAAATGCACATGGAAGTTATTGAAAGCTGGAGAGAGGATAAGCCTATCCGACAGCTTAACAGCCTCCAAAAAGTCTTAAAAAGTCTTATAAAGGGAGCAGTTGTATCACTCTTCCATCTACTGAATTAAAAATGCTGTGAAACAAGATATACTGTATCTGGACAGCGGGTGAGAAGGACAGATAAAGGGAGTGAGATGCTATTTTGTGAGACATGATGTTTGCAAGAAATCCGTTGGCGTCATAAGCTGGTGGTTTTGGCTGTGGTTATGTGTCAGAATCAGCTTGCCAAATCTTCCATCTTTTTCTTTGTGCCGTACGAGACCCCCTGCTTGTCCCAGCGGGGAACCTCAAAGCTGCGGTGCTATCGTGCTGTGTAATGGTCACTAGCAAGCGGCCAAACTACATCCTTGGGTCCTGATAGGGAGAGAGAGAGAGAGAGAGACAGAGAGAGAGATTCCTGTCTGGCTCCCAAAACCCAAACAACATTAGTGGCACTGTCCCATTTCTCCCGTTCTCCCTTTCCCAGCCTGCTGTTAAACACACACTGTTCCCCACAAAATGTTGTTGTTTCAGCTTCTATCTCTCCACTGTCATTAACCAGAGGCAGGCTGACTGACACTCCCCTCTCCGTCTGTGTCTGTGTCTGCAGCCAGTCCCTCATTCACTTAAGGCCAATCAGTGGCCCGCAGTCTTTATCTTGCCCAGGGCAGCCCTGTGATAACACTGTTAACAACAGTAATGTGTGATGCGAGGGAGCCACTGGCTGCCACTGTCAGGGTGAGTAAGTGAGGTCAAGGGCTTTTAACATCTGGTGACGTTGCCCATACGGTCATGCAATGTGTGTCTTCTTTCCTCTCCATCTTTTTAGTTTACTGACCCCCGCCCCCGTTCTCTGCTGTCCGATGTGAGAGAGGAAAAAAAATAACAAAACTTGACTGAGCTCAGCAAGACTGAACGAAGCCTTCTCTCTCCCCACGTGCCGTAGGGAAAACACTGGTGTTATTTTAGAAATCGCACTGTTAAAGATTAATGTGGGCCTGGAGGAGTGTGTCGTCGTTCCTTAACGACAGGGCCGAGACGCTGAATAAAGCCGGCACTGTGTTCTGTCCCACAGCCCAAGGACAGATACGTTTCCTCTCACCAAGCTTGCCTTCGCCCTCCCTCCTCCTTTGTCCAATAACTCTGTCCCTAAGTCATCTATTACAACCGCAGGGGCCAAAATGAGAAGAAATTAAATGAGTGAACCGTTCCAAAATCAGTTTCTTCCCTGTTTGTTGCATTGAAATAGACTAAGGCGTGGGCAAAGAATAGCTTACGTTCTGGCTTTGCAGATATAAAAACAACAAAAAAAGGGTCAAGAGGGTGTTCGCAAACATTTTCCATACTGATTGCTCTAGTTAGATGACTAATGGAAAGTCCCAGCTGCAAGTTGTGACCACGCAACTCCCCCAATAAAGTCATCTGTCATCATCCCATGGACTGGCCAGACAGACAGACAGCTATAAACCAGGGTTCAGAGACCACGGCTGAGCATCCTATCTTTATGTATCGTACCACAGCCAGGATGGTGATGATAGCGCCACATTAAAAAATAAAACTGCTATCAGTGACACCAATGAAGATAATGCTGATAAGAGTTTTAGCAGTGGATTATGCCGATGATAAAGACCTGTGAGGTTTGATGAGTCTCAAGTCTGAGGTGTGCAAATGGGACTTAGTCTCCTTTGCTGAAGGTTTTTGCTGATAACGGAAGCGCTCGATAAGCCGGGGAACATCAATCTTAGTGACAGAGATAGTCTCAGCTTTACACTAATAGGGTTGTAAAGAGCCTTCACCTTATATGGCCCAACTAATAAACTAATTTGTGATGAGCCCGAAGGTCGACTGAATGGATATTAACATTAAGCAGCATATTAGAGGTGAGTTTCGTCTTTGAATAAAGTATAGAGTTTTGGTATTGCAGCAATCTGACCTACATGTGATGGCAAAAAATTGTGGTCTTTGGTATTGCTGTAACAGTTTGTAGTTTATTTCACAAGAGAGATTGAACTTTGGAATGACATCTGTCAGATATTAAAATTCTTCTTGGCAGTGTCTCGCACCATAAAGTCCACTCTTATACACAGTTTTTCCATTCAGCATCCGTATCGCCGCTTTTGCAACATCATTGCGACGCCGTCTTTTGAAGTCTGAGACCATCCCTGAAATTATCAATGTCAGTAACACTTGAACTCATCTTGGGTTTTGATGGCAAAAACATCAGACAATAGCCTTTGTACAAGGGAGTGGGACTGCTACATTATCTCCACTCAATTATATCTTCTTCGAACAGTCCTCAAGGCCAAATCACGAAGACTGATGACAGAGCCTGCAAAAATGTAACTGTACATTGACAAGTGGTGGATGACAAGATTCATTCAGTCATTTTCACCACCTAGTGCCAGTTTCATCCCAGAAGCACACGTCTTTTAAACAAGTTGAGTAAACAGGACAGTAGTGAATCATGTGAGCACAATGTTCTGCAGCCATCTAATCAATTTCATTAGCTGCATAAATCACAACAGCTTGACGTTTATTGTGGAGGTGATGGGTTGATCCTGTGGACTTGGAGACAGCTCTCGTGGTGATAAATGCTGCTATCTCTTGAGAGCAAGGATAAATAGAGTGTGTGTTCATAAAGACAGAGGGAGGGTTGGAAAGACAGAAAAATCTGTACACGGAGCATGAGAGCCCCAAAGAGGTTGCTGTGCAGCAACAAATGTTAGACAGAGCGAATCAATGAGCACAGAATGGTGGATGATTCATTTGCACAATGGCTTCGATCTGTCATTTCTCAGTGTTTCCTTTGTGCTTCCAATTAGTGTATTTTTCAGTACTTTAGTGCATGTGTGTGTTTGTTGTCACATGTTTTTTCATGTGAATTGTTTCAAATATTCTTTGTTATAATAAAACCTGTCAGCAAGTAATCTAAGGACGGGCACGATTGTGTTTTTTGTTTTTCGGCTGCTATAGTCTGAAAGACTGTGGAAGCTTTTATGCCATTATTTGGAACATATTTAATTGTTCATGTATTTAATGACTGGTGGAAAGACAGAATTTGAAAATAACCAGTCATTGTGATTTAGGGGCCATTATATGCATTTGGCAATCAAGCTTGTGTTTTTTTCCCCTTGCATAAACCCCATGCAAAATGTGTTCCTCACTGGCCACCATAGTGAAAGAAACCATTTGTAGCCAGTATCTCCAGACAGTATCTTTTGGCAGTAGCAGCTGCCTTAACTGCTCCGACTTTTATGTTTCCACCGTGTAAATAATCTGATTGGCCACTGAAAGAAATCACAAGGATAAACGGTGCACTAGTCACAGTCCATTTGTTATACACAAATGCTTTTTGTGTTTTTCCCTCCACATCATACTCAAAATAATACACATGCTAATAGCAGCCATTAGAACTATTAAGCTGTCGTTATTATTGTTGGTATTTATATCGTGTACGTGCTTCAGACAGTGGTAATTGTGTTTGAATTAAACCTTCAATAAAAAGTTCTGGACTTAAGTTTTTGTCCTTTCTTGATGACATTGCAGAATGTCCAATCAGTCACATACCGCAGAACCAGGAAGGACGGCGTCACGTCTAACAGATGAACTGGCGTCAGTTCATCTGGCGTTTTAGATCATGTTTGTTGTGCTTGATAAAACATATGAAAACGACTGTGTATTGGTGCAAAAAAAATCAACTAAAAACACAGTCAACCTATTGAACAAAGAGTGTCTTATGAACACTAGGATCTGTTTACTCGTTCCTCAACACACGCCACACCATTCACCTCTGTCCGACTGATGACCTAACATCTAAGCTCCACGTCTTCCCTGTAAACACAGAGGCCAGATCCGTACAAAAAGAGCATTGAGAGTGAAGACAGGCTGAAAAACCAAGTGGATGCTTCAAGTGTGCCGAATACATAGGACCTGTGGGAGGTGGAGGATAATTGATCTGCATAACTGTTACTACTGTAATGATGTAATTGTTCAAGTTTGTGTATAATTTGTGCGTCAGATTAAACTCTTATATCCAAAGTGCCCAGCTGCACACAAATAAAAACACAGTCATTCCCCTGAGCAGGAAATCCACGGTCAGGCCTTGTTTATTTATCTGCTGGAGAAATCTCATCAGTGAGTCACTCGGCGTGGCTTTGGCCTTCTCAAGCATCATCATCATCATCGTGTGTAGGGCTTGACCTCGGTATAAACCCTCAGAGGCCTGAAGAAAGCCCTCGCTTGTCCCAGGCACCGACCCATATATACATGCACTTAGCCTCCAAGTCACTAGAGACTTTTCACTTCTATGTTTGGACCCGCGCCCAAGCTCCTTGTATACGTGTGTGTATGTGTGTGTGGTCCAAATATGCAGAAAAGCCACAGGATGGATTTGCAGGGGGATGCCTGACCAGCTAATGCACACAAGTACAGATACAAAAGAAATGCACGCTCTAAAGCAAAAACTTCTTTTCCTTTCTCCTCATTTCCTTCCATCTTGTCTAACTTCTCTGTCTTTTCAGCCAGCTTGTGCTTCCTGTACCTATATTGGATTTGACGAAAGAGAGAGAGAGGAGAAATGAAAAGCTACCAAAATTCCTCTGTTTATGTTGAAATATGCAAACGGTGTAAATATTTAGCCGGACCCTGATAAACGATATGCAATTTACTCGCCAGTTATCCGTCGTCACGTGACAATGTCTCTGTGGCTGCTGTCCAGAAAAGCCCCTGATGCGATGAGAGATCCCACTCTTTGTGTTTCCGCCTCTTTCTCTATCTACCTAAAGGAATTCCTGGTTTGAATTAGGGATTCATATTGGCACTAGACAGAGGAACAGACAGTGTGGTCTGGTGTATGTTTCTAAATACACAAATTCACTTTGCAAGGGGAAATGGAGATATGAAACATATGACATTGCTGAGCTGAAAAGCCAATATCAGATTTATGTAGTGCATAAATGTAAACATTCATATATGCATAGGCTGCATAGGCATGTCTCTCAGCTGAGGTATGTGAAATGAAAAGTATCCGTGGCATGACCTTTGATTCGATCTATATGCCCTCAAGTCAAGACCCTAAATCTTACTCCCATAACCCCCTGCTTGCTAAGAGGCAATATGTGTCATGGGAAGAATAGGAGATCATTAGAAATAAGGCCATATTATTTTTCTTCCTGCTGCCACCTATCGATAAACTGCAACCTTTATCAAAATGAAGAGGGAGGACGTGATATATCATTATCTGAAAGGCATGCCACGGCAGCTGCCGATGCTGTGTAGGCAATCCTCTTAGGCCAAAAGGTAGGGTTATTTATTGGTCCTCAGCCCTGCAGCTGTCACAACATCTGAGGGCAGAAGATCTATTGGCAAGCCCTTATTCACTTATGATTATTACTGATCATCTGCCCAAATGACTTATCAATAAAGCGGAGGCCAAGCAGATAATTTATCTGTATGGTTCTGTCGATATCAAGTTCAGACTCAACAGCCATAAAAGGATAAGGGACCTTGGACGTCAGGTGATGGATGGTCGTACAATGCCGCCATGAAAATATGACCCTTTTAATAAATTTGCAGAATCCTGTTTTCTTCATCCTCCCTTCACCTCCCTTTCCATTCCTCTCTTGCTCTCTTTCTCTTTCATGAAAGTGAGCTTCTTTCCCAAGGTCTGTTTGCTGACTAAGTGCAAACCTCACCTTGAGACATCACTTTCTTACAGAGAGGTGACTTCAAACACCGCAACTGTCAGACGTCTCAACGCAAATATTTGAATCGCTCATTTGTACCAGGCCTATGATGTGTGGCGCCCAAGCCCCACATGTCTATGCAAGACCTGTGAATCATACAGGATATTGAAATGATGAGACAAGCCAGTCCACAGTCAACGTTAACTCTGCCAGGATATTTCACTGTGGCATTTTCTTCATAAATCACACAGTAAAGACTCTTAGGACATACGGGGTCATTGCTCGTTCTGTAAATATCAGCCGTTTGTGTTTGACAAGTGGCCATGACTTTCCAGAGTCGCACAATAGTCCTGAGTGTTTACCTTCCAAATCTAACCTTTGTGTGCTAAGCTCTATCTCACCAACAGTTCTTAGTTCCTTCAGGGGCCGCACCCTCACATAGACCCATCTGGATGTAGGGTTGGGTAACAGTGTTAGCTTTAGCGTGGTGTGATAAGTGTCAAGCTAATCTGACCTCTCCTCCTTCTCTCAGACAATGGCATCACATGCATTCCTTTGGCATCAGTTTCTTCTGCGTTTGCCAATGAGCTGTATGATTTTCTCACATTAAGCTTCGCAGCAAAGTGGAGATGGAGATAAGGAACCAAACAGTGATTACATTCATAATTACCTCCTTTATCAACTAAGACAGAGAAAGAGAGGGAGAAAGACGAGGGAAAGTTATATCAGCACTCCCCTTGATGTTTGCCTTGGCCAAAGCACCTCAAGTCTTCCGCTTATTAAAGTCATCATAAATATATTCTATCTGATGGACGCCCAGCTTCCTGGTATTTAGCAGTGCAAACCTCTACCCCATTTCCTCCTCTCCTGCCTTCGTCTTCCCACCTCCCTCCTTAAGCTCTGTGAGCAACCTCATTGTTGAGGCATGTTTTTAAGAATTCATAGCTCTGGTCTTGTTTTGGGTCAGCTGTCAAGGCCCCTATCTCTGGGAAGTCCCGAAATAGCCCCATTTTACACCTTTTAAAGGACAAGTCAGAGAGAGGACTTGGAACCACAGCCAGGCACCATCTGACTTGATGCTAAAAAGCAGACCGAATCAGACGTATATCCTTAGTCAAACAATCTCTGGCAGATTCTGGCAGGAACACACAAAAGGTTCGTTATCACAGAGTTCAAATGATAGCAAGAGACCTCAGAGAAAAAACACTGGAGGCTTGATAATCCCCACTTCTTTTTCTTCCTTTTTTGGGGCAGTGCTGTCATTTCATTGATTGTAAAGTGTTCCGATCAGATTTGCCAGCATGTAGGAGTCAGAGGAGTCAGATCCATTTGTTGAGATCATGTTTGACATGATAGTTAGTTCCTTTTTTAAAGGCTCCAGCAATGAGAAAGTCTCCCCTCTCATTTTTCTCTGTTTTTCCCTCTCTTGCTCTCTGACACAAATACACTTTCTCTGCAGTTTATTATTCAACACAGCCCACGGTGAAACACCGCTTCCTCTCCCATCTTTACATCAAAAAGATCAATAACCCGTCCAAGGCACTGCCACCACACTGAAATCCTGTCACCGTGCCAAGAAGCTGCAAAAGTTCCCAATAAATGCGTAGCAAAACTTTCAATTTGTGGCTTTCTTGGTGTGGCTCTTGCAGCCAATGGCTTGTCAGTCAGGGCCCCGGTTCAAAAAGCCCTGAGGTTTGTTTGCTGCTGTTTCTTTTTGGAAACTTGTGGCTTTGTGACATCCGCAGCCATCCACTGGGCCGTGTTGCTGTATTGCCTCACATTATCCAGAGTTGAAGAGAATTGTTTTTGGCAACAGAATGCTAACATTTTCCTACGACGCAAACCTCCAAGTGGGGCCCTCTTCTTCTTCTCCTCGTGCCCGAGGATGATGATGAGTGAGCTTTGTAAGGTCCTCCTCTAGTTGCTAGGGCTACTTGCACAGCCTTCTCATTGGTAAATTGTATGAATGGAAGATTACTCTATGGGTCATTCTCGCAAGGTTTGACTTGAGCTGTACATGTAAAACCACATATGCTTGATGGGCCTTATACAGAAACTCCCCTTGGGGCATATCTGCTGTTTTTTCTCGTTAAATGAGTTCTGGAAATAAACTGAGCGGGATTTCGCTCCGTCATGTGTTTTAGGCTGTGACAGGTCTTGTAAAAACAATGAGGCAGTCCACTCACTGAGTGTCTCTCCCCACGTCGTGTTTTCTTTTGTCCGCTTGGTCATCATGGCATGTCAATAGGAATGGTGCTGAAGTGGTGTTGAAAAACTCCTGACTCTGTCCAATAACAAAAGCTGTGCTATGAAACACCAATAATGGTCGGGTTTTCCCCTCCCGCCTTGTGTGAAAGCACACACCACAGACATGCTGAGAGACACATACACACAGACGCACATTCTCACATACACAAACACACACATTTACGCATACCCCTAATGAGGGTCTGGACAGCTCTTGGTGGAAGGATTCTGCAGGTGGCTGCACTTTCATCAAGCCACGGCTGGATTTGTTTATGTTTGAGGTCATATGGGCCAGAGAGAGAGTTTGTGTGCCAGGGCACACACACTTACACACACTTTCTAATTACCCTCGTTTCAGTGTTTTCTCTTTTCCATAAGACATATTGACATGTCAGCATTCGGCCAGCTAGATACAGAACAAATGGACAATTTTACCTCTCTGTGTGTAGTGGAAAATCCATCCCTCTCTGCATAGGCCGGTCTCTATTTGGACCTGTCTCACCGACCCAGAGTAAAAGTCACTTTGAGATGACGGTGACACATGCAATAAATCATAGCACCGCCAGCCAGTGGCCAATCACATTTTCCTTCCCTAATTAATAGCTTATTTATTTGCTTGGCGGGGTCTCGCTGCAATGCTCGGCTATTCTGCATGTGTTTCTGTCTGCGTGCATTTCTGTCTGCGTGTGCTCGTCTGCTTCGCGTGTCAGTGTATATGCGAGCGTGTGTGTCTGCGCGTGTGCTCGTACAGTATGCCAGTGTTGAAAGACCATCTCCACCTGCCTTTGTGCTGCAGTTATTGTCATCATTGCACAAGCCCTTGCTTTTCACCACTGGAAACCCTGTTAACCACCAATCTTTAAATGTTACTTTTAACAAAAAAATAAAACAAAAATAATGATAAACAAAAACCTCATTGGGTAACTTTTCAACAGACAAACAATTTGGATTAGAATTACATAGAATTCAAAGCCAGGATGTTTTATAATTAGCATTTTCCTGACAGTCAGCTCAGTGTATCTGGACCCAAAACTGAGGTTTGGACGATAGAAAGCCCACAGCGTCCCGACCCCCCACCGAAGCTGAAAGACATTAAGGCATCAGTAAAACCACTCATGTCTGCTTGCATGTCTTCTACAGTTTTAGGTTACTCTTGCACAATTTGATACACACACATATTTACACTTGGCATGTAGCTGAACAGAGCAGGGGGAAAGTCCAGAAATTGTCCTATAGATGTTGAACGCCTGGTAGCATTTTAGACGACCCAGCCAAGCTGTTGGTTTTGTAAACTGTTGCAGCTGGTCTTGTGCATTACAAGAAAGGGGAAGTCCTCTCTCTCTCTCTCTCTCTCTCTCTCTCTCTCTCTCTCTCTCTCTTTCTCTCACTCTTTCTATTTCGCTATCTACTCTATCGCCGTGTTTAAAGTTCACAGGCGCATTTTTTACTTACAGAGCAGACGCATTAAGGCTAATTTATCATTCATTCTGCTAAATAGTTCTTCTACGTTACCCCACACAGTTGCATTGGAGACATAAATAAGAAATGAACACGTAAATAAAAAACAGAGAAATCAATTTGAATGTTTGTTTGTTTACGGGCAAAATGACCGTTTCGTAATCTGCCTCTTTTGTTCTGTCCAACCAGCACATCCGCATCTGTGGCTGTTTTTGCAAAGAGCAAAAACCATTTCTCTCGGTCTCGGAAATATAATAGGCTGCAAACACATACACACCCTCCCACACAAGATAGCTGTATAGAGGCCAGAGTTCTTATCTACTGACACATTAAACTCTATGCAGCAACTAAAGAGACATTTTTAACATAATATGCAAAGAATCCAGCCGAATATCCATCAGTTGTTCTCACTGTATGAACAACTCTTTTATGCATTTGTTGTTAACATAAAATGCACAAGATGAGTTTTGAATCATGAACACACACCATGATGTGCTATAAGTGCCATAGACGATCATGAAAAACTGAGAAAAAGCCGTAGACCAGACTCCTTAGTTTTGTTACATCATTTGTTCAATTGACTCATCAGATTTTGACGATGCTTTTGTGCACTTCACCGCTCCATTTACACATTTCCAGAATAGCGACGCTACAATTACAAGTCAAAACGATGTGACAAATTGCATTGGTCATGAGGGAGACTGCAACTCTTGTGGGGGATGACATGTTTACTGTTGCATTGTTTGAAACTGATTTCAGGAACAGGATCCTTCTGTAAAGGTTTAGATGATGTGTAAGTAGGCTGGGAACATTGTTGTAAGTATCTGTGGTGTAATTGCTCCCATTTGGAGAGGCTAAAAATCAGATGCCTTGACAGCTTAATGTAGGAAACCGTGGTGCATGGTGCGTCGGTGCACATGTGGCCCATCTGGTTCGCTGTTTGGCAGAAGAAGAATTGAGAGTGAGCGTCTATGTGCTACTATGTTTTCAGATAGCTGTTTCTGTTGAAAGAGGAACAAATAGTCATACGCTCAAAAGTATGGACACCTCTGTCTCGGCACGTTTGAGTGCACACATCCACGAGCTCATACGTACAATTCGTAATCACTTCCTGTAAATTGAGGCCTTGTATAGAAAAGGTGCATAAAAGAAGTTGCTGTGTGCCAGAACTCAAAGAAAAGCATCACAGTTTCCACGGCAGATTCCACAGCAGATAAAATGTCTCTTTCCCAATCATGGTGGGCCGCATTGGTTTAGGAAACACAAACTTTAATATGTCAGCTCTAATATAAAGGCGGCTAGTCTTGTCACAACAGCCAAACAGCACACCTACTGTTAAAGGGCAGATGGGGAGGATAGGCAGCAGGAAAAGGGAGGCTCAGATATACCGTGTGTCTGTGCACGAGGAAGTTTTATAGGCCTAATTTAACTTCAACTCAGTAAAGTGCCTGGCTGATCCCTGACCCCACCTAAAACTGCTCTGAAAACAGTCTGCATCTCTTCTTTGATCCTCGCTTGCCATCAATGGGTTTCAGAGAGGGAGAGAAAGACGGAGAGACTCTGGGTTTCCATTATATGTGAAATGCCCCCTCGTTTGCAGCAGAGCAGCCCCATCCCTTCATCATTCCCCCACTTCCTTCATTTCCTCTGGAAGACACTGGGAGCATTCTACCACCCATCTGCCCCCAGTAAATATTGCTTGAAGGCTTAATTATACACAAATACACACACACACACACACACACACACACACACACACACACACACACAGTCTCAGCGAAATTTCCTGCAACGCTGAAGCGGAGAATTAACGTCAAATCTGTGGGGCATTCATTCATCAGAGTGGGTGTGTGCGCAGTGTTATGTTTGCCTCTGTGTGTGTGTGTGTGTGTGTGTTTGTGACCTCTTAGTCCATTATTATATCTCTCTGGTCACATTTGTAGCCTAGAGGCTCTGTGTGATGAACTGTGAACACCCTCATGTCATAAGGCAGCGACGGTCACAAACTATGGCCGAGGTCCCGCACAGCACAGGGATCAATATTCTCTTTCAATGTTTTAATCGTGCTTTAATAAACAGCTTTTGAAATAATAGTGTGGGTCCTTGGTGCCATGAATCACTTAACAAATAGATATCTTTTTGTTTCTCTTAGCAGATGATGAATGACCATGAAGAAGCCTCCCCTGACAGCTGCATCAAAAAGGTAGGATAGTCATATCTGTTTATACGACTTCATGAATCCTGTCTCTGTCCCTCTGCCCTGCATGAAAACTGTGCCGCTGGTTTTCTCTTACACATCACAGGTATCAAAGTCCTGTGAAGGTGAAATAGTAAAGTGGCAGTTCATAACAAGCGCAAGAAGTAGGCCTTCTATTCTACATTTGTACTGACAGGTGTGGTAAACAAATATGTAAAATCGCCCGAGGCTCATCAGACTGAGCCTGTAGATGCTCCACATATCCACGACACCAGATCACAGGACAGCTTGGCTTCAAAAGTTCCTCATACAAACTCAAAGAGACTTTAAAGCATTAAAAGCCTGTATTTCTAATCACCTCTGTGATGGTTTTAATTAGTTTAGTCGTGCGTGTGATGGGTGTTTTTTTGTTGTTGTGATCTTTTGTTTATGTAATTTGTTCTCAGGTCTCTCTTGTGAAAGAGGGATGTCAGTGAGATTTCCTGCATTTAAAAATCTTAACTAACGAAAACAGCTGCTTGGTGCACAGAAAAACATCATCTGCATGTTTGGATTTGTGCAACTTTTAAAAATGGCTTATTATCATACAGTATTCTTATTAGTGTTTAATTTGCTGAGCTTTCTACAAAAGCTTCAACGGAACATACGTGTGATGAAGGTCATAGATTAATGGCTTGAACAAGTAAATCACCTTTTTGATGCTGTATTCATTGGCAAGTGCTTCAGGAACTTATAAGCCTTCCTGATCAAAGAGGCCTCACAGACGATGATCTGCAATCTAGGAAACCCTGTCTTCACTTAGACAAAAATATTGACACACACACACACACACACACTCTGTGGCCGATACGTCCCATTGACCTGTCATTGACCACTTTATGAGCTGATAAATTTACTGAAGAGGCTGGGCAGTTTGTTTTTACAGCCAGTGTCACTGGGTCAAGACAGGACAGCAAGAGAGTTCATGTCCATCTAATGGTCCATGAAAGAACAATGGCTGCAGCAGAGTGGGCACTTTTTCTGAGAATGACTGAAGCCATGCAGGCGTAGCTCCGACTGAAGTCAATGGCAAGCGCAGTTGAAACCTAAATCAATGCTTGAAAATGGGACAGCAGTAAATTATGTGGCATTTTATCAGATTTGAGTTTTAGAGGAGCGATCCATATTTGCTCCAAACTCTATTATTGGCATTGTCTTAAGATTTTTTTTTTTCAAAATTGATTGTCTGTCCTTGCAGTGCAATACCCATCAGTATGAGATGGTTGAATCTACAATTTCATTTAGTGCTTTTATTCAAAGCGAGGTACATCTGAGAGTTGATACGTCACAAGCAGTGACCTAGTCAGGAGACAACAACATGGGTAAGTGTCATAAAGCAAAGTTCAAGTCTGATAGGATCTTGATGCCTACGGGCACTGTAAGAAGAGGGAATGCACAGAGAGCATAGGATGCATCCTTTGTTTATTTTTTTTATTTACTCTTTTTGGACTTTGATTCATGTTGGTCGATACCCTTTATGTCACATAAGTTGCGTGCTGCCGATGTTTCTAACTTATTTTCATCTTTCATTTAGCTATCAAAGAAATTTAAACTGAGATTTGGACTTTGTCTCCAAAGTCTGTAAGTGCCTTTTGTCTTATCTTACATGACAGGACAGTCAAAACATCAGGAGCAGAACTAATGGTGGACTACCTTTCAATGTGCAACCCGGCTCCCCTTAATAACAGCGGTGTGTGAGTGGAGAGGCCATGTTAAGAGACGCACTGTGAGCAACCTGAGCAAGACGTATTTCACTTAAAATCGGTTTTGCCGTAATTTACAATTATGACCAATTTTGCCCTTAGAAAAACAAAATCACTTAAAGTTCCTCATTTGCATTTGAGGTCAAGGGTCTTGTTGCTGTACCCTCTATAAACAGGCAGGCATGCAAATCACAGATGGCTTGGTTGATTTGAAATCCTACATTAGTCAATGAGCTTATTTTAAGAGTTGACCGCAGGTGGTTTGGGCTGTTCCCTGTTCCCCACATGTTCGTACAATGTGGAAAAACCTAGACGGTTTTATAAACTACCTAACCACCTTCCACATGAGAGTGCTCCGTGCACTCCGCTCTGCATGCACACACATTTACACACTCAATGATACAAAGACACGCATACACACGTACACGCACCGTTAGGAGCGTAAAGTTGTAATATACACACTCACATGGATGACAGAACACAGACATACAGTGCGCTTACCTACAGTACATAAAATCACAACACACACACACACACTGGCCACATCTCATTATGCAGAGTGTGAGTTGCGGTGGGCCCTCATCGGGTGGTGGCAGACCACATGCCTGTTATGAATATGAATGAAATTATGCATGAGCCATTCCTTATGACATGACTCATTCATCCACATCGTGTAGTCACACACACACACACACACACACAAATAAGGGCATGTGCACGCACACAAACGCACACACACACGTAAACATTGACTTCTCCTGCCTCCACCATGTCATTACCAGCGCAATGCTTGATTAAGGCAAAATGTTAATTGAGTTGTAGCTTGTGAATAAACTAGTTCACTGCTGAAAGGTGTGTGTGTTCACACGACTCTGTCTGTAATTGCAGCAAAGCAGATGTTTGTCTGTTATACTATACGTTATACGCTCTTATATATTTAATAGAGAGAGAAATATCTACATGCAACTACAGCATGCATCGTTGAGTCGATGTAAACTATATTTTAGCCGCTTTTTGGCCACAGATTAATTTTATATAGGCAGATCCTGCACAAAACATGGATAGATTAATGGATCAGATGATATGAGAAATATAATCTCCCATTTTAATTTGATTCTGAAGGCACCGATAGATATTTGATCAGTAAAGGAATATTTAGTAATACATGTCAACTTTCCAACTTATATCACTGCCACACACAAACCAAACAACATATTTGTCACTAAAAAGACAAAGAGTTCATTTTGAAGTGAAGTCCTACATGAAACAGATGTTGTGTTATTTTATACAATGATATAATAACATTTCAAAGCCCAAATTACCAAGTGATTCACACAAGACAGCACATTAAAAATCAAGAGAATATAAAATCACTAGATTTATGATAAAACAGATCACATCAAGTACATTGATGCAAAATAAAAACAAATTTAGAAGAAATAATGTCAGAATTAAAAAGATATTTCAAGAATAATACAAATAAATTCAGATATTATTTTTGATAAAAGTATTTATCGCAGCCTTACAGTAATATTACAGTAATTATAGAAGCGCGTGTTCCCGCTTTCCACGCATTAACACGTTCAAATTGACCACAAACACAGGCTCATTCCACACTGCTGAGGAAGTCTGAAAGGAATGTGAACGCAAGTGGGGGGCACTGGTTGAGTCAGGGTTAAGGCCAGGGATAAAACAGAAGCAAAGATGTTATTGTAGCTTCCCGAGCCCACTTACTGAAAGCTGCCCAGAGCTTACAGCTGGACATGTGTGTGTGTGTGCATTGTGTGTGTATGTGAGGTTGAAGGCCTTGGATTCATATCCTGTGCTTGCTTAGATGTGGATCGAGCCATATTGGCTTACGTACATGCATCTTCACACCCCACCCACAGACAGAATAAAAAGATGTCTTATCTGAATCCATCCTCGTCCACTCATTTCTCTGCAGCAGACAGCACAGTGTTGTTGGAGCTATAGATTTCTATCAGCGGCTGTTGGCGATAGGATTGAGGATTGTTTGGTTTGGTCCGGTCCGCCCATACAAAACAGGACTGTCTGTTTAGCTGTCTAGGCCCTGCTTACGTATATTCTCATTCGCACACTCCACATACACTTAAGTCTGAGTCTGTCTGTGTGTGTGTGTGTGTGTGTTGAAGTTAATAGGGTATCGGACAACTTGTGTTTCTCTTTGGATTCCTTGGATTTAAAAGTGGTAGCCAGATAGGGAGCAGGGGGAAAGAAGGCAGTCTGTGCTCTGTGTGTGTGTTCTGTCTGTGTGTGTGTGTGTGCCTGCATGTGTGTTAATCCTCATCTTTAGAGGAGCGCCGCTGTCCATCCCGACGTGTGTAAACACTCCAGGAGATCAGATGGCAGATAATGACTTCCAGATAGACACCCTCCATTCAACCAGCAGAGAAAATCAATGAGCACTGATTGCTTTTTTTTCCCAAGACGATCATCTCCCCCCGAAGGCTACTATCTATCTCTCTCCTTTTCTATCTCTCTCTCTCAATTTCTATCTTTCTCTCTCTCCAGTCTCCATTCATTCACCTCTCAATACCACTGAGATTGAATCAATTCATGCTGCTTTTCACAGGGGATTTACTGTGAAAAGATACAACGGAATATCTCTTTAAGACGATCAAGTCTCTCTCACTCCGTTTGTGTCCTCTTTTATTTGGTGGACATGCTTGCCTAACATATTTCTCTTAAGCGCTGATGATTTCCAGATCAGTGCTTCTCTTTCTGTGCTTTCGTGTTCTCCCAGTCAAACATTAGCACTAGTTATTTCTCCGTCTGCATCACGTTGCAGCAAATGTGTGTTTTAGATGCGGCATGAGTTGTAAATGGGAAAATGAGAGGGGTTGATATGAACTCTGACCTATAAGTAGATTTTTCCCACTCCATGTTGAAAGACTGGGGAGCCAAATGGGGGTCAGCTGCAGTTGTGACTCTCTTGGTGTGTATGTGCATGCAGCTGTGTGTGAATATCTTTTTTCTTTCTGATATCAAGCTGGGGAATTGAGTCTCTAAATACGCTCGCTAAATGACCCTAAATGTATGAGGGCCATTATGTGGACAGAGGGAGGCTCATGGGTCACAGAAGTGATCCAGCACTCCGGGCCATAGTTTACCCCCTGCCAACAGCACCACACTCCCCCATCCTTCCCCCTGCTTAAATAGGCTCATGATTGATTGATAATTATGATAATTTGTTTGAAATGATTATCTGGATATTATAATCACTGCCACCCCTGTGCGCCACGGGGGCAAGTCATTTTTCATAATGCTGAACGTCACAAATGCTCCCTGGTTACAGGGGTGGCTCTGTGTGTATGTGTGTGTGTGTGTGTGTGTGTCTGTGTGAGTGTGTGTGTGTGCGTGTTGGATGTGTTTATCTGTTTGTGGGGTGTGAATGCCCAGGGCTTGGCAGTGGGTTCCCCAGGGCCATGACTTGACTGTGGAGTGATGAGCCCAAAGAGTGGGAAATGGCCTAAACACACACACATATAGACATAAATACAAAGCCCATAGTTCAGGCCTAGAACATTGCTATTAAACATCAGTGTAAATTCCACACAGTATAGATGCTGTACATATATGCATAGATGGACAAAGTGCTGAAATGTGTCCATTAATCTTTCAGCAAAAAGCTAACCACAGTTTCAATTATTGTTCAATCACTTTAGTCATTTATTGGAACAAACATTGGCTCGTTTCAGCTTTGCAAACACAAACTTTTGCTGCTTCTCTCTGTTTTCTAATTGTAAATTGAACATCTTTTGGACTGTTGGTCAGACAAAATAAATCAACTGCAGATGTCACTTGGGTTCTGGGACATTGTGATTTACGGTTTTCCACTTTTTTTTCAGACATCTTATAGATGCAATGAATAAAAAAGGGATTCACTGTCAAGGAAAATAATTGTGTGATCAGGAAGGTAGGTTAGATAAACAGATGGACAGACAGATAGACACAGGTAGGTAGATATTCTGTCTACACAAAGTGAGAAAAACAGACTTCACCTGTATGAATTACTCCATGTCTTGGCTCTTGAAAACATACAAACCATCGCATGATCAGGAAGTTCCCAAACATCTTCTTGTCATTCTCAGGCAGTGAGCAAACACGCCATAGCTCCAATCATCCTGTCTTCTCTGTCATCTGAAGGAGAAGAAGGGGAGGAGTGTGTGAGCATGTGTGTGTTGGGGGTGCAGGAATAATATTTGCGGTTTTCGCTTCGCCCCGAGATGACTTAATGATGATATGGGTCCCTTTCTTCTGCTGGGCAGGGTTACGTTTTAATGGGCCCTGAGTGACATGTTTTCATTTGGCTCCGTAACCTGCCCCCCCACCCAGCACCACCACCGTCACCACCTTCATCCCCACCCCCCCACCTTCAAAATATACACTGCCAAAACCTGCACTGGGTCAGGTCAGACAAGGGGAAAAAAGGGGGTTTGAAACCGTCAGCACTGAGCTTCCATGTATTATTTGTGTGGTTGGCTCAGAGGGTCCGCTGCAGACAGACAGACAAATATGCAGAGATTGTGCTCACATGGTCGAAATCATGCATGCTGGGAAATGTTTGGATCCTAAGGCAGGATAATCTTTCAAAGCATAAGTCTGCCTGTGCACGGAGGTTAACTTGAAAGTGAACTCGGCTGAAGAAGCACTCCCCCAAAATATTATCACTACTAATAAGAAGCTTGCTCCTGTGCAGGTTGTTGGGTAGACGTCATTGCCCTGCTCTTGATGTGTCTGTCCAGGATGTTTCAAACACTGAATTTGCACACAACATAGCTAATTACACTCCTTCATGTTATGCTCCAAAGCTGAGTCGGTATCATATTGAGCCATTTACCGATTAATTATTGATTATGTATTGATCATGCTGCAGGACTTTTTGGCAGTTTTCAGCAAGCCACAGTCTTTTCAAAACTTTCAAGCTCATAAACAGAAAGTATTTGCTAATTAAAAGCTATGTGTTTGGTGGGGTGTTTTGTTAATATGTCTCATTCACTGCATTAGAAGATTCATCTGTGCAGACGTTGTTGGCCAATAGCGTCGATCTGTGGATGGTCACATGGTCCGGACAAAGTCAGGGTTGTTGGAGAGGAGGTGGGGAGTAGGAGGAGAGGTGAAGACAGAAAGAAATGGTCTTTCTCTCTCTGTCTGTCTTGTCTGTGGGAACTGTCCCAGCTATGGTTACTGCAGAATGCTGTCATTATGCCTCGTGAGGAGCATTCACTCAAAGGCCACCGCTGTGTCTCTCTGCCTTCATGTATGTGTGTATGTGTGAGCGCCACTTTTAACTTGCAGTGGCACTTTTAACTTGTGTGTGTGTGTGTCCAGTGTGTGTGGGCCCTGACTGACGCATCTCTGTTGTTATCGCCGATCGAAAGCCGACGTCACAAAGGAGTGAAGCGCTGGGAGAGGAATTCAAGTGGGAACGAAAGAAAGAAAGAGTGGAACAGATAGAGAGAGACAGAGTGAGGGGGTGGAGGAGAAGCACGAGGTGATCGGAGGCACTTTCACATCAGCTGGCTCCCTGACCCCTCTCTCTCCCTCTCGTTCTTTTCTTGGGCCTTTCACTCTTTCTGTCCTTCTTTCATTCCCTCTCTTGTAGTCTTTGTCTCTCCATAATCTCTCTCCCAGTGGCCATTCCCACCGCATTCTCCAGGGTCACCCAACAAAAGGAGGAGGGCGATAGTCTGACAGTTGCGGGGGCTGTCATATGAGTTTCCTCACACATACACACGCATTTGCTTTCGCACATTTGTTTTTACTATGTGTATCAGGACGTTCTGTTGCTTCCTAATTATCACCCTCTCCATTGCAGATCTGAAAAAAGCAAAGTTCCCCTTTGAAACACTTGAACTTCTGTGTTTATTTAGTATGTAGAAATGTAATATTTTTTGTTGTGTTGTGTCATTTTTTTCCTGCTCCTGTGGAAAGCTGAGTCAAACAAAATCCTAAATGAAGCTTCATACTTTCATGAACGTTTTGTAATTGCAAAGATGTTTAAAATCAGAAATTTTATCTCACCATTTTTCATTTGCACTCAGCAATCCAATCCACTGCAGTAGAGGCACAAAGAGTGGCTTCAATAAAACCCAGTACAACGCAGTCGCTGCCTGAAAAATCATTTTAACACTTCATCGCTGCTGGAATGCATTAAACATCTCAAACTGATGTGACTTTTCCTTTAACCCTTATGCTTTCCTCAACTTAATCCCAGTGCTGATGTTCAGATGTTTGGTGCAGAATGAATGGACATTTTGAAAACTGAGATATTTCTATTACAAATATCAAAGCAGCACACCCTCTACTTGACATCTCTGTCCACTTATTGGTAAAATGCCCCCACTTTAGAGCATTATAGTCTTCTTTCTGTGCATTAAAGGACGTTTTGGTGTTCATATGAGTGACACAAAAACACACACACACACATACACACACACACATTCTCTCCCTCTTGTCTGTCAAGAAAGCAGTGAGTCCATTAAGGCAGAGTGAATGCAGAGGGCCGGCTGGTCAAGCATTGGTGATAATAACATGACGACCTGCGTGGCGTTGCCACAGAGACCCAGCAGCCCGGGGGAGGTGAAGAACAGAGAATTGTGTGGTCCTGCTTGTCAAAAATATTTTCACGTGTCAGACGAGGGAGATAAAGGTTCATCTGTGCGTGAGAACGGCTGGGTGCATTTGAAACTCCACATCACAAGGGGGAGTATTTCTTTTGTGTTCGAAAGTCCTCTGTCACACTGTACTGCAGACACGTCAACCTCAGCTGTTATAGCCGACAATATCTTGTATAAATATCTTATATTAATATCATACGCAGGTCAGAATATCTCACAGAACGCCTTGGCATTTTGTGCTTTGAGGACAGCTGTGCATGTGATATACTGTAAAAGAAAATGAGGTGCTTATGACGCACCACATCTAAGTTTTTATGTTTGTGAATATTTTTTGCAACACTTCATAAATCATCCCAAAAAGAGGAAAGACAAAACCTGCCAGAGATGTCTTAGAGATGGTGATATGTTGACACAACACAGTGTCTATGCATAGATAGATGGGCAAAAGATGGAGCTCAAACAAGAGAGCGAGCGTCAGTAAAGATGGAAACCCTCAGAGGGCAAGAGACAGCCGGAGGCAGGGGGATGGGGGGGCATGACAGGGAGGAATGCCAGAATGCCCAAGAGAGGCAAGAACTGCCAGGCCAGTCACAGACACAGGCCGTCTGGGGAAGAGAGACAGAGAGTGGGGGTTAGAGACTGGCCCCGCCAACACAAGGTCATGTGAAAAAGGATCCCCCTTTCTCCACCCACCCACCTACCCGTCCATCCATCCATCCATCCATCCATCCCTGTGTCCGCACATCACTCAGCCCCCTTGAATATTTTAGACAGACAAAACTTTTGAAAATTGTTCGGAAAAGAAAGAAAAGAAGCGAGTAGGAGTGGAGAGAGCAGACTGGATGAGGAGATGGCGGGAGACAGTGGAAGTGTGTCTGGGCGTAACAGGTCTTAGGGGAGCTTTTAGCCACAGAGTGGTAAGTGAAGCGCGCCGTGTGTTGAGGCCTCTGTGGTTAATTGTCTTTATTCTTGGAACAAGAGCATCACGCACACACACATAGACACATGTGTGTGTCTCTGCTCATGTGTCCCAGATTGGCCAGAAAATGTGCCATTTTGGGTTGTTGACGATAGTGGGTGTAAAGTTTCAAAATTCAGCAGCTGCTTTCATTAAAATCACACACAAGGAGATTTTTAGAACAGGGCCTTGAAATTAGAGAGAAATACCAAAGGTTTGTCTGTCAGATCCAGGAGCCTCAGGTCGCTCTTGAAGATCATGAACACAAACAGCTACTCTTTGCCCAAAGAAGAGTAGCTGCTGTGGCTTTTAATATCTCATTTCCTATGACTTAAAGCTGAATTCACAAATGCTTTTGGGTTAGCATTGACATCAAATGACATGCAATTTAGAAGGCTTACTCGAAGTGAGAATTATCAGCTAGCTCTGCAGCTCTGTGGCCTTTTATCTTTATCTTTTGGTTTTACACAAATTTCCTGTGCGATGTGTGGTCTCACAGTTTGCCAGTTCACCTGCCTGCACTAAACAGCAGGCAGATGAAGTTAGCGACTACATGTTAGTTAGAAGAAACCTGAACTTGGAGCATTTTTTTGTCAAGTGTTTGGATGCAAACTCTGAACTAAATGGACAGTGAATATTGAGATAAACAGCACATTATTTGTCCTTTCAGCCTCTAACTGCTACGTGTTGGTCAGTATCTGTTCATAAAATCCTTGCTGCTCTTGGCTACAACTGAATGCATGTGATTTTTATGATCCCAGGCGAGTCAGAGAAAAAGGGCTATGGAAATGTGCATTTGAAACAGGGCTCAAATGAATTCACCAACTCTTATCCTGACAAATGTTTTTGCTGTTCCTAGTTTGCACTTTATAGCTGCTTGAATGCAAATGATGATTTTTGCAGCAGTTTATGTTGAATTTTTCTATAAAGGTTTTTCACTGTAATTCAAGTGCATTGTTGATGAAACTCTATTTTTGTTTCCAGCTGGTTCAGACATTTTGATTAAGCATGCACTAGATGACATAGAAATGTGGGTTTATATGGCATATTATGCTTGCTTTTTTCTCTAGTTGTCGGTATCAGTACCTGTTGCTGCAAATTAGGATAATCCAGCCTCAAACACATTCTGAAACCAGGGTTTCTGTCCTCTATCCCAACTTTATCCTTTATCCTTCCTTTCCTCTCCCCCTCCTTCCATCCCTCTCTCCTTCCCTCCGATCTCGGCTGAACAGTACGGTCTTTGACTGAGTCTTAATCTTCATTACAGGGCATTAGTCCACTGGGGAGGCCCTGTCTCGTCTCCCCACAGCGCAGCCTGGCACTGTCCCGCAAGGGACGTCCCGCAACGGCACCGCGCAGACACCCTGCCAACCCCCCTGGCCCCCCCACCGGCTTCACCTTGGTCACCCCTTCGCTCAAATGAACTGTTAAATAAATGGCAGGCCGTAATCCACATGAAGGAGCGGGGGTGGATGTGGTGGAGTAGGTGGCGAGGCTGGTCAGGAGAAACAATAGAGCCAGCCCTGGACCCCTCCATTTAAAGCAACCATCAATCATACTCACCATGAGATTTCACCTCATTTCTTTTTTTGGCGTAGATTTTATCATTAATGACTAAATCTCAGGGAATCAAAGCGACAGTAATCTGAGGCATGTGGCTTAGCACTCATATGCAGTCCGTGAACATGGGCTAGTGTCTGATGATGCGTGTGTGTGTGTGTGTGTGTGTGTGTGTGTGTGTGTGTGTGTGTGTGTGTGTGTGTGTGCGTGCCTTCTCCTTTAGAAGAAAGTGACATACAGACGATTTTACCTGGCTGTAGCTTCCCTTTTCTGTATTTGGCTTTTAACTGTCCCATGGCTTGCTCTTTCTTATTCAATATTCATCTAAAACACACATCTATGCACACACACTCATATTCTCTCAGGTGGAAGTACATTTTTAAACAAACACATGCAAAAAAACACGCACACACAGCTGCATCAGCGGATCACTCCTTCGCTGAGCTCGCTAACAAGGACAGTTGACTTGCTGTGAATTAGATAATTAAAGAGGATGGCTAATTGAGTAAACAAGCATCGAGGCCGTCACCCCTAATTAAGTGATTACAAGGAAGAGCACACTCAGCCGGCACAGCACTAATTAACACATACACAAACACACGCATAGACACGTGTGAGGACATGGAGAATTATCTGTTAGAGAAACAATGATTAGGCCGAGTGGGGGATCCCAGGAGAGGCAGGCAATGAGAGGGGATCACACACACACACATACACACACAGAGCATCATCCCGAGAGAGGGGTTTTTCTGTGTCTCAGTACTAATTCATAGTGGATAATCCTTTTATTCAGCTAACAACATTGAAACTGATGTGAACAGTGCCGGCAGAGAGAGTGACCTGCTCTCTGCTGATACAAACCCTCAGAGACAATCCCTGTGGCCTGGGCGCTGAAGGAGAGGCCGGTCTAAGGCAACAATACTAAGATGTTAGGCGAAGGCTCAATTCAAATGCAATTACACGTCCTTTCTTTTCCAGTGGTGATTATTGTCTCGAGCAATAGACTTTCACAGAAAAATCCTATACCCAAATGTAATAATCCAATCAAACCCTTGTATATATTTACATATTTTGTTGTGCTTCTTCACTCCACTGTGTTAATAGCGAAACCCATTTGGTTTTTCCATACTCCATGGGAATACACCGTACAGTGGGCGTGAGCCCCGTTCTAATCTCAGCTGTGACATTTCACATCGAGATGCTAGGATATTATCATAGAGAGTGTTTCCCTGGGGAGAATTATCCAGAACATTAACCAGGGAGTCAAAGTGATTATTTTGCCCCATTCTCCTTGGGGAATATAATAGCATGTATATGACATGATATATTTTATTATGAGCTATATCTAGTCAAATATTTATTTGGATGTTAATGGTTTTGCTCAGTGAAAAGGGATTTTGCCGTGAAAATGAAAAATAGGTCCGTCCGTACTTGAAAATGTAACAAATACAAAATCAGGTCTTTGGCTCCAGAAGATTTAATTTCACACAAAAATAGATTATTACATGTTTTCATTACTCATTTTCAATCAGCTGTGTTTCCTTAATGCACCAGGTCAGATGTAATATTTTTCCTGTACAGGATTTTCACAGCAGAGCACAAAAGCAGATCAGCTTGGCTCAAAATCCACTTACAATGAAAAGAAAAATGCATTAATTAAGAATCGCTCCAGGGATGAAGTCTAATTATTTTTGGAGCAGAAAAGATTTTCCACATTGGTCAGGATAACTGTGGTGTGGTGTTATCTGCTAACAACAAGGCCAGCCTTTCTACTCCCCTACTGGCACCATTGTGAGGCTGATTTAAGATCCCCAGCTAATGGGCATACCTGCCTGACAAACATGACTTCCTAGCAGGTGACTCCTGTCAAGTTTGTCTGAAATAACAGGTAAATGAATTAGCAATAAAATGGACTTAGGGGTAAGAGGCAGGGGTGCCCATTATTACCGCTCCTAATCACTAAAGAGATGCCATTCACTTGCCTTAAGAAGGCAGCATTTTTCACCGCTTGCTGGCCACCGGCCCCCTCAGAGCCACAACGCATTTCTAATGGAAGGCTCTCTGCTTGAGTTCCAACCTCCCGAAAGCCCCCAACCATTTCTTTCTTTCGCTCTCTTTTCTCTCCTACACCCACACCCCACTCCCCACACTCCCCCCTTTCTCTCCTGTAAGATTATCAGTTTTGATTACCACCGGCAACAGGCTCTTACCAGCGGTCGGAAGCGGCGTCTCACAGACCTGAAAGGCCCTCAGCAGGTTGCAAGAAGCTTTTGAAATTATGGGGCTGGGCTCAGAGGGAAAGTGCTCTGCGTGCTGCTTCGTGGCCATTTAATCAACTCCTGACTTTTGATAGTCAAATAATGGCTAATTACAGTAGCACCTGCCCACGGGGTTAAAGGGTGGAACAGATTTAATGAGAGAAAGAGAGGAGAGAGACAGGGAGAAAGAGACAAGAAAATGAGAGTTAGGAGTAAAGAAAGATGGAGAACGTGTGTTATTATCTTCATGTCTTGCTGATTGGGTGCAATGAATCAGTAAACCCGGGGATGCTCTTATGTGCCGCCACCTCTTTTTCACAATTAGGAGTTGTTTTTCTCACATACGCCACTTGATTGACAAGGGTGGTGTAGTATGAGGGGAGAAGAATGTGGGGTTGAAAGAAATGAGATTGACTGTGATTAGCAGTTTGTGTTTGTGTAAATATGGAAGAACACGAAAATATGAAAAGATGCTTATCTCAGCCTCAGTTTTTCTTTTTTTTTTTGAGAGCTGCGATGAGTGTTTCATCTCTGCCAACATGAATGGTTTTGTCTTAAAAGATGGCAAATATTAACGCTTTTAACTTTCCAGTTGATAGAATACAAAAATTTCTATGCTTAGAAATATTTCACAAATGAGCCACATTAATTTCTAATTAAAAACTACATTAAATAAAACGCATGTTGCTCCTTTGTCAAAATTGTTCATCCATCTCCGTCTCATCCTCCACACCTCCAGGGAGGCAGTTAGAGAGATAATGAGCGAAGAATGGGGCTATTAAAGGGACAGTTTGGTCGTTCACACACCGTGTCCGGCGTCCTGAAACAAGATGTGCTTGATAGAGCACACACACACACACGGCTCAGCTGGGGTGACAGATCAAAGCATATTAAAAATGACCTATGTGTCAGTGCATTGATCTAAGACCAGGTGGCACCCATACATGCAGGCTGAGCTGCTTGTTTGCTTTTACCCCCTCCCTCCTCTCTCTCTCTCTCTCTCTCTCTCTCTCTCTCTCTCTTCCTCCTTTCTTGTGACCAGCCACAACTTAGTCCTGGCACTCTATTGTTCAGGCACAAAGGCTATGTAAAGACACGTCAGCGATTACAAAGCTGCAATGGCACAGCTCAATTACTCAAACGTTGCTGTGTACCACGTTGGGATACATGTGTTTGTTGGTGAGTGTGTGTGTGTGTGTTTGTGTGTGTGAGGAAAATTCTGTGTGTTTGCAGTGAATGCATAGCCCCTGTGAGATATTAACAGGGTTGTGGCTGTGTCAGCAGCGCCGCACGGTGTTTCTAGTCTTTCATGTTCCATTTGTTTGACCCCTGACCTCAAACACACAGCAGCTTCACTTCAACCACCTTCGTGCACACCTCTGAACCATCACACACAAACACCATGAACACACCCACGCACACATCTTCGCATACAACAGAGTAATCCATTTCTTTGTCTCTGACCCGCCCTCTCCCTCTTTGTGCTATCACAAACCATATTTGCCCCATCCAATCAGTTTGATTAATCATGCGCCAGACCACAGTCTTGCAATCAGATGACCAGAGCATTGTACCCCTCTCCACACACTCCAAACACACACCCACACACACAGACACAAGCACACACACACACTAGTGCTTGTGGGGAAGTATTTCCCCATAGACATCCTCAGTGTGACAGCACCATAAACTGGCCATTTATCAAAGTGTCCCCCCAGTACACGCACATACAAAGGCACTCACTCACACACATATACAAACAGACAGACAGACAGACACACACACACACACACACACACACACACATTAGGGGAATTGTGCCAGAGTATTGTCTAAGTGGTGGAAAAAGCTGTTTGGTAGTAGTACAATGCATAGCTATTCCAACTTTACGTCTTCCCTGATATCTCCACCAGTTGACCGTGAAGCTTAGATGAGTTGTTACTTATTGATGTTATCATTTATCATCTTTCAGTGGAATTAAATGAGAATACTATGCTCCTGTTTAACACTTTTCTGTTGTCCAAATTTATATTGGTAAGCAGCTTTTAATTATAAAATTATTTATTTATTATTTGGTTTACACATGTGAAGAGTTTGGTTCATCCTCACAAATTAAAAGATCTGTATATCTTAGCTGTAAGAGAAATCTGATATCAATTGGCACAATAATGTGACTGTGGCAGTGTTTGTGTGACCATGACCACATTGCCCTTTAGTAGTAGCTGCATAATTTTTTGACTTGAGTAATGCAGAGCCCCTGCTGTTCTTTATGGCACATGGGTCAATAGTAATAATAAAAGAGATATTCATAGACATGTGGGGGGGCTCTCACTCTGCCATATCAGCTGAAGATTTAAAAGCCTTGGATTTTTTCCCTCCTTACACACAGTCTCTACTCCTCTTTGTATCTCTCTTTTTTCTGTGTCTCCATCTTTTTTGCTCTTTTCAGCCTGGTTAGACAAAGTGGAGGCAGCAGGAGAAACAGAAGCGATGTCCGATGTCTTGGCCACAAAACCATTGTGACTAGTCCTTCTTTGACTACAGCCTATTGATTTCTGCACACATGCATATTCTTAACTGTTGTACCAATTTGTGTAGGTCAGTTCTCTCTCAGTAGCTGAGCACACAGCACAGCTTAAAATCCTCTCCACACTAAGTAAATCTCTCTGTTCACAGTTACAGCTTCTGTCCCAGTCAGCCACAGCAGCCAGGCAGGCGGGTTTGCAGCAGCTCATTGAAGCCTTTTTTATTGCCGGTCTATGTTCCAGAGGGCACTCTGTGTCAGTAATCAGGATATGGGGGTTATCCTGGCTGACCTATGTATTGAGCCTGCTAGCGCAGCCATTTCCAGTGCTAACACAAGTTAAAAGCACTGACTCTCTGAGAGGCAGAAAGAGCAACTGGACTGTTGCCTGTAAACAACATGGCAGGCCAAGGATGAACTGGCAACCTGCCTAACCTGGCATCAAATGTTTGAGCAAATGACATTAAGAATTTTAAAGAGGCACAGTCAACATAATGACTGTGCAGAGTTTACAAAACTGAGCAAAGTTTTGGCAAAGAAAAATGAGATTCTTCATACGCTTTTTCTTTTTTTTAAAAGGGTCAGTTCACCCAAATTACAAAAAGCATATCCAGAAACATTTTCCCCAGAATATGATAATTTCGTCAACAGTTTTCATGGGGAAGAAAGTAGTTCCAGTAAACACTCTTCACTGTGACGTGTGTGGACTGTCCAAAATAATGCGGACAATGATACTGAACAAATACATTACTGCTGATTTTTTTTTAATATGTCAAATTGGGATTATCAGAAATAATCCCAATCTGTAATTATAATTACAGAAAGCTTCAAAATCTGTGGGAAAAACCCCCCAACTCTCTGCTACCAACTATATACAACTAGTGATAAGTGAGAAAATGTAGTATATAGTGTATATCAGCTTGTAACCTAACCTTTGACCTCAGTGCCACTACTGGAGAGTTCTCTAAAATGTCCATTAGCATTATCCAGGAAAAAAAGTCAAGACAGCTGCTGAGGGAGAGAACAAAATGGCAGCTGATTGTTTTCCAAAGGAATTAGCTCGGCCTGACCCTCTTGAGCCGAGCCATCTTTTGAATGGCTGACACTTTATTTGTTTTGTCCCTATAACAACAGAATCTCCCAAGCACCGCAGCACCCGTTCACCCTGGTATTGTCACAAATAACTAGGCTCACTTTTCCTCTCCTTGTCTCTGTGGCGTGGAAAAAAAGCCCCAGGCTTTTTACACAATCACAGGAGGCAGCACTGAGGTATGTGTGCTGTGATAAGACAGAGCGATGGGAGACAGATATGGGAAGGGCAGCGGTGGTCACGCACTCATACACATAGAATCACACACGCTGGCATGGCTTGTGCCCAGAGAGCAGATCCAGATCCAACATTGTGCCGAAGTTATTAATGCTGAAAAGATTACTCAACCAGGATATTTAATATTGATGTTTGAATATATATTTGATAAAAGATAATGAGTGACTGAGGAGACAAAGGGTTCATACACAACTTTCTCTTGTCACAGTGTGTATGTGTGTCCTGTGTGTGGATTCAGTGGCATTAGTTGAATGTCCAGCTGTGTGCAGGCGCCCCCTATTGCTTATTACCTTTCACTTTCCTCTCTGCAGAAAGCAAACAAGGAAAGAGTTACACATGTGAAGGCACAGACACATGCACATGAGCATTCATAAATGCATGCAGCAACGGTCAAAAAAATATCTCAGATCATACATTGATGAAATCCGCCACTGTGGATCATCTGTATCAAAATAATGTCAGGCTTTATTGTGAAACAAAGGTGCTTAGCTTGCGTGATCTCATAATAGCTCCACACATTACTTCCCTTTCCTGCAGCACACACACACACACACACATAATTCTCACCCATCAATCCCAGCGTGACCCCGTTTCAAATTCATTAACAAGGCTTCAAAACTTGCAGACACAGCAATCACCCCAAGCAAAATAAATTCCTGCGCCGGAGGAAAGAGAAAACCTGTGTGTTTGTGTGTGCGTGTCTGTGTGCGTGTCTGTGTAAATTATAGCAGTGCTGTGTCGTCCACTGCAGAGTGGAGCGAGGAATCTGTTTGGACAACTGCTGAATGTTTTGGTTCCCCCACAGCGCCTTGGAAAGCCATGCAGCCGCTGTATCTTTTACAAATTAGCCCTCGTCGTCTACCAAGCACTTTCTCTTATCCCCGGCCTTAAGCCCTGTCTGCCCACCGCAGGACAACCCCGGGTGTGTTCTGGGTAGGCGGCGTTTACCAGAATAAGAGAGAAGTGGGGAGAAAAAGCCAGATAGCGGATGTGATGATGCTGATGAACAATGCAGATGATAACACTGAGGCTTTGAATTACAAACATGAGTAAATAATTAATGACAATGAGTTCATATTTCATAGCAATATATTGTTGCTGTGACAGAAAAAATGCCCTTTGAACTTATAAACTGACAATTTTCAATGCACACTTTTATTCTAATCTAATCTGATCATTTATTACCAGCTAATAATGCATGGACTGCAAACCGAGCATGTTTTTAAAAGATGAGTCAAACACAGAGAGAGAATTATAAAAACATGGTCCGTTACAAACGCGTCACCGTCGACGGAGTTAAAGCTCGACTTGGTGTGCGAAGTTTTCCTCCATCTGCTGTCAGTTGTAAATATCCATCTGTGTCTGGGTAGCAGCGCTGCTAAAGGCTACAGTAGGCCGAGGTGGGAGATATTTGATGGAGAAGGTCAAAGCTAGTCATGTGACGAGTGGAGCTGCTACACGGAGCGATGTTTTTACTGCTGATTTATGATGTAAAAGCATTTGGGCCAAGGAAGCGATAGAAGAGAACCCATGTGTGAGTCAAATAGTCGATTTGATGATGATGTGCGCAGAGAAGGTGTGTGTGTGTGTGTGTGGCAAGAGGTGTAACTGTCTGTCTGTCTGCTACTTCTTTAAAATCACACACACGTGTTCTCTCCCAGCTACCAATGGCCGAGCTTGCAGCTTTTTTTTTGAAGGCGAATAAGAAAATAAGCCACGACTTTTAACCAGCCATCTTAAAGAGGTCCATTTATTGTCAGTGTCAGGAAAAGAAGCCAGTATTTGAGTGGTAAAGTTCTGATTTGACAAAACAGCAAAGAATGTACCTCACTTTCTCCTTTCCTGTATTTTTTTTTTTTTTTGCATGCATGTCTCCTCTCCTCATGATGTAGCGTGTCATATAGTATTAGGTGGTCCAGGGTTGAGGAGGAAATCCTCTGGGCCGAGTTGAGTCGCTGCTCAACAGTTTGGCCATTGTTCACCGTCTCAGACACCAACACCCCCTCTCAAAAAAAAAAAAAAAGAGAGAGAGAGAAAAAACAAAAGTGAACCCATCAGGCAGCCGCTCTCTGAAACTCACAGCATGCCACAGTGGGAGAAAAGAGTAGAAAGGTGTGTGTGTGTGTGTGTGTGTGTGTGTGTGTGTGTGTGTGTGTGTGTGTGTGTGTGTGTGTGTGTGAGATATAGAGAAACATGCAACTCTAGTATTTGAAACCAGGATGTTTCAGTTAGATTTTTTTAATGCCTCATGATGGATATAAGGTGCATTTCTCTACTTGTTGTTTATAAAGTCTGAAAAGATCTGTAGCTGTTGAACATAAAACTGACTATTAATTGTCATTATCTTGATAGAAGTTGCACATGTTTGGATTGTTATTATTATTAAAAATGAACAAAGTGTTATCATCTGACACTGGCACAGTAGTTTAGAAATATGGATAAAGTCAATATAGACCTGTGGCTTAGATTTTCACCACAAGCATGTTGAGATTAATTATATTGAAAATATCTTTATAGCTGACTCGTAGTTGTTTTTTTAATTTAGCTGATGATGCCATGTGTAGTGAAAGCAACTGCGAGAGTTTAACCTTCTGCTGCAATTTTATTTTTGTTTGATAAAGTCAAGATGCCACAAATGCAGCTATTGCTTGCTTTGCTGATGAGCGTGGATACACATCTTATTATACCAGTGACTGTAATGGAGATAGGTTGGAGGTTAATATAACTTATGTATTAGACCATGAATCTGCTAAAGTGCATCCATTTAAGATGCACAGACAGCACCTCTGTCTGCAGTGCAACAGTCAGTACAGTCCATCCCAGCCTATACATGGCGATCCTTCACTCCTTATCAGTATGACATTTGTCAAAATGAAAATGTCACATAGTTTGAAGAAGAGGAGGGGGAGGGGGACATAATGAAAAATCCAATTATACTGCAGGAATTTCTCTTTCACTAAATGATCATGTCAGCAGCTTTCGTGTAAATGTACGTTACACAATCACAGCAGAGATGAAAACAGGCACTTTTTCCATACATTTAGGTGATGGATCACTACAAAATGTGACAGCACTTAATGTAACATATTCTTCTGTGTTGATTGTGCTAATTATCTGACCTGGTCTTCGGTCACCCCCTCCCTAAAGAAAGTAATTAATGGATGAATCGTGAACAAATTCAAAATGTGTGGTTGCTGACAACTGTTAAATGCCCACGCATGAGCCGGCTCCTGTTGCAGTGATTGTAGTCATAGATGAGCCCTCGTAACTAACTCAAGCTTTCCTGTAATTGTAACCAGCAGCAACATGAAAATAACATAAACCAGAAGGAGAATTGCGTCTGGTCTGTATTCATCCACTTTATTTTAAAGGGTCCTGATGAGTACTTGTCAGCTACCCTCTTTGCCAACACACAGGCCATGTGCTGCCGGCTGTTATCATGGGCACTGAGTGAATATTTGTGGTCGCTGCTGGTGCCCTTAAAAACCTATGCCAGTTTTTAACTGTTATTAAATGCTGAGAAGTGGTGCAAACTGGGAATTATCCTTTTTCTTCAACACAAATAAAACAACACTTCCATAAACAAATTCCACTAACCGAATCCACTCTATTTCTCTGCTAATTCTGAGGAAACACCCACTCTGATTTGTCAGAAAGCATAACGGAGAGCAGAGTGAGTCACTGGCCAAACACAGAGGAAATGTAACAGGCTCATTACCAGGTGAGAAATAATAGACGTACCAGGAACATTTTCATGGGTCTTAGTGGGTCATTCAGTGACCAGCCAACATGTCAGCAACCCTGTGCTGCCAACAACTGACTGTACCCACACTTGCATATACACACTCCAGGGCTGATACTCAGTCTTTGCAGCACAAACAAATGCATACGCATGCACACATACACAGTTAGACACCCGAGGGGGAGTGTTCTCTCACGGTGGTGGTAGTAATTGAATCAAGCCAAAACCGAACGCTGCTTCGTTTCCCCACCCGCCCTCGCCTCTGCCTTAAAAAGGTAAGCCTTGTGGCTGATGGGAAGCAGATGTGGACTGAGCCCTGCATGGTAAAGGTGCAGAGTCAGAGCCCCACATCCACCCCTGGCCAGGAATATATCTTCATTAAAGAGAATAAGGGTGTCCACTTACATCTGCTACAGCACACCAAATCACACTCATCTGTATGTGTGTGTGTGTGTGTGTGTGTGTGTGTGTGTGTGTGTGTGTGTGTGTGTTCAAAGGAGAGCGAAAAGGTGAACGATAACATTGTGTGTGCGTGTGGACCCCTGGGATGTGACTGACACCTATTCCTATCACTAGACCCTGACAGCTCCACACGTCTGGCTCCAATATCCCCCCACTGTTTCTGCAGAAACACCATCCCATACAACCATCCGTCGCTTAATGATACTTGTTAGCGTGTGTTTATGTATATGTGTGTGTGTGTGTGTGTCTCTGTCCGTGTGTTTTAATGCCTCAGCTTCAGCAGTAAGATTGAGTTGCAAAAACATGATTGGCAACCTCAGGCTTTACAACAGAGGCAGGAAGTTGAGAGTTGAAAACCTGGGCGATATATCTGTCTTCATTACTGACATTGAAAGATAAAATTTGAACTGAACTTGTTACTTTTACTGAAACCATAAAAAATATTCCTTTACTCAGATATGACACATTGGCTAAACCTCTACTTGTGCTTTTCAGGAAACGCTACAATGCAGAGTACAATTCACATAATAAAGAATCATGATTAATACCTAAATAGCGAATGAACAATTGTTCTGACTCCTTTCCAAATATTCACATGGAATTTATTTTTAAACAGTGTCTTTAGAAATAACCCAATAACCAACACCAATAAAACACAATCAACTCTTTACACCGCAAGCTCCATCCAGCTCTGCCTATGTCACCACCGGCAGCACTTCTTCCTAATTATGCTTTTTTACCAGGCTTTTCTATTTTGGGCCATTATACGATACATATGTAATTATGGTCTAAAACACTGTATGTTAGGCCTAAATCTGGCTTGTCTCTTGAAAACCTCGGGATCGCTTTCCAAGACCTTACACTGCTGTAATTCTCTCCAGCTGTTGCATAAAACATATGGAGGACGGGAGGCGTTGGGGATGGATGGCATTCAAAGCCGACATGACCAAGATAGAGATATTTAATGTTTCTAGGGGCACAAAAATGTAAAGTATAAGGTTAATACTACTGCTGACACTGTTTTACATTGTGTTGTGTAGTATAATGCAAAATAAAAGGCAACCTTTATTTTTAAATTCACGTTCATATGATATAAATGTCCTTAGCTAAATCCAGTTTTACTCACAAATCACCTGGAATTCATTCAGCATTGTACTAAGATTCATTATTGTTAATTTAATCTTTTTCAAATGGTGGCAATTTCCTTTGTGTGGACATGATTTAACCTTCATGAAATATCCCTCAGTCTCCTTTTTCACTCTCTGTCTAGCCAGTCTTTGTCTCTTCCCATCGACTCTCTTATTGGATCCAGCAGACACAACACGAACTCTCGGACTTTCCCTCTCTCCCCTCCCTCTCCGTTGATCGCCCACTCCCTCCACTTCTACCTCAGAGGATTTGGCAGTTGCCGTAAGCCGAAGGAGGAGAGGAGTGCGAAACACACACTGCTGCCTGTCAGTCTCATCAGTTTTTAGAAAGCAAGGGGGGGGGGAGAAGGAGATGTTGGGAGGAGAAAGGAAGGAAAAGAGGTATTTGTTTTCACTGCAGTGTTGTAAAGCCCTGGTTAGATCACAAAGGAATTCTCCCTCCTGTCACAGAGAAGACTTTTAATACGTATTTTACATGTTTTTATTTGAGTTGACAGTTCATGTGTGTCAAAGGTGAAGCCGTGAATCCTTTTCAAAACCAGCGACGGCCTGAATTGCTATTTCGTTTTCACTTCATTCATCAGTCTGACGTTGAGTTCGTTGAAGCGGTTTTGTGTGTGGGAGGACGGGGTATCTTGCCCCAAGAGGTCAGTGGGGACGAATGTATTCATCCCATTGATGCCATTTTCATTTGACAGAAGCTGCAGTAGTGGTTGTTTGGTGCAGTTAACTTTAGGCACTGGCTGGTTAAAGAGCTTTTATTTGTGGCTCTTGACTTTAAAGAACCTGTATAGTTGTATCACTGTTATCGATGCTTGTAGCCATTTTTTTTGCCATCCCTCTTAATCCCACGTGTAAAGCTCTGATTGGCTCGGTTATTTTGCCAACTTGGACAAAAAGCCATCAATGAGCACAACACCAGATCTATTTGAACCGCTGAAAGAAACTCAGAGATCTGGGAGGCTTCAGTGGTGGATCCAGGCTTATGTTATTCAAAAGACATGCTAGAATTTCAAAAACTGTTTAGTCATCACATTTATAACAGTCCTGTTATTCTAAGTTCTTCAAAACCTGGCTTTCAAATGATGAAGTTATTTCACAAAACAGAGCGTCACAGAGAGACAAAAGTGAGACACAAAGATGACAGAAAAGTGCAGGTGAAGCGACAGATGAGGAGTGGAGTGTTAGGACGAGAAAAAGAGAGAGACGGGGAGGGAAAATACAGACTGAGCCAAAAGAGAGAAAGAGCGAGAGCCAAAAACAAGGAAGGAAGGAGACGAGGAGATGCAGAGGCAGCGCAAGAGGAGACGTCCCGAGAGAGAGGTGGGTAGGGTGAGTTAGCGAGTGAGTAGCCCAATGACAGACAGACTGAACCGGAGATGAGTGGGGAAATCCCCTCTGTGCACACATTCAATAAAATCACCCAGCTGCACTGTGTGTATGTGTGTGTGTGTGTGTGTGTGCACAGTGTAATTGAGACAGAGGGGTGTATTCAGTTTATACAGTGTATTCTACCCCGAGGACTCCCTGTCTATATTATGTCATCCAAAAGCACTTATACAGACCTTCTGCTGGAACAGACACACACACACATACACACAGGCCCTAATATATTCAGAGTCATATAGGCCTCCCACTCCGTCAGATGGCCGGGAGCAGTTCTGTTCGTTTGGATGTGTTCTGGCTGGGGCTTCCTGCCTGATTTTGTCTTAATGTTGTTCCACACTGTATCTGATGGCCTTAACACACATATGGTTTTTATGTCTCACACACAAACACATACTCGTCCTTGCATACACACCTACCCTCCTAGGATTGCACTGCAGATGTCCAAATTCACTGGGATATTCTGGAAGTGTAATTTACAAGTGCTCATTTTACATGATTTTATATTGGACACTAAAACACATTTTCTTTTCTGGTTTCTCTCTGGACATTTGGATGTTGGTTGGATATTGTTTGAGAAGCTTTCTCATACCTGGGCTAGGAGCATAGATTGTAATGTTTCAATGCTTGGATGTGGGTTATCCTAAGCTGTAGCTCTGGACTGAGACATTTTTGGCTTATACAAGAGATAAAAGAGTAGAAGAGCTGAATGATTAAATACTTCATGCCTTTCAGTTGTGTAGGGAACCAACAGCAATCTCTTAGTAAGAGGACGAGGACTCTAGTGCTCGTGCTCACTGGGCCTTGCAGACTTTTTCAGGGTGTGTGAGCAGCTTTCATAGACATGAATATGGAACCATCTTTGTATCCAGCTTTCCTAACACATCCATGGCTTCACCAGTCAAGCCATCATTGTCTATTATTTGTGCAACTGGAATGTGTGCTGAATGCATCTGGGGTGGGAAGAGCAAGTGGCCCCCAAGGTCACCGAGATTTCTATCTGGATACGATCCCACTGTTGTGAGACTGTCAGTCCCATTCAGACATTATATGTCATATAATGAAACCTGAGGTAAGATAAGATAAACCTTTATTCGTCCCACAGTGGGGAAATTCACAAAAGGCACTGCTGGGATTCGAACCCAGGATCTCCTGTTTACTAGACAGGCGATTTAACCAACTAAGCCACAGTGCCGTATGTTCACCACATATAGAGATGAATATAAGCGTCATCTGTGACTTTAAAATCAGAAGTTATTTTATTGCCCTTAAGAGCAGGAAGTTAAATGTAGGACGGACTAGGGAGGACAGTAGACCTGGGGGAAGACAGAGGAGCAGAGAAAAGATCTATGGCTTATTGTGTCAGCCTCCCACCATGCAGCAAAGGACTAAATATGACACCTCTTCACCCTGACCCTGTCTTACAAGAGAAGAGTAAGAGAGAGAGAGGGAAAGGGAGAAAGAGAGAGAATGCTTGGTAGTGACCCGCCTCGACCCTGCCAGCTCTTCCTGACCTCCCTTGTAGCCCCATGCCGCTTAATTCTCCCTAATTACATTCCTCACTGACAGAAAGTTGGCCCCTGACCACCCCTGCAAAAGGCCCAGGTAGCGAAACCCGTCACAGCACGGCTGGAGCACAGGGAGGATCCATCCACTGTAGAGGTGAAGGCAAAGAGGGAGAGGGGGGATAACCGGTGATGACAAATTAATTAATGCAAGTGGAAGAGAAAACGCACACACACCCATACACTCATGTTGTGTGTGTAGCTACTGTGCATGTGGTCCGACTTACCTCGGCTGTATCCAGTGAGCTCCGCAGCATGTTGATATGACAGGCAGTGATGGATGGTGTTTAGTGTCGGACTCAGCAGTAAGTGGGGACTAGGGGGGCAAACTTGTTCCACATTCACTTTTTGGAGACGTGTGAATCTGTGTGAAAGCCCGAGGAATGAATGTGAGCATGGTAACATTACTGCATTTTAGAAACAGCATCAATAAGCTAAATTTAAGCTCTCTCAAAGTGGAAGTGTAAACATCGACAGAGATTTTTGAATCACAAGAGGACAAGTTGGAAATAGTTTTGATATGTGTTGCATGTGATACAAGCTCTCCGGCTCATTGTTTTTATCAGGCGGTGCAGTCTCTGGCCGGTGTTTGGTTCAGCTGCGTGGGATAGGGTTACAGGAGTTTGCCTGCATTTGTCTTTACAATGTAATTAAGCGATTTTTGGGGGGCCCACGGCCTCAGCATGACAAACTCCCCTTGCTTGGAGAGCTGGACGCTTGATAGGAAATCTATTAGCAAATCAATTGTAGAAAGTTAATATATTTTGTAGCCACCTCACAGGTTCACGTTAGCCTGTTTGTCTGTGTGTGTTTGTGTCTGTGTTGCCGTCCAGGTGTGCACTGCTGATGCATTTAACTGTAACATTAGTAAGCTTTGCACTCAGCGGGCCACACAAATTTATCTCAGACTATTAACCAATTTCAAACGTCACCTCTGAAAGGGTAGATTGTGGCAGAAAAGTTGTGCATCCCCCTGGCAATTACGGTGGCTCAGCTCAATACAACAGTGCTGGCCTGCATTTGATATTCCATAAACATAATGGTCTCATGTGACTGTGTGTAGATAAATATCATGGACTTAGCCTGAGGGAGAGAAAAGGGGGGACGTTGCATTTTTTTATATCGCATAATACAGCTCTTGTGTTCCCACAGAATACAAGGGGGCCTTCTCTTGGCCCCCTCTGCTAAATCCCTCAGCTATCTTTCAAACAGTGATAGTTACGGAAATTAGCGGCGCAGAAATCCATAAGCGTCTATCATCGGGGGGCTTATTAGTGTCTTTGTGAGGTTATGAGGGGAGGACAGAAGGGCCGGAGCACCGCAGGGGCTTGACTGAGACGCTACCTTCACATAACACACACACACACACACACACACACAGGGACAAGGACACGTGCATTCAAACTGACACACACAGTCTATACATGCATGTATAAGCAAACACATTCATGCACTCATATGTTCAGATGGCTCACTCACTACTGGGCCCTCTGTCAGACTCTGCACCTCTGCTTCAGCAGGACTTCAAAAAGTCTGTTATCCCACAGGGAGGTGCAGTGATTTTTGAATCACCCTGACTTTATGTCTGGATGGAGATCTGAGGGACCTCTTTCTAGTTATACTAAACAATGCGTCACTCCCCCTCCTGCAGTGTCTATAAAGAACATCCAGAGAAAACTGCTGAATTATCAATATCATCATCCATCACTGTAGACACAATTAACAATGTAAAATTGTACATATGGAGGAAATATTTGCAGTTATATCATAGAATCACAATTTACCTGCCTCCTTGCCCCATAAAAGACTTTGTATCAGCGCAGTTGAATTTCTATTATCCTTATTATCAGTGAAGATGCCATCTGATCTTTTTTTGGTATCTGTCATCATACTGCATGTTGATTTAATAAATTTGGTTTTCATTAGTTCTGCTCATTAACATGTTCCTTTGGCCTTGTTATGATGATCTCATGTTATGAGAAACAATGCAGAAGGTAAATTTTAGCCTACACATACAGAGCAAATTAAAGTGGGTGGAAGAAACAGGCGCCACGAGACAAATAACATTACTTACTTTTCCAAATCTGCAAGCCGTTGCTTATCTCGAGGCAAAAGTGTGCTGTGACGCACACACACTCAAAGATTCACAAGCCCAGCAGAATTTCCATTCTATAGAACTTCCCAATGTTCCCCCTTCATCTTGTTTCAGTTTATGCTGCGTGCATGTGTGTGTGTGTTTGCTTTTGTGTGTGTGTGTGTGTGTGTGTGTGTGTGTGCGTGGTTGTTTGTTGGGGTGGTGCGGGGGATAATAAATGGCGGCAGACATGGACATCGATTTCGGTAATAACACGGAGAACAGAGCAGAGGCAGTGGCAGACGTCAGCCTGAGGTCCATCCATCTATGAAACAGGACATGCCAGTAATAGGAAAACACCACACACCGTTATGGCCAGGGGCAAAGCACACAAGCAACTTATCACAGCACTGAACTTTGATGCTTCGCCGCATGCAGGGGAGAAAATATATATAATTCCATTATTTCTTCACAGATGATGAGACACAGGCTGCGTGTGTGTCAGGGTGTGTGTTTGGTGTGGGGGGATGTTGTACCTTTGTGAACTAAGAGGGATCTTGCACGCACACACACACATGCGTACACACAAAGGAATATACAGTTTCTGCTGACTTGGGAAATACACTTGTTTATTTATTGAATTATTATAATTCCTTTTTTCCCCCAGAAAGGTGTGCTCTCAGGGGCACGGCCAATTGATTGGTATGAGTTTTTGAGCATCTGTGAGGTGAAGTATACCTTATACCTCTTTGTAATAGCACCTTAATGCACATGTCATGTTGCTAGATTGTGCATTTATTTTCAGGCTTGTTGAATAAATCAGAACCAACATTTGCCGTCCAGAAATGAGAGCGCAAAGCTTTGAGGGCACCAGGAGTACCGCAGGATACCAAGCAGAAATCCAAGCGTCTCTTACTGCTCCATTAAATAGAACTTGGTTGAACTTCAAACACAGAGCCCGTTGCCGACCAAGCGCTCATTGGAAGCTCCCATGTCCAAATAATAGTCCTGTAACTAAACTTTATCAAAGCCTGAAACATTGCCTGCTCTAACTGCATGAAAGACCCATCACTGTAGTGTAGAGTAGTAATTATAATGATATCATAAGCCTGAGAGAAGCAGACTGTGGATTTGATTTGCATGACGTCAGACCAGTCACCATTGCCATATCATTGACATTAGCAGCAGCCAGGTAATAATTAGAGAATTCATAGCAAAATTAGTACTGACCAAATGCCCTGGTGGAACATTCTCACTTTATCTGCAGTGGAAATAATGATAATACCTTACTTGCACTTAATAACCGACAGCTCTTCTAAATTATAGCCTTTCAACTGCCTTAAATAATCAATAGGTGCTCATGGTTAAAGATAAAAAGATTCTCCAAGAGTGTCCTGTCCACATTTTAATTTAACCTGTAAAACAACCTTTATCAATTCAACATGTTTGATAAGAATTCCCAAGCCCATGTAGCTAAATAAGTTTGATTTTCTGAGCAGTTGTTGAACTTGAAATAGGCTGAGTTTCCACAGACGTGCACCTAGTTTCTGCATGTAACGACGCTGTTCTATTATTAAAAGCCATAAAATCCAAACAAGCACAGTCTCCATTCATTATAAAACAAGATGTTTGGTTGGTAGCTTGTATCCTTTGCACTGCTTTAAAAGGTTCATAATAGACACTGTGAATTTGGCACAGTTTGTTGACCTCCATTTCACGCCAGGAAAGAAAAATAGCATCATTACAATTCTTGTCTTTACCCAGCTCTGGGCTTTCCTAATGGAAAAACGACCTCTTAAAACATTTTACTTTATTGAAACGAATACAGAGGATAACATTGGCAATAACACTATGGTGTTTATAGATGTTTTGCTTTAAATACACTCATTTATGCAGATGTTTTTAGTATGTGATGAATTTTATTTTTTTCACACCTCTTACTCAATTATTCATTTCCACATTTGTAAATCGTCAAGTTCACACACACATGCACAGGTAACATGAAAGACAGATCATCTCATGTTAGATACTCTTCTCTTTTAAATATTCCAGCCATACCACACACACACATATACACACATGTACACCTCCTGTGTAATGAAAAACAGATCAGAGCTGAAACAATCCCTGTTCTGTTACAGCCTGTCACTCACTCTCATCGAGAAGAGTCTCATTCTTTCACCCCTGCTGTCTCAGCTGCTCGCCCGAGAGTCTCTTCCTCCCTTTTCCTCCTCTGCCAACAACACTGCACAGCTTAATGTCATTGTTTATTGTGTATGTCTGGACAAACAGTCAAAGATAGAACAGATATGATCTCCTATTTTAAAGATAGACAGTAGATGTCTTTAGTCAAATTATGTTTCTATACAACCACATTCTCTTCTGAATGAGCTCACCAGTTAAAACTCCTCTGAGTGCACATGACAACCTAAAATGGGCTAAATCACTTCCTCCTTTACTTATTCAATCTCCTACCCCCATACCTCCCTTCCGATAAACAATAAAAAAGAGCAAAAGCCGCAGGAGATGTGTGTCTGCGCACGTGTGTGTGAGGATGACGGCTGTAGGGGTAAGGGGATCTGTGAATGGTGCTAAAAGTATTAAGTGCCAGTAATAATTGGAAGCGGGCCTAGAGAATCCAAATATAATCTTACAGTGGGAACACTTGTAATACATTGGTTCTGGAGATGGGCCCAGAACACACACGCACGCACACATACACACTCAAAGGCACATGGTGGTTTCTCCTGGCCTCCTAAAACAAGGGAAGATGTCATGCCAGACGCTGACAGTGCTTGCAGATGAGCCGGCCATTGCCCCCCCATTAAACCTCCAAATCCCGCCATTAGTCTCAATTTGGCCAAAAGAAACATGAGTCATATTTTACCTGGCAAGCTCCAGAAACCTTCCCCTACTTCATTCTCCCCAATCATAGCTATATACCAAGTCGGTATCAGGAGGAAAAGGGACGGCTGTAAAACATGTCTTAAATTTGCTGTTGACTGGTGTTAAATAATGTTTCACTGAGGTGGGAATTAGCAACACAAATTGTACCTTTGAATGATCTCTGTGCAGAAAGTTTTCTGCAAGTAACAGTGATTTTGAGTATTGATTGATCAAGTAATTGTTTAGTCTTTAAAATGTCCTGAAACAAAAATTAATTTTCTTGTGATCAACTAACAGATTCATAGACAACTCATTCAACATTACTGCCTCTAATCTGTCAGAAAGTTTGTGAAATCTCTTTTAGTCGCATAGTGTGGCCTGTAAGTTGTTCTTGTTTTGATTCTGTACTCCGGCACATTTAATTAGAAAGAAAACAATGTCCATGAGGTCAAAGTACTGACTCTCAGCTGCAATTTGAGGGTGGCTGCATCCACATCAGATGAACCGTGGAGCAATTGCAGCCCTTTTTATGGAACAACGCTCTTCTTATGTTTCCCCGTGTTTTTATAACAAACAATTTATAGTTAGTCATATAGAAAAGATGAACCGTGATTAAATATGAAATTCATTTGTTATCATGCGATTCGATCTGAGAATTGGGGAGGGGAGGTGGTCCGTGATGTCCCGAGGGTGTCCCCTAGCAGGTGCCAGCAGCGACTTGTCAATAACTGTTAAGAGGAAGCCGGTGGTTGGCCCTGGCATTCCAGCGGCTAGCCTGCCTCGGGTCCTTTGGCTCGCGCTTTGTGGCCACCACAGAAATGCCAGCGTCTCTTTCTCTCTCTCTCTCTCTCTGTCTCTCTCTCTCTCACACACACACACACATGCACAGCTGCTGGCCCTCGCACTCCACCAATATTGTATTTTTAGCTGTTGCTGTTTTGAAAACCCCATTTAGTGCCCATTTTTGCCTGGTGGCAAGAGTTAAAGATTTATTTTAGGAGCGCTCGTATTTCCACTCCTGGGAAGCAGGTACCGCCGTCGTTCTGTGGCTTTTGCCGGCATGGTGGTGAGGAAGAACCTCTTAAGTTCCTCAATGTTTTTTTTTTTTTCTGTCTTCTCCATACGTTGCCCTGTTTTTTCTCCCCCTCTGGAACTTTCTGGGAATTTCTCCCCAACAAAGCAGGTCTGTGGTTTATGAGGTGTTCCTATTTTAATCTGTGTTCTGCCAGGATTGGACTACAAAGTTTTTACTGAATCGCATTTTTTTTCCTGAAACGTGCAGTCGGCGAATGACACATTTACGCAGAGATGCTTGAGTATTCTTCAGTGTGGTGTGCATCTGTTTTCATGCCCGTGTTTGTGTGTGTGTGCGTGCACATGTATGGCTGGTTTTTGCTGGGCCTGCTCTTTGTCACCGTAATTCCCCCAAATGAGGAGATGGAATGACTCTCCGTCCTTTACTGCTCCCATTTACAGACCCCATATCAGATGCCTCACTCTGTGCGCACCAGCCACAAGCACTTCATTTTAATACAGGCCCGCAGAGCAAAACCCGGCCAGCCTCGATCCAGCTGGCATTCGGGTGCGCGGTTCTCCCCTCGCCCATAGACTGCAGAAGGAGTGAGCCCCCTCTTGTTCAAGCGGTAAATGTTTATTGAATTACCTTGTGTTTTCCCAAGCAAAAGGGGGAGTGTAGCATAACAATAGAGAGAGGTTTAGTCTCTCTGCCTGCTTTGCTACTCCAAAGTACCCCTGACGCTAGTCTTTTCCCAAGAATGTGGAATTCCTCCTCCTCCTCTGCGTGAACCCATTTCCCGTTTTTGCAAGTGCTACACTAAATCTCCTCAAACACCTGCCGTTTATTTTTCCCTCGTGTTGTTTTCGGTGCTCTTCTCCCCTCCGCGCTTTTCTTCTCTCCACCTCTGAACTCGGACGATTATTTTCCCTGCATCTCCCATGACACCTTGTTCTTCTTGAGAATCTTGTCGGTGCTTGTATGTTTATCTGAGGGACGGCGGCTTTCAATAAACCTGGCCCCTGGACGCCGCGCGCGCACACATTCACACCTACACACACATCATGCTCATTCGCTTCTTCCTGCAGACGCGCCGGCCTTGGTAATTAATCTAAGATAAACACACAGCCTCACACATACACATGTGTTAGGCAGAAGTACCCTGTAGGAAAATAATCACGCCAGAGAATGCAAGCTTTAAGCAAGGCAAGATCCTGCCACTGTGTACTTTGGATGGGAACACGTATTGAAGCGATTTGGAGGACAAACACTGGTGTCTGTTCTATAGACAGACAAGGCTGCAAGCTGATAGCAGCCACCACGTATCCTGTTACCTCACATGTTCTGCGATTGCATGAGGTGGATTCTGAAACTGGTAGGGAGAAAGGTTAAAGGTCACTGGACAAAAGCATCGGACATGCAGAGTAAATCAAATGTTGAAAATAGTCTTTAGGAAAAATGTAGGGTTTTGCATGATCATGTTAGGAGATGTCATACAGGTGACATTAGGGGGTGCAGGGGCATCTGGAGGGAGGAGATCAGACTTCACATGCACATACACACACTACCTGAACGGAGAACAAGCTGCATCTGTGAACTGTGAACGAGGCATAGCGGGAGGAGAAAGAGGGGCAGAGACAGACAGAGAGAAAGAAAGCTGAGCTGGTGGACCACACAGATAAAAGAGTGTGCTCTGTGTTTTTTCCTCCTGAAGGAACGTGAAGGAGGAAACTCCACCTCTGGGATTAAGGCTTGTGTTTCCCCAATTTACTGCCATGGCTGCCTCGGACAATATATTTCTGTTCTGCTTGTCTTGTGTCATTGCTTCCCTTCTCTTTTCCTCGTCAGCAAGATCATCATAAAGAAACCCCCCAAGACAAACCCTAAAAGCTAATATCCATTTATGATGTACAATACGTCCTACTATGTGAGTCTACAGGGAGACTGAGCTCTTAATGTCCTACAAATAACATTTTGTGTGTAGAATTTCTATTAAGGCTAAATTAAGGCAGCATTTTTAGATGCTCTGTTTTATTCCAGTTATTCTACTTTACTGCATGAGATTTATTAGCCCTCTGTTGTTAATTTCCAACACTCAAACAGATGCTGTTTGTGGAAAGAAATGCCCCATATAACCAGTAAAGTTAAGTATATTTCATCAATTAAACCAGTGTATTATTCTTTACAATTTATCCAAATCGAAATTTAACTACTGATTTTATAATAAGTAACCTAGGTAACAGACAAGACAGCTATGTGAGTTAATTATATATGTACTCTAGAACCTGTTTCGTCCATTTTGTTTGCATTGTACCATGCAGATAAAGTGCATTGTGATGCTGTGTGGGATAGCCGTGATATGAGGGCATGCTCTGGCCCATTTGGTGGTGGAATTATCGAATTTGCTGTGCACTGCCCCTGAACCAGCCTACCCAACCACAAGAAAGACCGAGAGGAGGAGACGAAAGGTCTACACAAACATGGACCCACACACACACTGCGCCTCCCCCAGCACAAGGGGATGCTCTGCACATTCCCCCTAATTGCTTGTTTCAAGCGGAGGCTGATTGTGGAAAATTATACCCTCTGCATTTTCTTCTGTGCTCCCCCTCCGTCTTTTTTTTCCTTTTTCTTTGTGTCTGCACATATGCACACATGTCAAGGGACCAAATGTACAATGTAATGTGTGCATGTGGATGTGTGTGTATGTTTGTACAGTATAAGTGAACGATGNATTGTAAATAAACTAATGAATCACTTAATGCACGCACACATACACACGGACACACACGTGCACACGGTCTGGTCTGAGGGGCCTCGTCCTCTTCTAACAAGGCCTCTCTTACAGTATATGCAGCCTCGCCTGTCTGGTGCATTTAAGGGGCCAAAGATCTGTCATTTTAGCCCCTGAACATTCAGTCAGTCACACGCACACACACTCCGAGCGTTACAGCTGGAAGGCATTAGGCTGTCTCTCCCTCTCTCTCTCTCCCTACACCGGGGATGATAACCTCCACTGCTCGCCCTCCGTGATTGGAGAACCATTTATTTTAGCCATTAACAACATATCTGTTGGCCCCTGGGCTAATAATTGAAAAGACAGAGAACCTTTAGTGTTTAGGTGAAAGGCAAGACTTGTCTTCTGTCTGGGAGTTTAGCTACTGTATCCTTCAGCTGGTTGTTCAGTGTATGGTGTGTGTGTGTGTGTGTGTGTGTGTGTGTGTGTGTGTGTGTTTACATGTACAGCTAATATATGTATCCAACTAATGCAAACACTCAGAGCAGTCCTTTGACTCAGACACACTCCTCTTCATAGTGCCTTTTGCCTTAGTTTTGTCTCAAATCTAAACCTTTGGCCGTCTGGATTATGATGTCACTGGTGTGAGCGTGCACGGGCGTGTGTATGCAGACTCCCGGTGCCCCTCTGCAAACATGTCAGCTTAATCCATGCTGGCGTCTCGGCAGTTTCACAGATCCCCAGGTCTCAGTAACAAACTGTCCAGTTAGATGGCTGGTTATCAAGCACTGAGCCTCACATATTAGTCTTTATTTGATACAGAGAGGCTTTGTGTTCACTTGAACTTGAACATGCATGTACATGAACGCAGCGTCTACAGTCCATATGAATGGGAACTGAAGTGCACAAGCCTGAGAGAACAGAGTTAATGACATGTGCATCAGTGGATTGTGTGATAAATACAGCAGCTGGATTATAACTGAGGTAAATTAATGTGAGAGTGGATAAACAAGAAACAGCAACATAGACAGTTTACAGATATCAGCTCCATACAGAAAATGCCCATTTAGCTGTTTAGATAACAACAAAAAAGAATAATACAATAGGATGAATATACTCTACAATGTATCATCATGTCAAAACATGAAGGGCCTAGTGTGGAAGGATAAAGACAAAAATGAGATAAGAAGGAGAGCAGGGAGGGAATAAGATGGAGAGAAGGGAGATGCAAGAAAGTGAAGGTGAGACATTGAAATGTCCATAGGAAAATATAAAGACAACAGAGTCCAGTGAGTTTGTGTGCATGCATGTGTTCATGAGTGAGGAATGTAATATTCTACTCTCGTGTGTCGGGCAGGTAGTGTATCTGCTGTAGCAAACATACAGACACACGATCGAGAAAACAAATTGCAAATAAACACAGAGAAAACCTGGCCTAAATATCAACACATATCAACCTCGACAAGGTTATGTTGTGTATGCACTGAAACACTATTCCCCATTACAACCAAGACACAAGCATGTACTGTCTGTACGCACACACACAAACACACACACACAGACCTTGGGTAGTGTCCAACAGGAGAAGCATGGCTGCAGAATGAGGTGTAGATTATAGAGCACAGTGTGACAGCAAAATTGTCACTTCCTGTATAATGCTGCTCCGGCCTCTCACCTTCTGATTTCAACTTCACATAGAGCTATCTCTCTTTCTCTCTCTCGCTCTCTCTCTTTCTTTCTCTCTTGCACTTTCTTGTTCATCTTCACATCCCTGTTTCTTTCTTTGTGTCCCTTATCATTATTTATGTACTCCATCCTTTTGTCATTTGTAATATTCAAAACCTGATTTGGAAATAATGCTAAAATCTTAGATGGCCACCTGTTGAGCATATGAATTGTATTAGTGCTGAAAACAGTGTATTGATTGCACAGTCTAAATAACAACTTTTTTTCAAAGCTGAAATACTGTTTGAAGGTGCCACATTTTTTCAAAACCACCTCCTGATCCCTCAGCATATCACAGTTTAACAGTCATACAACATTAGGCATCTGAAACATTTTGAAGTGTATAAAGGTCTGTTTCTTCATCCATGACAAAGTCGGACAGGGCCACACTTATTGTATAATGTAAAATATTTGTGATATTCAGAAAAGTCTGTATTATCCTTAATACGGTGCGAGAAAAGGAAAGAAAGTAGGGAATTGTAGGAAAAGTACTATGACATCATTATGGCCTATAGATGCATGCTAGCTCTAACAGTACAATTGCTATTATTAAGAATTAGTTTAAAATGAGTTTCTATACAGTGAATTGCAATGATCCTGCACACAATTTGAACATTTTTCAAATGAAGTCTTGTGGTATTCTCCGTGGGCTGTGTTGTTAGCAAAAACTTTCACCTTGTCAAACTTCAGATCACAACTCAGTTATCAATGCATTTATTTTTTTCCTTTGGCAGGATCAAATACTTTGCAATCAAAAAAATATGATGGTTTACCTGTTATAACAGACACAGCCCTGCTACTTCCTGTCCCCCCTCCATCATCTTTCATTGTGTACTTGGCTGAGACTGGGTGAAAACAGCAGGTTTGCACGCTCTGTAATCAGCTTGTCAAAAACATAAAACCCCAGTAGGTAGCTGTAAAGGAACTGGTTTGTTGCGTCTGTAACAATGAGCTCATAACCGTTTCCCAAATTCAGTTTTCAAAAAAGATCTGACATCAGACCTGAAGCGAGGAAGTTTTTTTCCAAAAAGGGCAATTGAAGTAAAGTTTTGCGAGCAACCGTAATGTCTTGATCATCTGTCCTTCTCCTTTTGATGTGATGTCATTCTCCCGTTGTAACCTAATAGCATGCCTTCAGCATAGATCGCCAGCATTACAGACTGAATGATAATACCTATAAATACACTCAGCGGCAGCAGCGGCAGCCAGGCCCCGTCTGTCTATCTCTACCCATCTCACCATTTTGGAATGTATGACCTTAAATAGTCATATATGAAGACAACTTAGCACTGGGCATTTCAGTCCAAAAATTGACTTAAAGTTTATGATTTAAATTTAACTGGGTTAAATTGCAGTTTGTTTGTTTTTTCACTTCTATGTCAGCAATTCATATAGTGTTATGCTTCTAAATCTTATATTTTCTGTTCTGGTAATTTAAGTCGACCATTACTTGGTAACTGATCACTTCTTAATTTGTTCAGAAGATTTATTTGTTGAGCTCAGGCGTTCATTCCCATTCATATCTTTTTAGTTCCTATATATTCCCTCTGGTGTTGTGTTGGTTTCTTTCCTGCTCTTCCATGCGTATTTTTGCCATTGTTCTCTGCATTAATCAAAATCTGTGTGTGTGTGTGTGTGTGTGTGTGTGTGTGTGTGTGTGTGTGTGAATGTGGCAGGTGCTTTCCTTAGGGAGCTCTCTCGGCCAGAATAGAATAAGAATATGAATATAGGATATGTTTGCTGTGGTGCACCTGCAGAGACTGTGCAGAAAGACCACACATGCACACACACAAACAAACGATGCAGGAAGGAAATGCGAGATCCCATTGCACGTCCATCAGTGGATTTCATTGACTCCTTGACAAATGGTAAAAAAAAAAAAAAAAAATCACTTCAATTAGAAACAATGTGAGAGCAAGTTATTAAGGTGTGAATTTGGCTTTAACTCATTTTTAACCTGGTCACTGTTTCTCACTTGTTCTCTTTAACAGTTTCAAAGTAAAAAAAAATTAAAAAATTAATAAACAATTTTATTTCACAGTTTAATTCATGATATGTGAACAGTTGTGACCATGCCAAGCAGAAGGCCCTGGCAACAGGTCTATTAGCAACAAAGTGATTTATCAATTGATTAAATCGTCGATCAGCAGTAAACTAATGGGAAAATTTCACAATAGATTTATCATTAGAGCTATTTATCGTGCAAAAATGCCAACATGTTTTGTACATGTCTAAAAGATCTTTGGGTTTTGGACCAGCAGTTTGAAGACATTACCTCAGGCTCTAGAAACTTGCGACATTTTGTAGACGATCAATGTCAATGAATGGATTAATCAATATTGAAAATAATCACTAGCTGCAGCCCTAGTTTTTAATTTCACTCCATGTTGAGCAGCATCAGCGATGTCCCTGGAGAACTGTAGTCCACTGCTGCACCACTGTATGTTATCACAAGTGTTTAGACAGTTGGGTAGTAAATAGACTGCTCTAATGGCAGTGAACTCACACTCACACACTCACAAACACACACCTTGGTCCCGTTGTCCTCCTCTCGAGGGAGCTGTGGTCTCTATTCTCTCCCGCTGGCTGCTGCAATGACTGTGGGGTCGCGGGGTCTCCCAGATAAGACCACAGGGGTTTTGTAAAGGGAAGCTTGACTTTCAGAGCACAGGAAGGAGGGATGAATAACCCGGAGGAAAGGAGGAGAGTAGGGAGTGAGGTCGAATGAAACTCCAAACCACCTGCGCATCTGATAAGGCAGCACACATTAAGGTGAGCGTAAAAGAGAAGGTTAGCAGGGAAATGTCAATAAGCGCCCAGAGAGAAGAGAGTTGGGAGCTGGAAGGAGACAGAGTGAGGGAGAAATGTAGACAGGAAAGAGAGAAAAAAAAGCTGAATCCATCAAAGAAAGATCATGCACGCAAAAATATCAGAGGCTGAGGGGAACAAAGAGAACGGATGAATGAATTATCAATGAAAGAAAGACTACAGCCACAGTCTTGAATAGGTGATCTTTGACACGGCACAATGCTGCTTTGAAATGGAGAAGTTCACAATCATCGGAAAACACCAAAAAGATTTACACCCACCACGCTTGCCAATAGCCCCCTAACTGAAATGTGTTGTAGTTTTCTACTCATTGACATATCGAGCGGTTATGACAAAGGAAGTGTGGGGGACCTCAGGTAGCTCTGTGTGGAACCATTGATTTTCACTGTCCACATAAGGCTGTTGATGGATAGGGCAGCGCTGGAGTCATTAGATACATTCTGAACCAGCATCTGAACACACACACACACACACAAACACTGAGAAGAGCGTGCAGGGTTTGTGAGGAGAAGCAATATGAGGAAATACATATCTGCCAAGTTTAAAATGCAACACTTAAACTCATAAAGTGATTGCTGGCATACAACTGCAAATCACAATAAACACAGCTGTAATCGTCTTGTTTTTGAAATGTGCGCCATGAGTATTGGAAGTGAAGCAGGATTTGAGTGGTGATAAAAGGCGCAAAGAAAAAACATTCGGCTCGAAGATGTTCTCTGACGACGACCACTCTCTTCAATCCGGCCTGACCCTTGCGCCCCGTTGTCATAAGCTCAGTATTTATGGAGGTGGCGTGAACCCAAGGCCAAGGTGGAGGGGCTTATTTTACAGATCTCGCCATAAAACGGTCAGCTTGAAAATATGAGAGACTTGGCAGGGGCACTTGACTACCTTTGGGATCCTATTGCAAATTGGCCTGCTTTAACAGGGGATGGACAGGATGTTCTCCGAGGACAGATACGCATGAACCAAAATAGACGGAGACACGCAAAATCACCCACAATTTCATTGGTTGGTCGGAAGTGAAAAGCTGTAACACGATTAAAGGACACATTTAATTAATTATGCTTATTCACATCATTCACTTGCAAGTTGTCTTTAATAAATGTATCAGTGTTCATTTTGAATATTACAATTAGTGTAAAAATTAGATATAAAAAAATTATGTTATAAAGTCAGTTTGTTTAATTTGCTTACAGTATTTCGCAGCACCCACTTGTGTTCCCATCTTTCTCTACGTTTTCAGTAACTGATTTTCTAAGCTTTGCTCATTAAAATCCTGTTTATTGTAAATGCATCATGTCAGTGTTTCTTTGCAGCAGTGAACACAACCTTTGGATGTACACAGACCTAAAAGTAAACCTAAAGGATCTGCTTTCATAAATTCAAAAATCATTATATGATTTTGCTATTGAAAAGCTCAGGCCTGCTTGAATCAAATTAAACCACCACGCTGAGCCATCAGACGCAGCTCTCATTCTCTCAGATGTCTCTTTCTAAGCTTCTCTGTGGCCACAAACACATCTCTCTGTTAAAAGGAACAAATTGTCCTGAAGTTGATGCTGACATTTGACATTTAAATAACGATTGAGCCAGAGGGCCATCTTGGCCACTGAGCTGGAAAATGTTACCTTTTCGAAGGGCTGAGTTAGGATTTGAGATTTTCTTGCAGGAGAGAGCAGCTGTTTACTTATGAAGACGATGTACGCTGGAAATGAGCAGAATTAGTGGAAAGTGTTGAAAAGCGCTGCAAAGTTGGAATGTTTGCGTTGCGAATGAGATGAGATTTCTGACTCCATCATGAAGCCCAAACCTCTCCGGAGCCTTAGGGCCTCTGAATGTGTCTTTGTGAGTGAGAACACACACACACACACATGAGCAGGATGTCTGTTTGGCCTTGCAGATGATCTCTAATTTCATACAATTTCTGAACATCTCTCTCTTTGGCACTGTAGCCACCAGCTATGCGACTGTTCATTACATGCTGTCCAACACACACACATATTCATATCCCACACATATATCCATTCATCCATCTATTTATCTATCTTCATCTATATCTATACCCTTGCTATGGTCTTTTAATCTCATGTAATTCAGTCATTTTCAGTCTTAAAGTGGAAAGGCATGATCCCATGCTGTGTAGGCATACTCAAGTTATCATTGAGTTCTTTGTGGATTTAAGCTTAATCCATAAGGGAAATAAAGCATACATGCTTTAAGGCAACAGAGAGTCTCATACTGAGGATCTTTAAAAAAAAAAATCAGACCTGAGAAGTGAAAACTGAAACATTAGAACATCTGACAGTCTGTGACTCTGACGCCTTGTTCTGGGGTAGTGACATACAGGCCAGAGATCTGTGTGTGGAACTAAAGTTTAAAAGTTAAGGCTCTCATTCCCCCACGGCTTCACACACAAACACAGACGGTACGCACACACCAGAGGTCACAATCCAAATTCTGCAACTTGTTGGCCTTTCTCCCAAATGAAGCATTCCACGGATCAGCGAGCCCATCAGCCTACCCTCTCCTCCTCTTCGCTCAAATCTCAGCAATTATATTTGACATGTAACATCAATAATCTCATTTATTTTCTTGCCCCCTCCTCTTTCTTTCACTCAACTAACCGCACACACACACACACATAAAAATACACAGAAGGGTCTGCTCGCTCGCATTCTCTTATCTGTGTCTGCAGGAAATGTGAACCACGCAGCATTCGATAAAAACAATTTTTTGCACCATTGATCCCACAGCACTTGTTTCTCCCTCCTGTTTTTTTTCTCCTCCTCTTGGTCCTCCTCTATGAAAATGGTATTTCTGGAGGTTTTGTTGTTAAACGATGAAGTAAATGTTAGGAGATGGCTGCATTTTATAAAGAGCAGCAGGGGAAGGAGCGTGACGATTCATACTGAGATGAAATGAATCGCCAGAGGAGAAACGCACCACGGGCGCAGACACTGGTGGAGAGGGGTCACTCAGATAGGCCGCGCTGCAAACTGTACGCACACAAATCTCATATGTGTACAGTGAATGAGAGCATGTGCACATCTGTTTGTGCCTGTGTTTTCATGTGGACACCGTTGGCATTGTCTCCACTGAGTAGAGAAGCCATGCAGGCAGCGTTGCAGGCTCAGTGGGTGCCACTTTGAGCTCCCTCCACCGCAGTGCCACAGATCAATATAGCTGAAGTCACCCACCTCCACACACTCGGCCTCTGTAATCATTCCCTACACTGTGTTCTGCTTCATTCCCTCCATCAGCCAGGTTGTTGTTTATCCTATTATAGCCCTAATTGCCATGCTTATGGTAACCTTTCTTCAGCTTGCTACCCCCTGCACTAAACTAATGGGTAATGGCACAGGAGGGCTAATGCAACCAAGCTAATTTGGCCGGGCTTATATGCCCACATGGACACCTCAGTGTAGCACAATGCCCACGTCCATCATTCCCTTAATGTTTTTTTCCCCTCTGTCTCTATGTGGCTTTCCTTCTTTCACAGCTACCTAGCATTAGCACTCAGTGCGCCATGCGGCTCGGAAGCAGGTTGCAGCTAATGAGTTACCTCCGAGCTCTCAGCGCTTTGGCTTTTTAACTAGTGTTGCAGTGCTAAGTGTCCCACATGGACCCTTCCCAAGCCGCCTTTTCTTGTCATCCATCACCCATTCCTATTGTGCGCCTTTCATTTACATATATGCACCAACCCCAAATTAGCTCGTGGCTCATTAATTGGACGTGTGGGGAAGTAAATGGATGGTGGTACAGTGGGGCAGAGGTGCAGTCAACATGTTTACCTCCTAAATACCCCCCAGGACCGCTGAGCTCCAGCACACAGAGAGGTCATAGTGGAAACGCCCCTCAGGCTAAAAAGATCCATTGTGCTGTTTGGAGTAATTAGTGCAACTAACAAGCTCAAGCCCACATAAGAGAGATATACTGTACATACACACACATGTACTAACACATACAGAAGTTGTTTACATAAATTAATTCCATTTTGTTCATTTTATTGTTTTGCAAATTACTTGCAAATGTATGTTCAGGAAGCCTTCAAGTACTGAGACAGTGCCAAAGCAAATGCAGAGCTTTTTACATTCAGGCTGAGGTTTGATTCAATTTGTCTTTTTTATGAACTCAACAAAGTCTATTAAATTAAGTCTGCTATTCTTGTATTGACTCCTTTCAGCTGAACTAATCGATAGTTAGTCAATAAAAGGTAATGATGTCAAAGTGCTGAGCGACGACACGTGCGTCCTCAGTGTTATTGATCGTACTCAATCATAGATCAGCTTCTGTTTACCAACATCATTTTTATTCATTTCTCTGTGGTTGGGTGAAAGCCTTGCATGTCCAAATGTACAACTTTTCAGAAACTCAGTTCAGGAAAAAAAGGATAACCATGGAGATTTCAGTTTTAAAAGTGGCAACTTGACTGATACCACAAATAAAGTCGACAAATTGGAACTTTTCAGTCATTTTTGTTTTTGCTTTTGTTTTTTAATTTTATCTTACACTCATTACACTACACTCATTCCATCATTTCTTTTACAAACCTGTAGTTGTTATCAACTTCTCATAAACTATCTATCTATCTATCTATCTATCTATCTATCTATCTAATGGGGGTTAAATGAGAAAGCAGTAAGAGCAATTAAGTTATTGCTTTATTCTATTATCTCTCCACTGTATATTACAGCTGCAATGTTAAGTTGATCAATTAATTAGCCAAGCAAAATAAAAATAATCAAAAATAAAGAGCAAAAATGTCAACCGTTGTTGATTGTAAAATAAGAGTCTTTGAGTTTTGGACTGTCGGTTGGGAAAAAAGTAGTGACGTTTGGCTTTGGCAATTTTGCTCCTGGAAAGTTGTGTTGAGCATTTTTCACGACTTTTTGACATTTTATAGACAAAACAATTTATCGATAATTAAGATAAGCGTTAGTTGCAACCCTAGTGTACATATATATTTGCATCTACCTGCTGTATGTTCTGTATCTTATTTTCAATCAGCCAACCTTCAAACAGAACAATTTATATTCCCAGGAGAGAAGCAGTAATACTGTGTTTATTTTTGAGTTTGAAGCCTTGTCCACGTGACTGTATTCAACAGCCTCGCTGTGTGTGGTATATTGTTGTGTTTGTTCCCAATGTTGATTGGCTAATTATGCCTGATTGTGTTCCTTGAGGGAAGCATTCTCCAAGAGTTGTTAGTGAATGGCCAAATTATGCCTTAGCTTTTAATGTGGCCATGGGGAGCCCAGGACCACTCCAAAAAAAAGTTTTTTTGGTCTTTGCAAAGCCACAAGTAACTTGTAGTGACAGCATTATTAGTCAAAGGATAGTTTGAAAGTCATTGTTATTTGCTAGTGTGACTTTAATGGCGACCTGGATGCCGTGGGCCGTTTGAGCTTTAATGAGAAGTTTCCAGGTGGGAGTTAAAAGTTGGATCAGTGCCCTTTCTCTGTCCTTCATGACCCCCCTGTACCGAGCCCCAACTCTGTATATCTAACTTTGACTGCACCCTGTAGCTCTGATGCCATTTATTTCCCCTTCACTTCAATGAATAATACAGTATCTAATGAATAATATATAAGTATACACTAAATTTTAATATACATGCACACATAAAGCCTCCACATTTCAGGAGCACTTGAATTATATGCAGTAACAAACACACTTGTACTGTTTGCCCATTAAGAGTGGTAATCCTCTGCAGCATATCTCATATCTGTGTGTGTGTGTGTGTGTGTGTGTGTGTGTGTGTGTGTGTGTGTGTGTGTGTGTGTGTGTGTGTGTGTGTGATGAGCTGTAAAGAAAAGGATGTACCCTGACAAGCTTGGAACAGTAATAGAACAATATGTTGTGTCACCCCCAGTAATCCCCCTTCATCTCTTCGCTCTATGTATGTGAGTGTGTGTGTGATTGATGACGCTACTAATGGTGCGTCTAAACACTGGCAGCCGAGTTATCTCTTATCTGACAGAGAGGAGAGGGCTTGTGTCAGCGGCTCCTCCTCCTCCTCATTTATCTCCCTCTGTCTCTCCTCTTCGCCTCCTCTTCTGTCGACCCGTTTATCTTCCCTGCAAATTAAATCTCACCCAGTGTTTGCTTATCACCATGCATGAGTGCTGATTACTTTTTATTTGCCTGTTGAACAGCTAATAATTATATCAATCATTGATTAATATGTTTTTTTCGAGAATAAATTAATCAATGTCAGAAAAATGTAACAAAAAAACCCTATCAAATTTACCTAAAGTTGAAGGGGACATCTTCAAATTTCTTGTTCTGCTCGACAAAATCACCAAAACTATTAATCAGTCATTTTTTCGTCAACTTAACTTTTCATTACTATTTGTATTTTCTTGGAGGTTTCCTGTTGTTTTGGCATCACACTTCATTCAGCACCATCCCTCTATCCTTCCACTCATCCATCCCCACAACAGCTGTCCTGCAGTTTCCAATAGCTTTAAGGCCATAGGAGTTAGGAAGGACTCTCAAGCCTCCTTGTGCAGCTCCACTATGGGCCCCATCTCCACCATGGGCCTCAATCACCTTAATGTGCCCGTTTAGCCATTAGCTTCTCTGAGGGGGGCCCATATCCATCCATCCCTCCATATATCCTGTCATACATTTAAGGGCAGATTGATAGCCATCAGCCAGGCCTCGGCCACTGACACACTCTTAATATTGTGTCTAACACAAACCAGATGACTGCGGGGCTCTTCTGCAACACACACATACACCTACCCTCGGCCTATTCTACCATTTGCCTCTCTCTCAGGAGAGGGGATGAGCATTCCTAATTAAAAGCTGGATATATGGGCCTCTGGGTGGAGGTGGTCAAGCAGGATCCATTACCTGCACATTGGGGCCCTCCAGAGCCAGAGTGAGAGTGAAGGCTAAAGATGATGAGAAGGGGGATGGGGCAGGGGTGTGTGGCGAGTCTGTCTGCGCTGCATCCTGAATCACAACAAGAACTGAGGATAGGAACAGAATAGAACATTTCTTTGAGCAAGAGGTGGTAGCTAAAAGCTAAAGCTAGCACCCAGCTTAGGCCAGGAGGTGCGAGCCATGATCTCAATAGCTGTATTGTGTTCACACTTGAACGGGAGCCAAAAACCCTGTGAAATATCAGAGCAGAGAGAGGGAGAGAGAAGTGTGGAAATGAAACAATGGTTTACAAAACAGTGAAATAGGTCTTTTCCTCTGCTTCTCGCCAGCAGGCCCGACACTCAGAGAGTAAGCTTTATTGGCCCTCCTGTTCTGGCTAGTCTCAGCGCCTGGTCGGGCAGAGGAGGGGAGGGCCGGGCCGGGCCAACATGTGTGTGGAGGCTAATGCTGAGCTGAGACACACATAGTCAGGCCTATGTTCAGCAGCCACACACAGAGCACAGATGAGAACACACATTAAATTATCCTTTGGTAGAAATGAGAATTGCCAGATATTCTTGTAATCCTGTTCGAGGAGAGCAACACCTCTCACTTCATTACATGTTCATTTACATCTGCCGCCTAATTCTGGACAGGGCAGGGTTAGATTGTGATTGTTTGTATCCTTAATTTTGCAGGTTTCGACCTGTCTGCGCTACGGTATGTGTATACTGCAAAAATATTTTCCTTTTATCAGTCAACTTTTTTTTTGTCACCAATTAACTTAATTTAAAACTGTTGTTCGGGGAAGAAAAACTTTTTTTTTGTGACTTTGCATTAAAAAAATAACAAAAATTAAGATGCCATATTTACTTACCATATTTTATTTTGTTTTTCATCTTCAAAAAGTCTTTCTCTCAAAATAGGCCTTTGCGAAATTGGTTTTCACCGCAAAATGATGAAGCTTTTGTCGTTATTGAGGAAGTACAACTTCAGGTCTGGTAATACTTGATTCTAGAGTAAATCTTTTATTTTGGTCATCTGACTGAGGAGTTAAAGTCTGGCCACTCGATACAGGTGAGGAGGAACAGGAGTGTCCAGATGCTCACATGCTTCCAATAAGTCCCAGGCCTGCAGCCATGCAGGGGTTCTGCCACATGCTGTCCGGGCCAGCTGCTGGAAACGGCTTCTTTTTTTGTGGGTACCAATTTACTGCGCAATGCATTCTTGGTCCATTTAAGGCAGCTTTTAAATACAAGCGTCCTACATGAATCCAGGTGGAGTATGGTCGAGAGAAAAGGACAAAAATAAAGAGGAATGTGTGTCACTCTCCTGTTTACGTCTCAGCTCTCTGTCGTCCTGCCAGCTGATTGATCTCACACACAAGGACGCTGAAACTTTCTGCAAATGACATTCCACCAAAAAATGAAATTTAAAGAGGATGGCTGGAGACAGGAGTGACATCCTCTGGTTTGTGTCAGTCTCCTTCTCTGAGATTTGAGGAATGAGGTAATCGATGGGATAAATGTTTGTAAAAGGTCAGCATTGATTTGATACTGAGCAGGAACTGAATGCAGAGAGAAAAATTCTCTTTCAGTTCATTTTGGAAACTCCTGTTGTCTGGTTTGGATCACTAGAAATATGACTGCAGATGAAGAGTTTTTGTCACTGTGTTTCTGTGTCTCTCATTCCCTACTTCCCTCCATCATTCTCCATTGTATCACTAAAGCAAATGTTGTTGAAGGAAGTATTCCTTTATTAGGGTGTTAATAAATAATTGATAGTGTTACGTGCGCTACAAATTTGGACCGAGCACCACTTCCCTGTTTGTGTTTGCACAGTTCCAGGAATTGTCCCATTTTGTGTTTCACTTCCGATGTCAGTCGATAGAGTGGAGGTCAAGTTGTGTCAGTGTTGAATGCAAGCTTCCTCACTGTATTATTTCCCATTATTCTTGGCATAGATGCATTATGCTTGATTGATGCAGTTGCTTTGCTTGAGCTCAGGGAATTTTGTTTTATATCAGTGACGGAGAACTTAGAAAAGAGAATGACATAGTGCTTTATGTGCTTACATTTGTCAATCCACATTTTACCCCATTGTTTCATTCAGTCAGTCAGTCGATTCTTGGCTTAGATCACATTGCTATGTATTTTCCAGAGTATGCAAACAGTACAAAACCCAACAGTTTTTTACTGCTTGTATTTTGATAAAGTACTATTTGCAAAATTTGACAATTCCCAACCTGGGCACCCCTGACGTGGAGTCACTTGAAATGAATGGGTTTCCCTGGGATTGTGTCATGTCTGTGCTGAGAAGAGGAATTTTTGAAAAATCATTTTGTTATAATCAATGTAGTAATTCACGATATACATGTGTGCGTGGAGTCTTCTTGAGACAAGCCCAGTGTCGACATCAAACATTAGTCCTTGCAGCCAGTGAACAACTTCTTTGCTCCCTGAGCGTTCCTATCAAACAATAAGCACATACTTTACTAACTCTGCCTCCCTCTCAGTTAATATTCAACCAGTATACTCGCTTTGTTCTCTTCTTGAGAGCAATGTAGTTCATTTTAAAATGTGATAAATGTTCATCATAGATTCAGTGATTTCTTTGACAGAGGCCAGTCTGAGAACATGTTTCCTCAATCTGCCTCTCGCTGAGCTCAGTGTGTGTGCTCCTGTTTGTCACACACATAAGTCTAGCGGTTAGCCTTCAAACACCACAGACAGAGTGTGTGACCCTGATGTACTGTTCGAATATTTCACCATTTACGCTGCACCTGCTTCACTATAATGAGCCAATATATCTGCTCACTAATAGCCCTAAATACATATCATAAAGGTCGGTCTGTGAAAGGCTGTCCAACAGTAAAACAGACATGGCATGATGGTCACCTCTGTGCACACACACTTATACACTTGTACACATCGCACATACATAAAAACACACATGTATACAGGCAAAAAGTCGTGCACATAAGCACAGACACCTGCACATTCACACAGCACGTACAAGATAGCACACACAAGCATGAGCGCACGCACACACACTCATCCAGCCTTTTAACAAGGGGCTGTAAATAACACAAAGCCATTTCATTAATGAGGTCCAGCCTGAAAACTCACTGCCGCTCTTCTTTAAAGCATGCAGGCTTCCTGTTTAAAGTTACCCTAACCTGGCAACCCAGCACATGGCAACCTGCTCATTCAGATGAGCTGCAGTGGTGCGGACGGGGGGTAATCACTGGCTGCACGTGAAAAGCTCCTGTCCTGTTTCAATTAGACATATTAGGAAAAACTGTAAAAGATTGTAAAAGCAGAATTGATGTCTGGCCTCCTGCTTCTAGAATAAGAGCAGCAGAGATCATAAAAGTTATGTAGCTACTAACATTGTCATAATTCAAAAATAATGATCACATCATAACTGTTGGGCGACTTAACTGAATGATAAGTCAGAATTATTTAAATTATTTAAACATGTGAATGTAATAATCCATATTAGTTGGTATTGTTATAGATCAGGTAATACATGACATTATGTGTTGTTATTAGGAGCTAAATAAAATACTTTATCTGGGGATCATTACAGCATCAAATACTACAAAACTATTATCCAAAAAAAAATCTATTTTGTTTTATTTCACAATAACAATTCTGGAATAAAAATCCTAATCACAAATCACCACACCTAGCCTCATATTCCCCACCTGCATGGGAACTGTTGTCTCATTACAGGGAAAAGTTAGATGGTTCAAACTCAAACAAAATTAGATTTGACATCGCCATGATTTGGTGAGTGTGGGAGATAGAAACTGGAACTTTTCACATGCTGGCACATGCACACTCACCACAAATGATAGCTGTGTGACGCTGACTGTAGAGACGCTGATTTAAGAGAAGCAAGTTGGGTCATTAGTAAGCCGGGCCACATTCTGACACTCACAATGCATGTGGACATATACACATACACACACGCGCACACACTACAACCCAGATGGCTTTTACAAGGCCCCAGGCCCTCCCTGGCCTGCCTGCCTGGTTTTTAATTATGTCGATGGCTGCCCGGCCCAGATAAAATGGGTCACATTTAACACGCCCTCACTCACCTTCACACACACACTCACTCACTCATACATATTAGTAGTGATACAACCAACGCTCATACAAGGTACAGACACACACCTTTTTACATCGGTATTCATTTGGGCTTTTAACAGAGACAAACATTAAATATGTGATATTCAACACAAGGGCTTTTACCTTGATAAAGTGTGTGTGTGTGTGTGTGTGTGTGTGTGTGTGTGTGTGTGTGTGTGTGTGTGTGTGTGTGTGTGGATTTACAGCCTGTTTCCTCTTTAGCTGTCATTAGGCTGCCAGACATGGCTACACAGGTGTACTATTACCAGCATCAGTAATTGGCCTTACACACACACACATACACGCACATAAATATACTCTATTTTTAAAGGCCCAATCTATACTCACAGTATGGCTCCTCCTGATGAAACACTTTGCTCTGCTACTTATTCTCTTTATGTGGACTTCTCATATTTTCACGGAAAATATTTTAAATCTTTCATTTTAACCCGAGGATGTAAGTGACAGCTAAATCTGTAATTTAATGATTCAGGTGGCTTGATTTAAATTCTTAAACATGTGTATTAATAAAAGCCACATTGTCAGCAGTGATTAGCTAAGATGATTCAAGTGCATACGTCTTCTCACACTTAAGCTGTTTGAGGAACACATTTGAATAATATTTGAATATAATTTGAATTTAGCTGGACAAACAAACTCTTGACTTCCACATTTGACAGTTTTGGTTTTTGGCACTGTAGTGTGCAGGTGTTTTTGTTGTGTGTGTGTGTGTGTGTGTGTGTGTATGCACAGTACATACATGAAAAATAAGGAATAAGATGTGGTGGCCATGACAGACAGAGAGGAGAAAAACTCTAGTATCCACAATCAAGGGCTCTCATATGAGGATGTGCAGCATTAACACCAACTCATTCTGCTCAGGCTCGTGTTGGTTTAAATATCTGGACTGACCAGGGAAATTTGGATAAGAAAAAGAATGAGTCACGCTTGACAAATACTGTCAACTTCACCACCAGAGCAGTGCTGAAAATAGCGAATTTGCCTGGATTGAGAAACGTTACACATGAGTGGAAACGTGATTTGGAATGAATGAAAATTAAGCCTTATCAAGGGATATATCAACTTCCCTACATCTGTTCTGGTGTGTGGTTTCTCCTGTATCAATTTTGCATTTTTAACATCAATCTATGTGTGGGATTTTCTGCGGTCTCAAACAACAACCAGTAAGATTTTTTGAGGTTATGAAATGATGATCAAAAATAATTTTAAAGCCTCCAAATGTCTCTTTCTGTAAAACTCATGCATGAGAAATTCAAGTTTGTGAATGTTACATGTACTTATATCCAGACACACACACACCCTCATAATCCCAGGATTACTAACATGGATGAAGAATTACAAGTTACAATTTACTCATCATCCTCTTAGGTTTCACTACCCCTCCACATCATCTTCCACTGAAGTTAATAAAATATGAACAATCTATCTTTCCTTCTATTTCTTCCTGTCTTTTTTTCCTTCCTGCTCTAAGAGAAGGTTTATTGACAGGACCCCTTGTGTGTCTGTCCACCTCTCACCTCCACACACACACAAATGAGGATGGACACACACTCATTTAGACTGTTGAGTGACAGCCACATGCACACACATACATACATGTGAAGGTGCACAAACACATCGGAGGCTGTGGGGATCTGTATTCTGTCAGCCGCTTTATTAGTCCGCCTGTGTGTGCATGTTAAGGGGCCTCCCAACTGGAAACAGACACTCCTCCAGAAAGGATACACACTCTCACACACACTTCTTTATTTCTTGTTAGTCGTCCTGCACCTTAATTTGCAACACCTCTAACCAGCTCCGCAGCCCACTTCACAGCCACTCAATCTGTCACTGTCACTGTTCTGTTTCCATGACTGGCCCTCATGTCGGGGTAAAGAGTGTGTGTGTGTGTGTGTGTGTGTGTGTGTGTGTGTGTGTGTGTGTGTGTGTGTGTGTGTGTGTGTGTGTGTGTGCATGTAATTCTTTCCCTGTCTACCATTTTTATACTTTGTTTTTGTATATATTTGTGTGTACAGCTGCAGAGACTTCCACTTCTGCTCTTCTACCTTGAGAGATTTCATTCCAGGCTGCCACCTAGCTGTGTCAAGGAGAAGTGCATGCAATTCTGCATCTCGTTCCATTTACTCCTCATTTCTCCGTGCTTGTCTTTCTCGCATATTCTTAAGATATGTTAAAAAAACAGATCCATATCAAAAGGTAATCTCTCCCTTGTTCTTGGCTCTTTCTCTTTACAACAACCTTTTTCATTGGTCGGCCACTTTCCCAGAATATGAGTAGGTGAACCAGGGGAGAGTCAGCCTTCTCTGTGCATGTTCAAAGTGTTGCTTTCCTGTTTTCCACAAGTGGAAAAACCTTCAATTTAGAGAAATCTTTCAGCTAACTTTTGTTGAGAAGGACTATACAGGTTGTTACGTGATAATCACTTGACTACCTGAATCCAAAGAATGTTTGGTAGACTTTCACGTAGATGGACAGACATGGCTTGTTGCTTGTCTGATGCGAAAAACGGCAATTCAACACTGATCACCACTGACTGCTGATTTTAAAATGAAGCATGTAATGTATTCAAAACAAAGCATCATCTATTTCCTGACATCGACAACATCTGTAGAAGCAGAAGAAGTTTTGAAGCAGAAAAAACAGTCTGAAAACAACTACTCTCTGTCACAGGCACATATACAAATACATGCAAACTAGGGTGTGTTCACACGTCGAAACCCAGGGGAGTGCAACAAAGCACTAAGATCGCACTTCATAAAAATATTCCCTCAGAGACACACAATAACCTTGCAGTTATGTCTCACATGTTCTAAGTCTGCTCCTATCTCCATCTCACATCAAAATCACAATCACCACTGTGTTCCGAGCTGCCATTTCCATTTTCTGCCCGCCGTCAAACAGAAAATAATATGTACCTTGTCACCAACGTCTACCCATACAAGCAACTTTCCCCTACTAATTCAACCCTGTGTGCCACACACATCCGTCAGATATAACTGGCGGAGGAGAGGGCATGCCGAGACATCCATTAAAGGTTCCTAGCTGTCAAAGGTTCCCCTTTGTGTTGTGAGGAGCGATATAAGTGTCGTGCTCTTATCAGAGCTTCCTGTGGAGTTTGCTCTGCATCCTGTCCACTCAGAGCTGCTTCTCTTTCACAGAAGTCTCATTGTGTCTATGAGCGCGTGCATGTGTTTTTATGTGCGTGTGTGTGAGTGAGCGTGTGTGTGTGTGTGAGAGAGAGAGAGTCATTTTCTGATGCTGTTTAGTCAAATAAAACTATAGGTCAAGCTCTGAAATATTTTCTTTTTCTAAATCGATGATGCAGAAGTTAATGAAAGTCTGAATAAACATGATAAGGGTGACAGTTTTCTTCCCTTTACTGGCCCTAAAGGATAATCAGCTCCAGTTAATAGGACTTTGATCCTATTTTATTAATAACATCATGCTCGCTGAGATCTAGAACCCTGGCAAAATGACTACAGCGAAGTGTGGCAATGCAAGAAACACGCGCAGTCCGATGATCAGACAGCAAGCAAACAGTTTTCATCCAAACCTCTTATCGAACCTTGAGATGTCAACAATAATCCCTCATCACACAGGAAGACTGTGTGCGCTCATGACTATGGCGAGTTCTGTAGGTCCAAGTTATACCAGGAAATCAATCTCTAAACTGTCAGGGATGTTTACAATGGGTAGTTAAGGTAATAAATTTACTGCTTGCCTTCATTTTCTTTTCCAAACAAGTTTGGCCTAACCTGGGCTTTTGTTTAAAACCTCTTTTATTGTCTGACTGATGATGTTTCTTTTCCTGTCAAACTACAATTTTGCTGTGTTCTCGCATTTCAGCAATTAACATGGTGAATACAGTTTTGTTGTTACTGATAGGTGTAATCACCACAACTATGAATGATAGGGCATGAGCTATGGAAGTAAGAATAGTTTTTGAAAATATTAAAGCAGCATTCTAGACTTCTTTAGTGTCACTGGCCTCTGAATCTGAAGGAGGACAGAAGCTTTATTGGGAAACTTTGAACAGCCTGGTTTGCTTTGTTTTGTTGAACCCCTTTTGCACGTGGAGCTGATGATTTCCACCCGGATCCTCCTCCTCCCCCCCCCCATGATGTAGGGAGGGGGAAGAATGAAAAAGAAAGGTAAATAAACAAACAATCAGCCGCAGGCTTGTTCTGGCTCTCCTTCTCTGTTGCACCTCATTTGAAGCCTTATAAATCAGGCTTCCACCCGGAGACAGTGTGTTAGCAGGCCTCCCAGACAACACACACACACATGCACGCACGCACATACAAAAACACACACAGGTCTGCTGCTCATTAAGCCCATGATCAGACCCTTGGGTGTGTGTATAGGAGAAGGGGGGGGGTGGACATAATGTGTGTGTGTACTACGCTCACTATGTAGGCATAGCAGTCATATGTGTGTGTCAGTCTGTGCAGTCCCCCACCTCCGTTCCCACACCTATCCTCCTCCCAAAAAAAGACATAATCCCACCTTCACTCCATCTCAATCTCAGCTTTTCTCCATATGTTCATAAAACATGTACAATACTTGTCGCAGCTCCTCGGCAGCACGGTGACACGTGCATTGTGACTCCAGCGCCTGCAGAAAAGATATAGGGTGGAGTAGTAGGTGTGTGGGAGGAGGGTACGCCTGGTTAGTTTTCAGTGACTGTTTTCACACATAAAATAAAGGCCTGGACTCGATCAAGACGAATGTTTAAGTTGTAAACTGGAAGCAGAAGAGGCAGTAGCCGTAAAGAAGCGTGTGAGGAATGGGTATGATTCAGAGTGTCTTAGTGTGAATTAGAGAAAATACATGACAGGAATTCATTTGCATAAACAGTCTCTTTTCCCACTCTCACAATCAGCAAATACATTTACATAAGCAGTGGCCACAGTTTTTATTTCAGGCTTGTGGAACAGTTTTTTTTTAAACATAGGGCAAGGTTTTGATTATTTTTAGCCAGCGCACTAACAGGCATTGTTATTCTAAAGCAGATGCATTTGGTGAAGAGGGTAAAGTCGCACCTTGGCTCAAAAGTAGCACAACATTTCTGTTACCTCGAGCTGTTAACTCGACCGGGTGCACACGTGTTCGCCCAAAGCGGTTGCCATATTTGCACAAACAAGCACATGGCAGTTCTTCCACACCTCCAACCAGACCCCTTTACATATTTACTCACCAAACTTGGCACCTGCACCCCCGCCCACCAAAATACACCTCCTGCACGCGCTCACCCAGACAACAAGAACATGACCATTCACACTTTATGAGCGGGGGGGGGGGGGAGGAAAAACGCGAACATGCCTTGAGAAAAGCAGAGCGGTTCACGAACTTTGCACATCTAAAAACGTCAGCCCGGTTTGTTGGTTCTTCTCCATCACACCTCGGTTTCCTTCAGCAGACATTTGACTGTGATTAGGAGTGCACAGAGTCAAGCTGGAGGTCAGCGCTGAACTCAGGCCAGCCTGATTGGGAGTTGTAATTAGAGGAGTTGCTCTGTCTCGGGCCACTTCTCCCCAGAGGATTCGCACAGGCTCAGTATCACATGCGCTGGGGGCGAAATCGGAGCTTCAATCCCAACTCGGTGGAGAGGGGTTTCAGCCGAGCCGCCCTCAGATTCCCCTGCACCACCAACCCACACACACACAGATATACACACACAAAGAAATGCAGTGCAAGGAGACATTTCTGGCTTTTAACAGAGTTTCATAAATGTTCTGATTGTTGTCTATTATCTGCTCTTTCGACAAATTTGAGGACTTTTTTATTTACTATTTACCCACAAAAATGAAGTTCCATTTTTACACACAAGCGTAAAACATTCTTGCCTCCTCCCACTTTTCACCTTTTACTTCCCCACATTATTTGTTTCTTTTTTTGCTCCACAATATGCCCCTCTTCTTCTCCTCCTCCTCTTCCTCCTTCACCTCCACCTCCACCTCCATCCTGCTTCATTCTCTGTAAAAGCGGGTAACATGAAACCCGCTCTCAGAGTCTTAGGGGGGCGTAGAGGTTACAAAGGGTGATCAATATGTTGCCAGAGAAAGTCTTTAGACAAGTGAAAGAAGCCACAGTTTGTCTACTCCCTCCTCCTTTCCCTCGTTCCTTTTCTTGTTGTCAAGATTGACAGGGTGAGGTGGCCCTAACACCCACTGACATGTTGCCTCTGTGTGTCTCAAAGTTGACTGACATCAAACTCCTGGCACAGCCGTCTCATTCCCTGATGTGCATTTTCAAACAGAATCTCCTCAGACGATGTAGTATAAAGAAATATTGTGATTTTGTACTTTTATTGTTAATTTCTTTTTTGTCCCTTTTGTGATATGTAACCTGCTCCTTCTGTCTCCAACAGGTGGTGGACGACATGGGCAACGTCAAGTTTGCTCTGGACACAGGCCCGGACACTGCCGGCAACAGCTGGCTCAAATACGTCCGCTCTGCCCCATCATTCGAGGAGCAGAACCTCGCCGCCTGCCACCTCACCGGAGACCAGGTGAGTGACGTGACAGAGATGTTGGATTTGTGATCCACATAGAGGAAACGTGTGGCCGGCGAGAGATGGAGGGGATGCTGGGTTGATCTGTGTGAATCTGCGTGTGCTTGTTTATGTGTGTGTTTTTGTTGTAAAAGCAAAATGCGTGCGCTGGTAATGACCAAGGAATGGCTCCATTGTGTGTCTGTGGCTGGGCCAGTTGCCAGTGCTGTCAGGAAATGACCCATGTAAAGAGGCTGAAGAATAGCCCGACACTCCTGAGTCCCATAATAACCATTATCCAAGGCACGGCCTTCTTCTGTGGAGGCAGCAGTTTCTCCCCCTCTCTGCCTCTTATGTCCCATCTCTCCCTGAGTCCCTCTAAAGAAATCTGGGTAAGGCATCGGATTCTTTTGGAAGGATGCCCGGCCAGTGCCCATAAAAACCCTAACTGCTTAACTAGGCCCTAACCCGAAACCCCATGCGATGTGTGTGCCACAACTTACTGCTGCAATATAGTAGCATATTTCTCTGTTTCTGTTTATCCTGCACAGGCTGCTTTTTTTTTTCTCAGTGTAGCTTTGCTGACTCTTGTCCCAGTTTCTTTAAATGAAATACCGGTGATGTTATTTCCGTTGCTTGACACACATTTCACTTTTAGTTCAGTTTGGACCGTCATGATAACTCAGAGTCGAATACTGGGAAAGAATAAGTGCAGAATTTAAAAAGGAAAAAAAATGCATCCAATGGAGCAATGACAATATAAAGTTGTCAGCTCCAAACAAACACAAAGAAACAAAGCAAGAAAACACGATGGAGGTATGACAGTAAGCAAATGCATCCATGTGACTTGCCTGTGTGTTTCCACATTCCTGTCACTCTGCTCTTATTTGTTTCCTAATCCCTGCCTACATGGCTCTTTCCCCCTCCTGTCTCAGTCTCTAGCCGCCTGTTCCTCGTCGTCTTTGTCTCCTTTCTGTGTCCTCATGTCTTTATCTGCCACCTGTCACTCTGTCACACCGAGGGGACAGGCTAGTGTGTCCATTTAAGCTTCAGACATTAAGCCTTACCGATAGAGAGAAAGGGGGCTCGGACCAAGTAAGAGAGGGAACACACAGGGGCCTCCGAGATTGACAAGCACCAATTGGCTGGCAACACCAACCCATCTAATCCTTTTAAGATTTTCACATCAGTGCCCCCTGCCACTGCCACACAATGTCAAAGAAACAATCAGGGCACCGGCGAAAATTGTGGAGAATTATCAGACCCAGAAAAGGCCAAGTGCACAATTGTTTTTTGATGTGTTTTGCGGTTGTTTGTACTTAGCGAACAGCTTTGCTTTTGTTTGCCCGACTAGTTGCTGGGTGTAGTGGCTCACAGGTATGACCCTATCATTTATTTACACGCCATACACACAAATACTCGCAGCCACTCAGTGCTAAAATGTATAATTTAACAGACTGTTCAGTGATTTTTTTTTCTTTTCTTTTGCACAATGCATGAGTTTATGGAAATATGTGCACACGGGGCAAATTCAAATGCAGGCAGCGACCTTTTAAAAAGCAAGTGGATAATTTATTGGTTTATTTTTTTGTCATTAATGACGCAAGATGAACAAATGTGCGCATGATCATGAATAATTTAAATATTTATGGTTGTGCATTAATTTGGTATTATTTTATATATTTTGTTTCCATACATCAGGTGTATACAATGAATGTGCTCTGGACACTGTTTCTGTAGAGGTGCTGTTGGAGTTTCAGTTTTTCTAAGTGGAGAAATGTGTGTCTGCAGACACCCTTACTTTCTGTTCTTCATAATCAGCACTCACACACACACACACGCACACACACACACACACTCACACTCATTTCCACTAACTGTTCTCACTTGATCCTGCTTGCAATTTCATCCTGATGTAATTTTCAGGCACCTTAAATTATGGTCCAACAAAACAAGGCAAATAAACAGTTTCCCTGTGTGTGTGTGTGTCTCTGAGTGCGTGCATGTATGTGTGTGCATGTGTGTCTACTTCAATGAAATAGTTCCCATTTAGTCCAAACTGGTGTGTAAGCGAGCCCATTGAATGTGTCTAAGGCCAAGTTGCATCTAATGAAGGAAACGACTGAGAGAGTGCAGGGGGTGGTGTGTGTGTGAGTGTGTGTGTGTGTGTGTGTGTGTGTGTGTGTGTGTGTGTGTGTGTGTGTTTCAGGTCGGTAGTTGATGGGGGTTTGAAGAGAAGATGAACCTTGTCCACCTTCTTGTCAGCCCTTCATCTTTTGTGTTTTGGAGTGGAGCCCTTTCCAACGGTGTTTGATCTGCCCTTCTACCCCTGGATGGATCCATCAATAAATAGACACTGGTGTGTGTGTGTGTGTGTGTGTGTGTGTGTGTGTGTGTGTGTGTGTGTGTGTGTGTGTGTGTGTGTGTGTGTGTGTGTGTGAGGCCACAGTGGGGGATTATTCCGGGCCGTACGGCTGGCATTGATCGATGAGGCATTTGTCCCCTGAACACTGGACAGAGATGGGAAGAGGTCAAGACAGGTCTGAGAGTGCAGGCCTTACTGTAGAGTACACACAGAGAGAGATATTCACAAAAATTCAAAATGCTGCTACTTATATTAATTAGGAAATTAATTACAATTACCTTATTTATCAACTGGCTGTTCTAATTAAAAAGAAAAAAAATCTATGCTGATAATCCTGTCAGAAAAATGACAGACTGTGTCATTACAAATTAAACTATTTTAAAAGATTTAAAATAAATAGATGATAAGACAAAGAGACAACATAAAAATTATGGAACTACTTAATATTAATATTGCGACTCTAAAGTCTTATTATTTAAGTGTTTTTCTTTGATTTAAGTTTTCGTGTCTTGCGCACTGAATGATTTTTCAGCTACAATTTATTTTAAAAAAGAAGGAGGAAAAATCAAATAATAATAATGATAAAAGCTTTTTCAAATAATTGTTGGAACGAATCAATAAAAAGAGACAAAATAAATTCATTATCATTGCACTTGTTTTTAGGCCACGAGTGCAAGAAAGAAAACGAAATAATGTTCGTGTAACAAAAACAAAAACTTAATAATCGATAAAAGGCCTATTGATAGATTATCAGTGCATCTGTGTGTGTGAGAGAGAGAGGTGATGGACAGACAGACTGAGAGCACGTCTGTCCATTATTGACATCAATAAAAGATGCATCCAGCGGCCGGAGCGGCGGCGGCGGGGGGCGCGGGGGGTGCGGGGAGGGGTCTGCGGCGCAGATCCCTCAATCCTTTTGGCTGGAGATAAGACGAGGAGGAGTGGCCGACGGGTAACCGAGAGAGCACCGAGGGGCAACAGGGAATCACTAATGAGAGAGAGAGAGAGAGAGAGAAAGAGAGAGAGAGAGAGAGAGGGACTCATCATCATCAAAGACGCGCTCACTGACTAGATTAGAGAGTAGCCCAGCGGAGGAGCTTCATCCAGCCACCGACCGTCCGCAGCGCCCTGGCCGCTCCGCCGCTTCCTCTCCTCGGCCCCGCCCGCCCCAGCGCCCCGCTCCCGGCTCCGGTAGACCTACTATGGGTTGCGTCGCGAACTCCGCCGGGACTGAAGCGCTTCTGCAGCTAGAGGCTCTCCGCAGCGCCGCACGCCTCTCCCAACTCTTCCGCCTCACGGAGAAAAGAAAGGTCAGGTCCACACAATGATAAATGCAATAATAATAATAATAATAATAATAATAATAATAATAATAATAATAATAATAATAATAGATTCAGGCCTCTCTCCTTTTCTCACCATAAGAGCGCTAAGTCCAAAGTAAGTTTCACCGGCCTTTCTCTGTGTGTAAAGTGTGTGTGTCTAAGTGTGTGTGTGCTGACTTTATTGACTTGGTGCAGAGCGCCTCCACGCGGCCGCAGCTCGCACCGGCTCGTGCGCTCCTGTTGCAGCGAGGTGGTTGCTTGCGCTGCGGTTTTTATTTGGATGCGCGCAGCTGTGATATTATTTATTGGAGAATTAAACAAGTTAATTGCGGCTCTGTTTTCTTTAGGTTGAAGGTTTACGTGTTTGCTTCGCAGGTTTATTCTTTGGGTAGAGTCTGGACGAGGCCTCGGCCCTGAATGGCCTCCAGTACTGCCTTATTCCTCTTTTCTCAGTTTTTTCTGTCTTCACTAGTTGTAAAAAATAACCCTCAGAGCGAAGCGGTGTTTTATGCTTGATCATACAAGTGAAATTATCTCAATCCAATGAGCAGCTGTGAGCAGATAAAGAGCCGAAGTTTCCCGGTTTGCTGTAAATGAACAGAGAGAAACGAGCGGTTTGATGTTTATTTTCATTTCACTCACCACTTTTCTGTTTCGCTGTTCAGACTCATTACAGCATTTGTTCCGTCTGGATTCCTTCTGCTTCATTTTCAATTTTTTTTTCTTTTTTGATGTTTGAGTCACTCTGGGTGAAACTTGTATTTTTGTTGTGAATTAATTTAAATTGTAAAAAGGATTATTTTACTATTTTGTTTATTTTATTTTGTAGTTTATTATTTTATTTTTGTGGAGAATAAAACAAGTCATTGCGTGTGCAGCTTAAAATATCTTCAAATAAATTATAAAATATTGTCAACATTTCTGAACAAAATGTTTTTATACCTCTGCTGCATCCTGGGCAATGTATTTTAATTTTCCTAATAGCAACCTCATTTATATTCTAATAATATTATTACCCTTAAAGTGTGATGATAAATATGTCGGAGTCCAGACTTCTCCATGCTGACCTCTGTGTCTCTCTCTCCCCTCAGATTTATTATAAAGCAGTCCGGGACATTGAAGCAGGGGAGGAGCTTTTAGTGTATATGAAGGACGGTATTTTCCCTGAGGGATCCATGGCACCCAACCTGCAAGGTAAGATTAATGCGCATCATTAGCTTACTTTTTAAACAAACTCCAGCCTGCATCCTGCGCCGCAAACACACTGCGCACAGCCGCTAATGTGACGGGGGGGCACCATCTCCCTCTCCAACTTCTTTTTTATTCCTCCAGAAATGTGAATTATTCGAATCATAAATTTCCAGGATGGAATTAAATCCCGCATTAAAGCATCTGGTTCTGGAGCTGTCGTTTCAAACCGGCCTGCCAATAATGAAGCTCTGAACTGTGCTGCACTGTTCAGGCCCTCAAACACTGTATTAGGGCCTCAATTGGCACTTGTCATCTTCCATCCACTGTGAGCAGAAATTTTGTGCTCATGGAAAAGCCCGGATCAAAGAGAAATTATTGGGAAGCCATGTCCTGGAGGAGAGCACATTATATGGAAGCATTCATGTTTAAGCTGTATTTATCAATTTGGACAAAAATAATGATAATAATAATAATGATGTCTTTTTATGCAAAAGTTGCAGTTTGTCCTCCAAAATATTTTTTTTTTTCGTGGTTTCAGGCTCATGGACTTTGCCATGCCTTTACTTGCCCTAGAATAAAAGAAACAATTTATGTTTAGTAAACGTATTTAGTGATACTTTTAATGTTCAAATATGATAACAGAAGCAGCACATGAGATCAAGCACTGTTATATTTTGAAAAGAGACAAGCCTGGTTATTTTTTTTATTATTGATTAAGTAATTTTTTAGCCCACATTTTTAGTTAGAGATCTAATACGATTATGCAAATTACAGATACTGTGAAGGGGAAAAAATCATCTTCCCTAACAGTTGCTGTAAGGTCAGTGGTGCCCAATTAAAATATATATATATCCCAAAATTTGAAGAGCAAATGTCTTTGTACTGGTGTTAGGGTTAGGGTTATTAGAATAGGGTTAGAATAAAGGATTATTTTCACTGCATCAGTACAAAGACATTAGACTTAGACACACATGAGTATCTATCTATCTATCTATCTATCTATCTATTTATAAATTTTATGTTATTATTTTAGAGGTATAAGGCTAAAATCTGCAGATTGTGTGTGTTAAGTTTTCATCTCCACCTTCCTGCAGGTCCACACTGTCATCTCCAAATTGGCTCTCATTTCAAAGTGCGTCATGTTTTTAGGTGCTCTCCTCCAGTCGTCTTCCCTCTGAGTGGGTAACCTGATTCACCGTAGGCCCACTCACTACCTTTCAACCGTGCCTCCGTGCGTCAGTCTGAATATGTCCAATATTTTATCTCATAATCTAACTTGGACAGCTGTTCACTGTCGATCTGGGCTTTTCTTTCAAAGTTCACTTGAGCGGAAAAGGGGCCGTAGTTCCGCTGTATTCCTTGAAACATCTTGGACTTATTGTGGTGAACTGCTGTTGTCAGGTAACATTGTTTTGTTGTGTTTCCAGTCTTTCTGGAACCACGGAAGTAAAAAAAAAAGTTAAAAAAAAATCTGATTAATCGTACTTGTCATTGATTATAAAATGGTGAAGGGGAGAACAAGATGTTCGTGAGATGCTCTGCAGTTCACCCATTCCCCCCCCCACCCCCACCCCCCCCATGATGCACAGATCTCCATGCCAAAGGAGCAGGAGGAAACGGCTGCTCAAAGCAAGCCTGATTATTGAAAAGAAGCAGATTGGCATGCTGTAGGAGTGTCAAAGATGGAGGAGACTTGTAAATGATTTGTTCAATTCTTCTGCGTGCATGCATGTGAGATAGAAAGCGACAGAGGCAGACAGAGAAAAGAGAAAAATAGAGAGTCCACACCTGCCAGAATGTGTGTGTCAGGGCCAAAGTATTTGGCGTTGTGTGTTGGTGTGAGAGAGGGATGAAGGCAGACAAAAAAATAAAGAGAAAAACAGTTTAAAGATGTTTATTTGTGTGTGAGAGAAACGGGGAAGCAGAAAGAGGACAAAGAGAGACAGTCATGTAGGGATGAGGGTTTTGTGTGCTTGTCTCTTATGTGTGTGAGAGAGAGAGGAAGGTAGCAGGGCTGAGTGGGAGCTTGGCAGTGCAGCCCTGCTCTCTGTGTCTGGCTTATCGGAGAAGGAATTTGAAGTAGAGGACTTGAGGAGTCCCCTGAGACCTCACCCATGCTCCCAGATTAGCTGCTAAACTGCACATAATTGTGCTTCCCTTCGTCTCCCAGAGAGCTATTAGTCTCCCCTTTATAACCCCCCACCCTACCTCACCCCATCCCGCTCGCCCAGACCAGACTAACTGAAAAAACAGAGGCACACACACACGCACCTTTATTTATGTGCATCCTCACTGAAACACACACCTGAGTTTGCGAGTATATGTCATATACACACGCTTTTTCATATTTTGAAATTCAACAGTTTGCTGTAGTTGCGCATGAACTTCCTCCTTTTTCATAAACATTTTACAGTGACAGACAAAAAGCGTCAGCTTTGAAATGTTTGAGCATCGGAGCAAATGGATCACCAGCTCTCTCGCAGTAAAACACTGACTCCCCGTGAAGTACGTGCACGCTGGTGTCAAAGTGAGTGAGTTAGTTTAGCATTTGAGCTCAGTGTAATGGCCCATTGACCAGAAGGTCATTTATCCTTTTCCCCAAGGTTAGACACATTGATGTTGCTACACTAATGCCCTTTTAATGTGTCCAAGAAGTTCCAGCTGGATAAACGGTCACATGCAGTAGAAAACAGGTGAGCCATGCACTGTAAGTCATTTTGGATAAACTCATTTAGTGCAGCTTGAAATGATGGATGGGTGTGCACGGCATGTTGGGACACCTGGGGGTGGGGGAGTGACTCAGGCGTTGGCTGTTTGGGTCATGGCAAAGAGGGTATGGCATGTTGGCGCTGAAATCACCATGGGGTTGGCGCCACTGTGCCCCTGCTTACCTCTGTTCCTTGTGGCTCATTCTTTTTGGAAAATGTTCACATAAACACATGCACACTCGCTCACACGTACACACACATATGCCCGTGCACAAAGACACTCCACTGGGCTTTCCCCTGATCTGTTGAACTTGGCGTCTGACTCAGGAACTTGCTATTGAAAAACCTGGCCAGAGTTTTATGCATTTGACCTTGGTGGTGAGAAGTATTGTAAAGGTTATCAACATGGAAGGGAAAGACCGGCCCCTATTGTTTCCCCTGTGTGCTATTACATCTAAAGTCTCATGCAAACACTTGCTTTAACGAGCAATTAAATGTGTTAATGAAGGCTACATTTCACTGCTAATTGATTTCCATTTTATGTGAATGTCAATTCCAAGATTGTTGCTTTTACCATTTGAATGGGAGTCTATTTAGCTGTAATTAACACACACATAGGTAATAGATTTTTGCTCTTGTTTAGTACTAACAACAGTTTTTAGATACGACTGAATACTCGGTTCTGCACCTTCAGGACAATGCAGCATACAGGAGTTAGTAAATACCAGGATGCAAACTAGCACTTCATTGCTTCTTTGTGCACAGCAAAGGTTGTGTTATCTTGACTCCTATAACATTTTCATTTGTGTATTTTAAAAGCCAGTGGACACATTACATGTACATTAACACTGAATTATTTCAGTTCCAGCCTAAAATGTTGACAAGCTTATAGCACTAAAAAAAATCTTTGAAAAAGGTTTAGTTAGTCGATTTAGTTTTCTTTAGATAAATATTTGAGTGTAAAAAAGCATAGCTTCTTAATTTTAAATATTTAATAATTAATAATTGTTTGTCAAACTTTATCGTTTAAAAGTTTCAACAGTTTCATTATTCACATTAAAATTGTGTAAAGGTTTTCGTCACTCGTTTAAGTCGAATATCGTTCATTGTTCATTGAGCTGAATTGCTGTGATGTCAAGCGTGTGTTTGTGTGTGTGTGCAGACGAGCAGATGTACCGCTGTGAAGACTGTGATGAGCTGTTCTCCTCGACGCTCGAGCTGCGGCGGCACCAGAAGTATTCGTGCTCCAGCACTGGCTCCATCTTCGACACACTGAGAGAGGACTTCAAACAGGAACGTGAGGACAGCGACGAGCCTGTCCACGAGTGTAAAGACTGTGAGAAGATCTTCCCAAATGAGTACAGGTACACAGAACAAAAATTCTTTTACACATTCAAGATATACAGTCCACTCGAATTCACTGATGAGCTTGTGTTCTCCTTCTCAAGTCTGGGCCAACACATGATAGTCCATACAGAGGAGCGGGAGTACAAGTGTGACCAGTGCCCCAAAGCCTTCAACTGGAAGTCCAACCTCATCCGTCACCAGATGTCACATGACAGTGGCAAACGCTTTGAGTGTGAAAACTGTGATAAGGTACAGCATACCCGGCACGTAAGTTGTGCACTGGACACACGGGCTTTATCTGCTTCAGAAATTCTGCTGGTCTTGTTTTTAGGCTCATAATGGTACTGGACATAGATGTAGAAATTCTGAAAGAACAGCTCACCTAATATAGACATTAAAGCAATTAAAAGTGTATATTTTCATTAACGATATAATACAAACGGGAAAATATACATTTTTTTGCATTGTTCGTGGCATCCATTGCATTTTTATTATTTCAAATTGCAGGTGTTCACAGATCCCAGCAACCTTCAGCGCCACATCCGCTCCCAGCACGTGGGGGCTCGCGCTCACACGTGTCCTGAGTGTGGCAAGACCTTTGCCACCTCGTCGGGCCTCAAGCAGCATAAGCACATCCACAGCAGTGTCAAACCCTTTATCTGTAAGTGAGAGCTTTGGAAGCTAATGGCCGCCTTATTCTTAATTTGAAAACCATTGTTTTATTTTATACCTCTTGTTTTCCCCCCCACTTTATCTATTTGTCCATCACCCTGCAGTCTCATTCTTCTGCACCAACGCTTTGATCCTGTTTACATCTTCTGAACCAAGCACACAGGTCCAGGGGTCATATTTGTATTGCTATTATTGTTTACACTTGTAGTTTAGATTTGTTTGGACTACTTTGATATAATGAAAAAAATGTGAATATAATGTTTATGCATAATTTTAAATCATGGATCAGAGACATATTTTTTGCTCTTCTTAAGGTCATTGAATACACATGTATGGTATTTTATGATCTTCCTTGCGTATGTTCAGTAATTATTTGGCTGTAAAACACGTATGATGTAGACACAGTAAATCAGGAACAATTTGGCTGTTTCATTTGCAGAATGGTTGGTTTCATTCATAGAAAACAGTTCCTTTCTTTTCTAGAGCTATTTCATCAGCCCTTTCCATTCAGATGTATGTGTTGCTGTTGATTTGGTATACAAAGTTAGAGACAGTGTTAAAATGGGTTTAACCAGGCCCTGATGGGCTGCGTCTTTTTGCTCCCCCAGGTGAGGTGTGCCACAAATCGTACACCCAGTTCTCCAACCTCTGCCGCCACAAGCGTATGCATGCTGACTGCCGCACCCAGATCAAGTGTAAGGACTGCGGGCAGTTGTTCAGCACTACCTCCTCCCTCAACAAGCACCGCCGCTTCTGTGAGGGCAAAAACCATTACGGCTCTCCAGCAGGGATGTTCAACCCCGGCATCCCCATGAGCTCCAGCCCCATCATGGCCAAGGCCAAGTCCCACCATCCCCATCTTGCAGGTCTAAACCAGTCAGGTTTAGGCTTCACTGACTACTTTCCCTCCCGCCCTCACCCTCACGCTGGCTTGCCCTTCTCCCCAGGACCCCATGGTTTCCCATCACTCCCACATGGCTTCCCAGGTGTTTTCCCCCCATCACTGTATCCTCGACCACCTTTATTGCCGGCAAGTCCCTTGATAAAGAGTCCGCTGGGCGGCAGCAGCCAGGAGGTGAAGCTGCCTCGGAGTCCCCTAGATGCCCCTCCACTGTCCCTGGTCAGCTCCAGCAATGGAGGTAACAGTTTCAGTCTGGAAGACAAAGAAAAAGAGAAACTGGATTTGTCTTCTAGTGGAGAAGCCAAGCCAAAATCCAAGATGGTTGACATGTCTGACGGTAGTGACCTCGAAGACGTTAATACCACAAGTGGGACGGACTTGGACACCACCACTGGTACTGCTTCAGGTGATGGTTCGGATCTGGAGAGCGATGGAGACAGTGAACGTGAACGAAGTGGTAAAAGAAGGAAGCCATCTGAGGCTGTATCGAATCAAGAAGGTCATCAGTTAGAAGACACGGACAGTGCGTTGATATCAGTCGTGTCTAGTTCAGGGAACCTCACTATGGATCGTCCCTTTCTCTCTTCAGCATCATCCCAGCACTCCTTCTTCCCTCCACCTGATGAGCAAGCCCTCCCGCCCACCACCACAAATGCCAACGCAGCCACCACAGATTCCATCAAAGCCATCGCCTCTATTGCTGAGAAATATTTTGGTCCAGGTTTGATTGGTCTTCATCAGGAGAAGAAGATGGGTCCATTGCCCTACCATTCCATGTTTCCCTTCCAGTTCCTGCCCAACTTCCACAACTCCCTCTATCCGTTCGGCGCTGATCGAGGTGCCCTCAATCCTAGCATGTTCTTTAAGGCAGAGCCCAAGTCACCACGTGAGCAGCTGCATAAGATGGTTTCTGGTGCCCCAGGAGCTCCTGCTTCCACAGGGGAGTCGCCATTTGACCTCACCACAAAGTCCAAGGAGACCAAGTTAGCTCCTCCAACCCCAACAAACCCCTCAAACCCCAACAGTAGTACTGGGAGCAGTAGTGGACCTTTAGCAATATCTAGCGGTGAAGAACAGCCATTGGACCTCAGCATTGGCAGCCGGAGCCGAGGTGGTCATAACGGTGTGGCAGCTGAGCCACAAAATAGAAAGAACCACATCTTCGGAGTTGGAAAGGGGGTCTCCATCAAGGATGAAATTCCAGCTGGGTTTCCACACCCTCATTCACAGTTATTGCACCAATCCTCCATTGCCCAGCACCAGCAGCCTCAGGCACAGCCACACCAGCCACAACCCCTGCACTACGCCAAGCCCTCAGCTTTCTTCATGGACCCCATATACAGGTATTTCAGCCCCGATTAGACCAGAAACTGCTCTGTCCACATGAGCAGCATCAACATTTTTATGTTCACACATTAACTGAGACTGGTGTTTAGTGTACGAAGGTTGTAGATGAACTCTCACCTTGGTACGTAACCCTCTGCCTTGTTGTTGGTCCAGCAGGGTGGAGAAGAGGAAGCTACTCGACCCTGTAGGAGCGCTGAAGGAAAAGTTCCTCAGGCCCTCACCGCCACTCTTCCATCCACAGGTAGACTTACAGCACATACACATTTCAAATCTAGGAAGACACTTGGTGTAATCACAAACAATAAATGGTACATGCACTTTGAACAAAGACAACAACAAGGGAATACCGAGCAGGAGAATTGACCTCCAGGTACAACACACAGCCTGATTATTCCCAGATGCTATTGACTATTATTTTCAAACTATGTATTATGTGAAAATACCTCACTCCTGCCTCCCACGCTGCTTGAACCTGAATTGATAGGGCCCTATGCACCATCATTCCACAGTGTTGATGTTGTTTTCTCAAGGGTTCTGTATGATTTCTTCCTTTGTTTACTGAGTGGCGCCTGTGTACCTCGTCACTTCTACCTTTTTCAGAAGACACAATCTGTTATCGCAGCCCCTTTGATAATCAGTCACATTGTTTGACTGTCCCCAGACCCTCCCTACCTCTGCAAATCCTGATTACAAGCAATGATAGTATGAATAAAAGAGAGAATAATAACCATTTGAATTGTAACAAACTGCCTTTCTTGGCCACGCTAATCTTAGTCGTGGCATTGTTTCATGTACTGGGAGCCCACAGGCCAGCTAATAACTCAACCCCCTCCAAGTTTTTTTTTTCTCTGTGGCTGGCTGGTTGGCTAGATAATAGCACCACGTCCATCAAGGACATCCTGTGTTTGTCTCCAGGAGAATGGGGGGCTCTCGTTGGGGAAGCTGTTTAATCTAACCTGGAAATCTGTGTCCTCTATCAACTGTGACTTTGCAAAACATTCATTTGGTGCACATGCAGACAGATAAATTTACACACAAGCATATATGACATAACTTATATATGTGTGTATTTACTCCCGAACAAATGAGCGATCGTATTCTTGATCGCTGCATTATTCATCGTTGGATGATAATCATCTGACTGAAGCTACAATCTCCTCCTAGCTGCCTGTTGAAGGCATCAAGTCATAATTGATCAATAACCCCTGGATGAAAAGTTTTCACATGCTCCCATGTAAGAACTCCTCATGTGAGAGTGTCTCAGCTGTGATACTCCCAGTGATCCAAACACAATGCCACCTCTAATTCAGTCTCATGACGGAATTACCCTCCCCCTCCTCCGCCCGTTCTCAGACTGCGAATAAACACATTGAGACGGAGTGTCTGTCCCTGTGTCTCTCCCGTCCCGTATTCACTAAAAAAGGAAGGATGTAAGCTGTTTTTGGCAAATAAACTCCTACATAACCGGCCCCTTTGTTCACAAGCTTGTAGAGGAGGGGAAGCGGCTATCAGTTGGGGGTATCTCAAACTATATTGTACAGCTCCAATTGGGGCTCTTGAATGCCTCATTTAGCCAGTTTGCCGGCCTGCAATGGTAGCTATAGCTGATGAAGGCAAGAGGTAGAGAACAAAGCCTTGGCTGAAGCTGAAGCTGGAGGTGAGGGTGTATGGGTGTGGGGGGGCGATACTGGAGGAATGGTACTTGAGCATTTGTGAATGTGTTATAGGTCATGGAGGTGACTCCCCTTTAGCACAAACAACAAGGCTAACCTCTGATATACTGCTTCCGCTCTCTGTCTCTTTCCCTCGCTCCCTGTTTTTACTGACATTGTGTCTTTGTTTTCAGTGCTTCCTTTTCTCTTGTAACGCATGCACACACACACACACACACACACACACACTGTATATAATAAATATAAACCAATTTGAGTGGCTTCACTTAATTAAACCCTTAATACACAAGTACTTGTAAATGTTAAAATGGGATCTCTTGAGTCACATCAAAATATTTTAGTCTAAGTGTATCCTAACTGCATCTTTCATTTTGCACATCTCCTCACGCTCCCCCCACCCAGATGTCAGCCATGGAGAACATGACAGAGAAGCTGGAGAGCTTCGGCGCGCTGAAACTGGATGCGCCACCCAATTCACTGCAACACTCGGCTCATCCACTGTTCAACTTTCGCTCACCGCCACCTTCCCTCTCAGACGCCATCCTCCGCAAGGGCAAGGAGCGTTATGCCTGCAGGTACGTGGCGGTTCTGCAGCGTGTTACTTCCAGCGTTGATCAGATGTTTCCATGCATGAAACTGCAGTGTGTTACGTAAAATGGCTGCAGTGGCAATTAAATACATATTTTCATCCTTACTTTGTTCCATTCTTCCCTCCAGGTACTGTGGGAAAATCTTCCCTCGCTCAGCAAACCTCACCAGACACTTGCGGACACACACAGGGGAACAACCCTACAGGTATTCTATTCTATTCTGGTTCATTCTAGTCTTTAATGTTTGTGAAAGGCTCTTTGCTCCCACAGACGCTGTCATTGATGTATTTCCCTTTGTCTGCCTGTCTTGCTGCTATTGTCTACACTTGACATCCCTTTGTTTGGCACTGTTTTTTCTCAGACTTGGTTGAATCAACAGAAGACACAGGGTCTTTTTGTTTCCTTTTTTTTCAGAATATCCAGGAATGTATCTGCATTTTATTCTAGAAAAGGTGCGAAGATTAGGAATGCACTTACAAGACCTGCCAGATGGCTATCAGGGGTCAATACTGGCCTTATGAAGTGGATCGGGTGTCGGCCAGACATGAGCAATCCATTTTACTGTAAATTCACTGTGTCAGTTAGATTCATTAAGTCATGGCAGGCTGCTGACTCAGTTTTTACAGCCAGAGCTATTCCTGGTCTTATTTTACTTACATAACAATGATCCCAATGAGTTCCATGCTCTCTTGTGTAAATATTTTATTTGGGGAAAAAGAGTGCAGTGAGATCAGATTGGAAATCGGAAATACCTCAGCTCAGGACAGATGGCCTGAATTGAGGTATCAGAACGGTGTATCCTTGATGAAGATTGGATTGAAAGCATAAAATTCAGTTTCAAAAAGTGAATTTCAATGGATATCTATGGGAACACCACCACATTTATTTTTAACTGACTCTGCAAGACGCTACTGAAACATTTGCCAAACTAACCCACCTTTACATCCTTCTGTTTTCCTTTGGCAGGTGTAAATACTGTGACCGTTCATTCAGCATCTCATCCAATCTCCAACGCCATGTTCGTAACATCCATAACAAGGAGAAACCCTTCAAGTGTCACCTGTGCAACCGCTGCTTTGGTCAGCAAACCAACCTCGACCGCCATCTCAAGAAGCATGAGCACGAGAACATTCCTGGTCAGTTTGCAACGTCTGTGACTCGGTTTTCTCTGTGAGGCCATGAGAACTGAATTGTAGTTATTAAACAGGCACTTTTTTTTTTTTTTGCGTTATGTTAATGGACTGAATAATGAATGGTTCACATTCCCATTTGGACTATTTCAAATCTTCACCTCAATAAATGTTTAGCTTGGTGCTGAATTATTTAAAGTAGGAAAACCACTTAATTAAAGAATTCACACTTGTTTTTCCTACTGTTTCGCCAAAAACATCCTTTTTATGTCCAACATGGAAGAACACCACTGAATATGGATGGAACACGAAACGTTTTGAACTCAGTGATTGTGTGTTTGAGCGTTTACTTCCAAATGTTCTAAGCTTCGCGATTGTACTGACATTTCTAAATTTGAAATGACACCCTAATGGAACAAGGCAGTACGTTTGGTTTCCACCTCATGCAAACCAAATTTCTCAAACACCAAGTGATGCCATTGTTTGAGTGTGTGAGTATGTTTGTAAGAGGTAATTCACAAGTAGGTTTCTTGTGACCTCATGTTTTATTTCCTGATGTATCATCACTGTGAGTCAAGTTAAAATAAGCAATAGCGTCTGCTAAAATCATTCCTTGTAAACTGTAAAACATTATATTATTTGCAGTAGATTATTTTTTAATGCAAAATGTTAGACACATTCAAGCACCATCTATACCTTAAACACACACACGATTTTTCTGATATTTTGTAAATTAAATATTTTCCCCTTAAGCACCACTGTGATTAGAAGTAATACAACATGAAGGGGAAATATTTTTCTAAATCTATAAATGCAACCTAAATATTATTTAAAAAAATAGAGTGAGGTTTGAGTTTAACAACACTCTGGCAGAAGACTGGGGTGGAAATGAGCATCTCCTGTGTGAGTGTGCAGGAATCTAAGTAGAGAGCATGTCTGATCAACTCCTGTTAGTTGTATATGCCAGGGATGGACCAGTGAGACATGAGCGAGACAACAAGGGGAAAGTTAGTGGGACAGTCTCTGTCAAAATGACATTAAAATGATACTATTTTGAAAGTCAATCTTGTCTTTTGCAGGAAAAAAAGTTTAGTTCAGTTCTACGGAAACAGACAAAATTATGGGCCCAGCACCCCCAGTAAAAATCACTTGTTTCCTGTCTCTGTCTGATATAGGCATAATCTCCCCCCTTAAAAACAACAGGCAAAATCTAAATGTCTGATTTTCTAAAATTCACAGCTACAAAAGAGAAAATTAACTAAAGCAATGCATTTCTTCAGTCACTCAATTGTGGTATTCCCCGTAATACTTTTCAGAAGAGGGTTGTGTCAAAACACGCAGGAGAATGTACATCATATAAAAACCTTTCTGTCAAAATGTAACAAGACTTGTCTTCAGTCTTTTGTCACTGTTTATCTTCCACGCTAAACTGCATGAACATTATTCTGTTTTAACCAAAAAATTGCACAATCTCAGTTTTTTGATGTATTAAATTGTGAATAATGTGTTAAAAAAAAAAACCTCATGATGTTTAACATTTTCCTTAAACTCATCTATTATGTATGTCTGACAATCATCAAACTAATCATGCTTGTGTATTTGGTTGTGTGTGTGTGGCCATGTGTGTTTATGCGTGTGGATGTGTATGTCTGCACGCTTTCCCCAACAGTGAGCCAGCAGTCCGGGATGCTTTCCAACCTAGGAACCACCATCTCCTCCCCAAACTCCGATCCAGACAATCATGCACTTTTAGATGAGAAGGAGGACTCATACTTCTCAGAAATCCGCAACTTCATTTCCAACAGTGAGATGAACCAGGCCTCCAGCTCCACGGATAAGAGGTAACAAGAAAACTTGCTTGCACGGACCGCTTCTGAATTCCATTTTTTTTTTTTTAGCAAAGACCTTCAGTGATTATATTTGATCCATGAGTCTAACCTTCTACCCTTCATGCCAAGCTTTCATTCTTACCCCAACCTCATCCTAAATCCAACTGTAATCCTAACTCTGAAGCAAAAGGGCCTCACTGTAAACATGTTTTTATATCTCTCCTCTTATCAGGACATGTAGGTATGAAAAAGCAGAAACAAACACACGCATTTTGTGTGTTTTGCAACAGTTGTGCTTTCAGCTCTCCTTCCTTCTCAATGTGCACAACACACATACACGCTTTTAGCTGGTGCACAGTGCTCTCTAGTGGCCCAAATGTGTATGGCACTAGTCACCAACATCAGAGTTAAATCCTAAAACAGTTGCTGCAGTTGGATTAACAACTACTTTAAGAACAACTTTAAAAGACGCCGGTAATTATAATTTACCCCAAAAAAAAAAAAAAGACAGAAAATGCTCTTTCCAAAAATGTAGTGCTTTTGTTTTCTAAGATCTTTCTACAGCGGTTTGAACTGCACCCACAACTGGCTTTAACTTTTGCAGCCGTCAGTTGCATCTAATTGTTTTTTGTGCATTGCATTGTGGGACCAAGGTGCATTTCAACAGCAAGAATGCTCTGGATCTTTCAAATATAGTTGTTTTTGTTCAGCTTTCCATTGTGAAATTACTACATAACTTAAAACCTGCTTAAAAGTATAAAAAGAAATAAATATAGATGTTTGTAGTGTGGAACTGGGCCACAGCATGAGTCCATCTCAGCCATCATAGTGTTTCCAGTTCGATACATGTCAACCACAGCTACTTTATTTAGAGCTGGCTTTGTCAAGGATTGCGATTTATACTCATATACTGTTTTTTTCTGCACTCTAAAGATATAACTTGCTTGTAAAATCATGAAAATGGTTGGATGAAAAGGTCATCTCCCTGCTTTCAGTCCTGACTTGCTTTCAGTGTTAGGAGCTCAGTTGGTTTGAAGCCTCAGAGGTTTTGAGGGTATCAGAAAAGAAAAGGGAGATTAAATGTTTTTTCTCTTTCAGTCAGCGGTTTGCCTCTCTCCTTGACTCTGTACACTCTTGATCTCTTTCTCTCTCTCTCTCTCATTCTCAATGTAAATTCCTTTCTGGTAGTCTCGCTTTCTGTCTGTCTCTTCTTCCATCTTCCCCCCTCCCTCTTGTCAACACGCATTATGGCCAGCAGACCCAGTGGCAATTTAGCCCCTCTGCCATCTGGGATCAATACTGAGTCTCATCCACAACAAGCTGGCCTGACATTTTAATATCTGTAATTCAGACTAAGTATTGTGCTTTCTGTCCTCCCACCAGACAGCCCACTGTTTATTCTCCCTCTGAGTGACTGAAGTCAAACGCCGAACGCAAACACACATTCATGGATGACTATCTGTAATCGCTCTCAACCGCGCTTGTAACATAGTTTCTCCCACTTTAAAACTCCTTTTGCAGCATCATAGCCAGTCAAAATAAAAGCCCATGGTAGCTCTTGTTTTCACATCAAAACTGTTGTTTCCAAGGTGGGGACCTCGTAGATGCTGAGGCAGCACTGCTGCTCTGAGGGTGGGAAGTTTCAAACAAAAAAGTTAGAGGGCTGAGATGTACACAGATATTTCCAGCCCTGCAGTGTTGAAAGACTAAGAGGTATCTGTCTCATTGGGACCACAATCCAGGTCATAATTAGGGCTGGAACGAGGATCCGGGCCATGGCTCGAGCTCTATGGTTTTGGATAAAACCTCAGTTGGAGCTGGTTCCTTGTCTGGGACTGGGCTGCAATGGCTGGCAGTTTGGACCCTTAGGGGGACTCAGGTTGAGGCATTTATCTAGGAGATCCACTGATGATGGAGCTCTTCCCCCATTCAGCCGCTGTATCCATACCCCCAGCCCGCTAACACAAACACCCAACTGACGTGTTTAGACTAAATGACAAAACCCAGGGCCCCCTATGTCAGAGTTACGCTTCTTTCTCCGTACACAGGCATGGACTTTTTCCCCGCCAACTAGCTCTGCAATTTGATTATGGTGATATTTAATCTAGATTGAAAGAGGAGAACTTCCCCCCCCTCCTCCAAAGTCCCCCTGCCCGCATTTACCCACCCACTGTGTGTGACCCAATCCTGTCCCTCTGCTCCCCTTCCCAGAGGTAATCCTGTCTGATTTGATAAATGTCCACTGTGTGGCAAAAAATGGAAAGGGTAAATTTGCCGTCCCAGAGGAAATGATATCATGAGCCATGACATCGTGGTCTGGGGGTGATGGAAAGGGAGGGGGGCAGGAGTCTGGGTGCTGGCTGGAAAATGTACAGATGGCAGGTCGTAATGGTGGCGTGCTGATAGCCTGTTTGCAGATCAGCCATCGTCTTCCTTCAGTCACACGAAGTATGCTCCAGCATTACAGGGCGTGGGGGAAACGGTCTGAAGTGGGGCATCTCCTGAACTCTGTCTGAGGGGCTGGCCAATTAATCATGTGTGGGCCTTTTGAAAAGCGCTCCGGGCAGACTGTCAGCACCCATGTTGTTTGTGTAGACTGTGCATGCCGTCAACAGATTATTTATGTTTCTCTCTCTGCCTATGATGAGTCATGTCTTTAGATGTTTAGACTAGACACACCACTCAGAAAACAAACTGAAATAAGCCCCTCTCAGTTTTTGATCATCGCTGGTAAACAATTAAAGGAGCACTAAGCACATTAAGTCGGAATAAGGTTGGGGTGTTTGTGATAGACAATTTGTAAGACAATAACATCATTTAAAATCAGTGCAGTAGAACCAGACACACATTCCCTTTTAGTTCCTTTGATATTTTGCTTGAAAGCCCTGGCTACTACATTACCCATGATTCAGATTTGTAGCATCTTTTTCCTGTTTTCACTTTTTCATCTGTTTGCTTTTGTAATATTGTTTGAGAACATACAGCTCCACAGACTTGACAAACATAACTTCACATGAGCTTTAAATGCCCGTTTCCTACACTGAAACGTCTCATACAGGAGGAACAAGGCAGTGGTTTCAGAAGCAGTTGCCAACATGAGTAACACTTCCTCTCTACTTTCACCTTTGACCCCTCTGCAGATCAGACCAGGCTGAGAAGGAGCACCCGCCCAGCCACAGTTTGTCCAACTCCAAGCTCGGCCTCCAGGGGCTGGAGGAGGAGGAAGAGGAAGTGGAGGGCGACGATGAGGAGGAGGAGGAAGGCAGCCTGACGGAGAAGTCTCATGACGAGGCGCCCGAGTCCCCTTCTCCCATCACGACAGGAGTGTATGAGGAGGACGAGGAGGAGGAAGAGACGGAGCCTGCTCCATTAGCTATGAGCTATGAACACACTCGCAGGTAATCATTTTGTTCACTGTGCAGAAAACCACAAGTCAGCGTCTTTACCTAAATCCATAATCAGAAAATGTCACCATATATTGTATCTATTATACCTTCTTTTATTATAACTGATGCCAGTACTAAACAACACTCCATACTGAAGAAGACAGATAGAAGTAAAACATAGATTGAACATCTAAAGCTAAAAAAAAGTCAGTGTTTCATTTAGCTAATGTGAGGTCAGTCTCTGCTCCAACTCTTCTCTCCTTTTCTCCTCTTCTTTTACCTGTCCTTTTATTAATTGTACATCTCCTTTTCTCTTCTTCTCATGTTTTCTTTTACCTAAACTTCCTCCTTTAATATTCCCTCCATCGCATTAACTCTCCATCCACCTCTTCCCTACGCCTATCGTTCCATCCATTTACCCATACATCCATCCGCCAACCGACCCATCCATACTTCCCCATATCTGCCATCCATCCACCTCTCGGTGTGCAGGTGTATAGAGGAGGAGGGCTCTCTCTTGGACCTGGAGGGTCTGCCCAGCTTCCCCAAGAGCCTGGAGGGGTTACGTAAAGCAGCCAGTGGCGAGCAGCCCTTTGATGTTAAAGACATATTTAACACCTCACTAGAGTCGGAGGCACTGAAAGAGACATTGTACAGGCAGGCTAAAACCCAGGTATGTGATGGGCTTTTGGATGTCTGCTAAAAGAGGGAGGGACAGGAAGGCCTTGTTGTAAGACAGGAGAAAGGGCAAAATACAGAGAGAGATGAGAGATCTCTTCACAAGTTCAGGTATTTGATAAAAGAAAAGGTTCCTCTTGTCTTGCCCCCTCTCGTCTTTTCCTCGCACTTAACTTACTAACATAAACTGCTCTTTCTTATCTTCACTCTTAAAACAGTCTCATGAAACATAATTGTATTGTTTACTGTCAAGAAATTAGAGGAAGATCAACGTTTTTTACAACTTGAGATCTAGAACATAGGCAGCATCCCTACAAAGAAGTGGTGCAAGAAACACAAGCAGTCAGTCAGCCTTTTTGCCAATAGAAATGATCGAAAGCAACAAAGATCAGATCCTAATGAAACAAAGTCATCCCTTAATTTCATCACAGGTCATTTTGACAGAAAGAAATGTCAATAAAAATGTTGCTGTCTCCTCTTGTAAAAGTCACCTGTCTTCTCTCCCGCAGGCTTATGCAATGATGCTGTCTCTCTCAGAGAACAACCCTTTGCACGCGCCCTCCCAGAACTCTCTAGATACTTGGCTGAGCATGGGAAGTGGACCGTCTGAGACGAGCAGCTTTCACCCGCTCAACCACATCTAGACGAAAGATAGAGAGAGAGAGGGGGGAAGTGGGAGGAAGAGGACAGATACAGGCAAGAGACTGAGTGGACATGAGTTGTGAGAAGACGTGGAGGCCGGAGAAAAATTCAACGACATGTACATTCAAGATCGAAAGAATATGTTTTTGTGGATTTGTGTGTATGTTTGTGTGTGCGTGTGTGTGTGTGTGTGTGTGTGAGTGAGAGAGAAGGGGGGAGAGATTGACCCTTGGTGAGGCGTCTCGCAAGACTCTGTCAAAGAGAAAGCACTGCTAAGCTCCTGTTGATGTGAAGGACATGATGAATGCTTCTCAACAGCATTGAAACTCTGCATTACTCTGATCCTCCCTAAGTCCACAAGGCTCACCCCAGCACCGCAGAGACCCGACGTAAGGCTCTCACAAAGACACTTAATGACTTGTACGTCTCTAAAGTCTGTGTACACCGCCTACTACAAGCACTGCAGCATCAGCACTGCAATGGCACTGCATGTTCACAAGGTGGTGCTGTTTCATTAGGAACATAGTGGGCGCCTGCACTATCGTCTCCAGGTTTCCCCCATCGATCATGGGCGACTCATTTACTGATCTTGTTTCAGTTGTAACTGCAGAATCAACAATAGCACCACACTAAATGTTACTTGAGGAAATGATCGTTCCAGTAGACTGTTGATTTTTTTTAATGATTACATGGAGGATGTGCACAAATGTTCACAGCAGCTGGTGATTTTAATGAGCTATCTGGGACACTAGCCATCATAATTGGTTACCCAATTTGATCATGCTGAAAATGAATTTAAATCATACTCGGAAAAAAATGAGGAACGTCTTTCTCTGCTTGTTTATTTCATCGTCATTTGTGAATTTTATTTACTTTCTTTCCTCTTAGATACCACAGTATTGTTTCTTTGTAGGCACCACAGTGCTAAATTGTTAATATAATTATTTTAGAGAAGGACCAAAATTGTATGATATTGTCATATGATGTACAAAATAACCTAGATGTTCATAGCGAGAGTGGTATGTGCCAAATAACCCATAGAAAATGTTTTGTTCTCTGACAATCATTTCTTTTCCAAGGGGCTTGCCTTTGCTGTCATAGTTTTTTTTTTTTTTTCTTAATACGCTCTTATAAATTTGATTTCAGAAGTGTGTGTATGTATTTATTTTTGGTTGTTTTGTCATGACTGGAGGAGCGAAAATGAAGAAAACTCATTTTATCCCTCTTTTCTTGTTGCTGAAGGAATGAACGCCTATCAGAGCGTGAGGGAGATTCTGAATCTCTGGTTTTGATGCGTTAGTGTGCCAAAATGGAAAGAACCCATGAAATTAACTGTTTTTATTTATAGTGAACGATAGCTGTAGTTAGTTTTAGGTCCTATTTGGCATTGTAATGTCCTGCAGTGTTTAGTTTTTTTCCTTGTTTCAGTTCAACCATTTTTACCCAGTATGCTGAATGTGGCTTGTTCAAATTGGCTCAAGTGTTATGGGGGTGGGGGTGGGGGTGCGGTGAGGGGGCAGACTTGGACAACTTTCACTATGAATGTCAGAAAAGGGCATTATGTTGTCGCACTATTGAATCTGACTAGTTTCTACCACGTCAAGCCGTTCTCCCCTCTGCTTTTCATTTGATACATGTAGTATAACCAATGATTATTCCTTTTAAAATTAGTTGTATATGACATGGTCCAAAAGTGTAAACCACGTCACATCTGCATGAACATCTGGTTTCTGCTGCATTGGAGTCACAGAATCGCTGCTCATGCAAGAAGGAAGGCAAGGACTAAACCAAAAAAAAAGAGAGAGTACACTAAACCACAGATAGTGTTAAAACGGACGTCATAATTCTGCTGGTCGGTCCTTCCAACACATTAAAAAAGAATTGATTCTGTACGGGGAAAACAGAAACACTCGATCATGAGTTTAACGTTATGTCCCCTGTTCTTCTTGTGAGATCATACTGAAAACTCATTCCATGTGGTCTACAAGGTAGCTGTGCCATGGAGGGCATGAGTCATTTACTGTAGATAACTGTAGATAGCTGCAGGAGGCATGGCAGGGTGAGCATTGTTGATCATTGTTGCCTTTATCCTCCCTGCATACTGGGACTTTCAGAACTAGGCCTGATGCTGTATTTTCAAACTAGTACTTTAACCATATGGGTCCAAGCCATAAATTGATCAGGCTTAGGTCTCTAGAACTTAGAACAGATACATTTTCAAACCTGTTTCACTTTCAGTAGAGGAGCAACTCATGCTCGACATGGAGAGATAAGAAAAATCTGAAACAGAAGCACTGTAATTTTTCTTCACCACAGCAGGTGGTGTGATGCTAGGACTGATGCATCATCTCATTTTTCTAAAGACAGAAGTCTTTTTTTTTTATAATTCTACTGAATGAAATTTCATTCATGGTAAACACATTGTTTTCCAACTCGTGGTTATAAAATGTAAAGACTTGGGTTGCTAAGTTTTTAGGTTGACTATATGTAGTAATTCATGTCATGGACTACTGTAATAACTGCGCGCTGTGTAAAGCAAAGGAATTGAAGGCATTGAAGTATTCCATTTTGCCAACTTCAGAAAGTATTCTGGCAGATGGTCGCTGAAATATGTTTCAGCATAATAGAACACGGTTGCTATTTTTCCCCCCACTGTTACAGGAGAAAGTAAAAATATACATATTGTTTCTTTTTAACTGTATAGTATTTTAAAGAATGAAAAATGATGCATTTGTCTGAAGAAAAAAAAATCATTGAAAAATATGGGTTTAAATGGATGGTGCTTGTTTTGTTTGAATCTGAGTTGTATATCACCTCTGTTATGTTTATTGAAAACAACAAAAAAAAGATATTGTGCATGACGTGTTTAGCAGTCATAATGATGTCCATTTGTGAAATGTGTATCAAATCAAAAAATGAGAAAAAAAAAGAAAAGAAAAAAAATAAATCCGTAGATGCACTTATTGTACATGTGGTTAGGTTAGTAGGTTTGACTTCAAGTTCTTGACTGCCTTACAGGTGGCTCTGAAAGACATAGAAAAGACTTGTGGGACAAGACATAATGAAAAACAATAAAGGATTGTAGAATAATATTGAACAATTCTGAAATTGCAGTTCTTTTGATGCTTGTGATTATTGAAGATGTACTTTAGAGAAATTTCATTGAAAAGATATGACTCTGATGTTAATTCTGTAGAATAGCAATGTATACCAAATGTAATCTTTCCAATGCTATGAAGAATTTATACATGAAATTGATATGCAATAAAACCTGTGTGCTTTTTAAACAAGATGTCCACCGTGTATTTGTGAGCCACCAGTGAAAGACAACTCATCAAATGTTTCCCCATTCGTGGTTTATCATTCTGGGCCAACAATTAGTCGAAAGTCATTTTTAAGCAAAATTATGAGAATTTCCTAGTTCCATCTTTTCAAATGTGAGCTTTTGCTTTCTCTGTTTATATCATAGTGAACTGAAAACATTTGGGTTATGGACTGCATGGACCAAAGGAGTTATTGTAAGAGTCACTTTGGCCTTTGTATTGATGAAAACACAATTGTATTAAATACTACCCCTATAATCTCTTCAGATTAAATCACATCATATTTACTCACTGTACAAAAAAAAGCACAATCTCTGTTTGAGTATTGGGTCTAACTATCATTCAGTCATGAAAAAAAGTTTGGTGAATGTCACACTTTGCCACCATAAACAGATAAACAGATCTTTGGTTTTCGGCTAACAAAAAAGAATATTTCATTTTGAAACAAAATTGACCAGGAGTGGAAGAAACTTTAGAAATGTTTATGTTTTTATTCAAATGCCAGTGAACACAGTAACATGATAACAAAAACATATTTGGTATGTTTACATATCTTATCACACACAGGATAAATACTGTAAATGAGACTTGCAGGTACATACACTCTTGCATGATACTTAAACACAAAAAAACATTTCCTTCAAGGTACAATATCTAAGAATTTGAAGCAAATTATGCATTAATCATTTTTGTATTGCCCATGTCAGCTCACACTGGCTTGCTTGCTAATGCAAATTGCTTGCTAGCTAACATAAGAAAACAGTATCTTGAGTGGAAGATGATCCAGACTCCTGGAGCTGATCTGGCTCATAAATTTACCAGCTAACTGTTTGCAAATTTCTTTGCCAGCTTGCTGAGTTCAGGAGGCAATCAGTGCCAGATCCATGCAGCGTAGCTAAGTTACAGCTAGTTGGCTAACCTTAGCATGCTTACATCACTAGTTTATGTGATTATGTGTGATGTTAAAAAGATTAAGTTGTATTTTTAATTGATATTTGAGTATTTTATTTCTGAAATAATTTAAAACAATTTGCTCCTTTTATCGCAATGTATTGATTTCATTTGCCGTTACTTATTTATCTAACTGGAAATCTTCCTTTTTGTCCTTTGCGGCTTCTGTACCTCCCGTGGTTCGGTAGCTGCTCGCTTCCGTAAAGGTAAATTGTGAGCGTGCTCTCGTACTAATTGATTATTTATGTTGGAAAGACGGTTAATTAAGATATAAAACCTAGTTCATATCGTTTGTTGTAAATAACATGATGTTACCCCGTTGTTTTGAGTCATGAAATGTTTTCATGTAGCTACTTAAACGCGTGTTGCAATTAGTCGCGACACCGGATATCACGTTATTAATGTAGCGCTGGCAAGATTTTACATTATATTTTTGTATAAAACTTTTTGTATAGGAGCTAGAATATAGGAAGGGCAGCAGAAGGCAGATTTATGTGCTGGTGTGTCTTCTGCAGGCATGTTATTTCTTTTATTTATGTTGTAAATTTCTTTGTCCAGTCGCCCGAAATGTGTGCCTTTTAGTTTTGTCCACCAGGTGTCACTGTTTGTTCCTCATAGTGTTGTCATGTTTCTAAATATATGTTATTGTAATTAATTATAAATTTAAGGTTTCTCGGTTATTTTTTCTAGCATTTTGTTATTAATTCAACAAGACTGTATTTTGAGTAAACTACATATTTAAATGTGATCTTATCTGTACATATGGAAAAAAAACAGTGCTGTTGCGCATTGGTGAGGGAGCTGGAATTCAGGAAGAAAACCAGAAGGAAAATATATGTGCTGCTTTGTCTTCTACATAGATAAATGCTAGAAACCATCCACTGTGTCTGCCTCATCTATGCATTATAACCACATTAAAAAATAACTCGATTGTAGTCAGCAATAAATGATGTAACAACTAATAGTGATGTAAGACCGACAACTAGCTTACTGTAACCTAAGCTAAAGTTAGCCTGCTGTGACTTAGCTGAGCCACATGGATCTGACGTTGGTTGCCTCGTAACTTTAGCTGATTTGCAAACAGGAAGCTAGTTAGTGTCATTGAGCCAAAGGTCCAAGTAAAATATAGGAACATTACAGACAGTACCGTTTAAATATGATTGTTATTTGTTTTCCCAGCAGTCAGTGTCATTTTAGGTCTCAGTCTCATTTATGTCATGTCTCACTCTCATCTACTGAGGATGCTGACTGCAGTTCACTTAATGGCCACCAGTGTCATTAATAATAAGGATTTTTCTTTGACTACCTTTAATCCAATGTTAAGTAATCTGGCACAAGTATTCATCACTGTGAAACAAAAGAGATGCAGATGAAAATTTACTGAAGCTTTTACTATTAAAAAAAAAATATTGTTTCTCCACAGTGCTGTCAATAAGCTTTTATATGAAGGAAAGTGACACTTTCATCAACAAGTGGTGACACACTACTGCAGTATATGCTCAGCTATCATATAGAAACAGGACTAATTTTCTCTCATGTGGTAAAGAGCAGATGTCCACTGAAGGTGTTATGGTGATTTTCATTGTCAAAAATCCTTGAGTTAGGCCAAAGACTCAAATACACAATATCTCCAACCTCTAGAAGCAGTGCGACGCCATTAGAAGCTTTCCCAAAGTGGGATGGCTGATGCTGATATGCAATGAAAATCTTCTCTCCGTTCTTTAACAACTCAGCCCCTGAAGGATGTGAAGCATGTCCATGTGCACCTACGTGCATCTCAAAGTGGTAAACTCCTTTCACCGGTGCAATGAAAAAACCTACCGGGCATTTTGAATGTAAATGGACAATTGTATGTAGCAACATCTGTCAAACAGGTTGGTGTCAACATGGTCAATTGTAGTAAGTAAATTTATGAATTTGAGCACCTGTGTGTGGGTTGTAGGCATTTCCGATGTTTGTTACGACACGTCTGAAGACCAGAGGAGTGGCTGTGTTAAATGGTCCTGTAGTTCCTGAGCCTGAGGCCAGCAGGGAGGCTGAGAAAGCCACCCGTTTGACTGAGAGTGAGAAGCACAGTTGTTTTTTTTAGCAGTTACAGCACGGTTACAGTGATGAGCATGTTTAAAAAATTTAGAACATTTATGAGCCAATTGAAAAGAGATTTATTGTGTATTCAATTCAGAAAACTTTCTTTATCCCCAAGGGGCAATTTAAGACATGCAGAACAGTGAAGCAAACAAAAAGCAGCAAATGCAAGACAATGGCAGCTTTAAAAAGGAATAGTGCAATGCACTAAATATTGTGACTGCATTAAGTGCACAAATACTGAATATTAAGCAGAAAGTAAACAAAGTATTATTGAGCTATTCACCAAACAATGTGTGAATTTTGAAATTTAAAATAAACAATATGTGACAGATCATCATCACTGTTTTTATTATGGAGTCTCTCATATGTAATGTGGCCATATAGCTATTTGTACCACATGTGTACCTTCTAGCTGTTGCTTCAGCTTGTCCATCTCAGTCTTGTACAACTCCAGTTCTCTCAGTTTAGCTGCCTGTACTAAAAACAAAGATTAAATGATAAGATTCATTCTTTGCAAACAACATTTCTGTTCTATGAATATAAACTGCTCTTATGTTCTCCTGTAACAAAGCAGAATACAGTACCTTCAGTCTCTCTCTGTAAGACCCTCATCTCCACCCTCTGTTCAGCCACCAAGGCACTCATCTCTATCAGCACAGCATTGATGTCTTGTGTACAGGTCTGCTGGTAGTGAGGAGCATGCGTTGGTTCTGATGTCAGCTCTTCCGTTTGCCTTCCAAGTGGGACAATTTCATTGTCAGTCTCTGTTTGAGTCTGAGCCGTGGAGAGAGCGCAGATCAGCAGCAACAGGGCAAAACACATTGTCATCTTCATTGTCAAAGTCTTTGCAGTTCTGCTTTGTGATGTCTGTGTTAACCCCAGTCTTAAATAGCGTCTTGTGCTGATCAATCATTACCAGGAATATCTGTAGGAAACACGTGCAGCAGATCCATTTGATAACACTTATTACTTGGAACACATCATCAGGAAAACAACACTGACTGACATAAACATTGATTATTTATTAGTACCTGTATGCTGGAACATAGCAGCCAATCCATGAATAATCAGTTCAGAAAAATTTGAAAAGGTTTTAAAATCACCTAATGAGTGACTGGGTAAAGGAAATATAATGCTATATATCATTGTCATCCTCCCTGAAGTTTAAGAGTATAAATATTTCACAATTTTGTTGGGACCAGTCAAAGTCCACAGATGAGTTTGTTCATTGTGTGACGTAAAACACCAGATGAGATAAGACATTCCAGCTCAGGGTCTGTCTCATGTCTCATGTGGGGGGCAAAGGAGCCCAGTCCCCACAGTCTTCCTGTTAACAACTAGGTGTTAACTCCTGCCAGGACCCATCTCCAAGCCCCCTCCTCAACCCAGTCTCTTTCTCCTCAGCCCTGCAAGGAGGCAGGAGCTGCCCACTCTTTCTCTTCGGTCTGCCAAAGAGGCAAGACCTTTTTCTCTTCATCCCTGCAAGGAAGCAGGAGCTCCCGGCTCTTCTCTCCAGCTCTGCCAAGGAGGCAGTAGCTTGTCCTCGAAGCTCCAACAAGGGAGCAGAAACCAGCTCTCAGTGTGGCAACAAAGCCAGTTGGCACAGAGCTGCTAACTGTAACCAAAGAGCTTCATCTGACCTGGACAACCAAAGACTGCAACCTTCTCAGCTCGGATCCTCCACAACCGCAGGATCCCCAGCTAACAAGCTTCCTCTCCCTCAAAGGACTGGTAACTACAGTGGGCACTGTATAAGGCAGTGTACTGTTGAGGGTGGTGCCCCGAGGTGATCTGATGTATATCAGATCCTATTATTTAATTTAATTAATAATTATTTCTGATAATTATTAATTCTTATCGATAGCCAAACTGCCCATGTTGTTGATTCCCAACAATTTCATATTTTAAACTAGAAAAGCACTCGGAGAGCGCAGACCTCCACCAAGCAGCACAGTTCCCCCAGCTTATTGTGACTTACACCCCAAAATATTAGTCCTACCTTTGATTTATCTATTTCAATGGATTCCTGGACCATAAAAATATACCAATAGCCATTGGAATTGCATCAATATCATTTTTAGTAGTTATACCTGAAAATCGACATTTTCGTAATGGCAGTTTTCTGGATCATCTCCAAAATTTAATCAGTTGTTCCTTGTCCCAGAAAGGACAATTCCTGAAAATGTCATCAAAATCTGTCCATAACTTTTTGAGTTATGTTGCAAACAAACAGACAAACAAACCAACGGCGGCAATAACATAATTTCCTTGGTGGAGGTAAAAAAAAAAAAAACCCACAACATTATCATATGTAATTGTTCATAGTAGTAAAGTCAGATATCTTTACTTTCCCGAGGTGGCTGATAAGACTTTCCCGAAACCCAAGTTGGAAGAGTACTTAAGAACATTTTTCTATCTTTGCTTCCTCAATAAACCTAGCATGACTATGAAGTCTTGCTTTTGAAGAACAACACAACAAACATCCAAATCTAAATCAAAAACATTCACTGGTAGACAGCAGCAGGCAGGTTCAGTGATCTGAACCAATATGAACAAGTCTCTCTCCAACCAGAAACAAGGTAGGTAGGTAGGTAGGTAGATATTTTATTCATCATGCTTTATTCATCCCCATGGGGAAATTCGCATGTTCCAGCATACTTCGTTTGAAAAAAAAAATGCAGTTTAAGCTAAAAGGCAAAGGCAAAGTACTTCTACTGATGAGCAATTTAAAAAAAAAAAACACACAGAATTTTTTTTAAAAGCACAACAGGATTAAAAAAGACACTGAAGATTTCAAGGACAGTAAACAGACTTTGAGGTGCAATAAATACTTGTGCAAGCAACACAAGTGCTCAGCCATAAAGTGTAGAGCTCCTCAACTGAAAATGGATCTCAGTGAAATTTACTGTGAAAGATTAGCAACCTAATGTTTTAAAAGCAAATCATGAAAATCCCCAAAACAATTAAGCACAACCATGTTCATTTCAAATTTATGAGAAATCAAATTATGTACTGATGCAGCACACAATGGTACTGTCACACTTCTCATGCTGTGTTACAACCTGTAGAAAGAAAACAGAAGAAACATTGTGATATGAAACGTATGCATTATCATTTAGCCATCTGTGGTCCATTGCAATACCTACACTTTCAATAGCCTACATTTAATACACTACTCAGCTACAGCAGTTTTTTGTAGTTCAAAGAATTTCATGTTAAACACTGTTATGAGACCAAACACAATTCCTGTTTTTGTCTTGTCCAAGTTTTTGGGGTTTCCTGTTTTTTCGAGTAATGAGATGCCTCCCTGAATTTGTTTGCAAACAGCTGTGACAATTAATTTGTTTTTCTGGTAACAGTAGGAGGATAATTCATCTTTAATCTAAATTTACCCTGTGTGCCATGTTTTTACTGCTTTGTCATCCAGTATTCTTATATAGGAAAAATAATTAATCCACAGGCCACTGTTAAAGTTTTCCTGTATGTCAAAATTCTCAGAGCAATTAAGTGAAAACATTCACATTAACTTGGAAATCATATTTTTAAAAAGTATGAAATAACAAAACAACTATCATAAAGATGGTCAAACAGTAAGTAATTTCTGGTGGTGGTCTGGATTATTTTTTGTGTGTGACTGCAGTACCCCCTACTGGTCATTCAACAGCAGTAATTTTAGAGCAGTGAATTTCTCTCAGATTTATAATAATAATAATAATATTATTATTATTATTATTATTATTATTATTATTATTATTATTATTATTATTATTATTATATACTTTATTGATCAACTTGGGGAAATTCCTTCTCTGCATTTCACCCATCCAGTGTTAATTTTTACATTTCATTTTAGTCTTAGTCACTCACCAAAGGCTTGATTTAGTTAAAGTCCCATTTTAGTCCTTTTGTTTAGTTTTGTTTTAGTTAAAATTTAGTCAGCAGAAATCAGTTTTAGGTTTAGTCTCTTTTTAGTCTTGGGACGAAATTTGACAGCTTTGTTGTACTGTAATAGATTTTTCAAAAGGATGTTTGTCATGGTTGTAAAAACCTAGTGTAAACATAGCTTTAACTATGTGTTTAGTTATTTAAATTAATGTACCATGTTACTCTTGTATAATAAATATGAATGTCTAAGGCTTGTGAGGAAAAAGTGCAATCTGCCAGGTGACATAACACTTGTGACATCTGCAGTGCATTGTGGGTTGAATCGTCATATTGGAGAGTCACGCAATGTAAACAGCTCAACAGTAAGCATCGTCTTCACGTGTGGCATATCTTTATCTTTGACACTCGTGTTGTGTGAAAGGCTGCCATACTAAGTCACACGAAAGAAATGGCAGAGAAGTTGACCACAATGTAAGTTTTTTTTTCGGTTTCCCACTTGGAAAAGAGATTATGTACAGCAGATTGAGGAAATAACGAAGAGGCGTCGGATCGCCTGGGTCGCAGCAGTGAGACGGAATGGCATCACTTTCGACATCAGATCTCCCTTTTTTCATAAAGGCAAGTAAGAGAGATGTCAATGACAATTCTAAAGTCTTCTGGACTCTTTGCCTCTCTTAAGCACATAAAGCACTCGTGTTAGTGTTGTCGCAGTCCTACGGATCTACGTCATGTTCTGTGTTGTTTACATCCGCGGTACACCCAAAATGGCGCATGGTGGGTGTGTCTGCTGGTCAGAACACGTGACTGACAAAGACCGATTGGTTAAAAGCCAGTGGCAGCTTTTTCGTCACGTTTTTACTTGTCAGTTCATAATGAACAGAGATTTCGTTTTAGTTTTGTTGTCAGTACTTATTAAATTTACGTTCTCGTCACAAATTAGTCACGGAATAAAGGGTCGTCAACGAAAAGTTTTCGTTTAAGTTTTCGTTGTCAAAATTAACACTGCACCCATCCTGTTCATAGTTAACCTTTTTAACTATACATACTAGGGGCATGCTTGAAGGCCTTGCTTACAGTGGTGGTGACTGGGACGGGCAGCTGCTCTCATTTTCCCACCTCTGCCTCTTGCCAGTCTGGGGACTTGAATCGGCTACCCACTGGTTACAAGTTAGCTCCACAAACCACTGGGCCACCGCATGTTACAAAAGACTGTGACTGCCTCTTCTGCTGTAGTTTAACTTTCAACATTGTTGCATTGAACAGTGTTTGTTTTTTATGATAAAGACTGTTTGCATTGTGAATTATCATTTTCTGTGTTTAACAGCTGAAGCCTACATTTTGCCTACATAATTGTTCCTATAAAATGGCTATATAGTTTTTATTTCTGTTTGCCATTTCTGCTTTTGCTGCTGTTTTACACAACTGTGACCCTTCAGTAAATATTTATTTAAAGTATTCCTGGCCATGCAAAAGACAGTCTGGGGACTCGAGCCAGCTACCTACTGGTTACAAGGTAGCTTCACAAACCACTAGGCCACCACCACCACCCCAGCATGTTAGAAAAGACCGTGACTTCTTCTCCTGCAGTAGTTTAACCTTCAACATTGTTGCATTGAATAGTGGTTGCATTGTGAATTAGCATTTTCTGTGTTTAACAGCTGATGGCTAAATAATATAGTTTTTATCTCTGTTTGCCATTTCTGCTTTTGCTGCTGTTTTACAAAACTGTGACCCTTCATTAAATATTCATTAAATATATATTTAAAGTATTTCTGACCATGCAAAAGACATCAAGGGATTTTTTTAAAATAACATTCCCACTGTAGCTTTATGATTTTGTCACCATCATCATTTCATATAATGGAAGAAGAAACCGATGAACTACCACAGTGTGTTAAGAGATTCAGGTCGAGTTTAAGTTGTATAGTGCAAGAATGATTTAAGAAGTGCAATTGTCCATTCTCAAAAGGGTTTTAAATTATTTAAATATTATTGGAGCTAAACTCTTCAAGTTATCTCATCAAGGTTTCCTTTGGCCATTTATAAAATATGTTAGACAAAACACTAATGTTGAATTTCTAAATTTTTAAATAGTGTCTTGTGCTGATCAATCATTACCAGAAATGTCTATAGAGAACAATTGTAGTGGATCCATTTCATAACATTTATTACTTGGAACACATCATCTGGAAAACACTTACTCACATAAATATTAATTATTTATTAGTACTGCTGGAACATAGCGGCCAACCCATGAATAATCAGGTCAGAAAAAGTTTGAAAGGTTTTAAAATCACCTTATGACTGACAGGGTTGAGTAAAGATAGTACTATATATCATTGTCATCCTCCCTGAAGTTTAAGAGTATGAACATTTAAATAGCTTGATGTAAAAAAAAAAAAAAATTCATTGATGACATAATCAGATAACGTGACCTCCCCCAGGTTGTTGATAAGACAAGACTTTCCCGAAACCCAAGTTAGAAGAGTAATTAAGAACATTTTCCTATCTTTGCTTCTTCAATAAACCCAGCATGATAATCAAGTTCAAGTTCAAGTTAGCTTTATTGTCAGTCAGACCACACAACATGCAAATGTACAGTAGACCGAAATTTCGTTCTCCACACTCCAATGTGCTGGTATGAAAAATAACAAAAATGCATGCATTATCATTTGCGGCCCTCAGTAGTGAGATGCCTCCCTGAATTCGTTTTCAAACAGCTGTGACAATTAATTTGGTTTACTGCTAACAGTAAGAGGATAATTCATTTTAAATCAAAATTTACTATGTGTGCCATGTTTTTCCACCCTTGTCATCCAGTTTTCATATATAGGAAGAATAATAAATATACAGGCCACTGTTAAAGTCAATCTCATCAAGGTTTCCTTTGGCCATTTATAAAATATGTTGCTAATATTGCATTTCTTGTCATCCCCATCAATCACACTCTAAATGGACCCTTATACTTCCTCTGTAGGTTTGGACACATGCCACACTTCTTGGCCTTAGTCTGCACACTCAGAACAACACTGTAAATTTGCCCTAAATATTGTAAGACATTTTCTGTTGTTTTGAGCCCCTGGTGGTTTTTTACTGCATCCACAGTCTCATCCACTGAGACATGGGGTGAAGGCGGTGAGCATGAAAATTTCTGTGGTGGCCAACATTACATTAGGCAAGTTTTTAATATACTGATTATTGTCCACAACAAGAGACAGCCCATCCAGCTGCAGTGGCAATGGGTTTGTCAGGGTGTCTATCCTCTCCTTTCTGACTGGACACTGTAGAAGGTGAAGCCTGTGCTGCACACAACTTTTGGGGTAATCATCCCTGCCATCCCGTTAGGCTTATGTGTGCAGGATGTCAGAGGTTGATGTGCCGCCTAAAATAACAGACCCTCAATATCATCCACTATTTCAACCAATACTTCTACAGACTGAAATAAGTGAAGTATACACAATGCAAAGTGTCAAAGGATAATCGCCTAAATCAGAAAGTACAAAGTAAGCCAGACAGACCAAGTAGTGATGGCAGTAAATATTGGCAGTGGTGTTGGGAGGTGATGAAAAACTTTGGATCATTCCTTGAGGACAGAAGCCAAAAGCAAGCTGCAGATTATATATGAGCACAGCAGTGAAAATGACGAACAGGGGGCGCGCCCTGCCTCGACACCAGCTCGACACCTGTTTATATAATTAGCCCGGTTAAAAACATTGTGTCCCTTTAAGAGGAAGGAAACCAGAGGGGGGAAGTGGAGGATCTACTTCCTCACGATCAAAACATCATTGGTGCGCAATGGGTGAGTCCGCAGCCTCGTTTCCTAATCTGCCTTTTCTAATCTAAAAGCTCAGCCATCGGCGCAACATGCTCCAGCTGAACGACGCGGTGGAGCCGGAGAGTCCGGGCGCCGCCATCCTCCACCCCGCAGAAACCGAGGAGGGGGTCGAGGTCGCCTTCACGCCGCCGGAGGCCGGACGGAGCCTCGGACACGGAGCCGCCGTGGCCTGCTGTCCACCCCTGCAAACACTGACGCCTTTTCACGTGCACAACCCCACGATCCAGGCCAAAGTGAAGGACTATTTCGTCTTCAGGGTAAGTTGCGCCATAATAGACGACACTGTGCCGCTAATGTGCTCCAACACTGCGCATGTCTCTGCACAACAATGCACCCATGCATGAAAGGTAAATACACATAAACGCTGCATTGTAGTGCACTGCATTAGAGAGCTGGTGACTCTGGCCTCCCTGACATGATGCTGATGATTGACAGTTGTGTGACGCTGATCTCAGCCAGGTACCATCGAGCAGGCGGTGAGCGACATCAGGACCGTGGCTCTGCCCTCTGAGGACGGAGAGGTGCTCAGTGTCTGGCTGCTGGCTGAGTGAGTGTCAGCCTGCAATGTGCACTGCAGGCTTCACTGTGCAAACACACACATCAGCTGCAGGTTTATTAAGGCCACTGATGTTTGTTGCCTCGTGGTAAATGGATGTCTTCATTTAACTGTTTTTGTTTTTTTAAACCATGAAACTCAGTAAAAGACACGTTTTAGGCCAGGTTTCAAGTTGTGCTGTCAAAATGTAGCTGGCCTATATGTCTGTTTCTACAGAGTTGACCACTGGAACAATGAGAGGGAAAGACTGGTGCTTATAACTGATAGGTAAGTCGCTTCTGTTGAATCATGTCTGAGGAAATGCAGCACATGACATACACTATGGTCCAACTGTTTTGAATGGCTGGCCACAAGAGCTGGTCAGATGGCTGAGATGACGACTCTTCATTTTTTAATGATCTTTTATGCTTTTAGGTTGGACAAAGTCCTCTTTACAAACAGATGTTATTTTGGATGAAGGGTTTAAAAACAAGTAGTGATTTGTGCTCTGAGAACAAAAATGCTGTACAGTGGTTCAACCAGACAGTTGAAAGGGCGGAAAGAGAGACAAAGATCCCTCTGAGCAACAGTTAAATAAGAATTTTCAGAAATTACGAGTCAGTGGTAAAAGAAACTGGAAGCTGAGCATAAAAATGCTTTAATGCCAGTGGGATGTTTTGCAGGCTTGTTGCTTTAGCCGGGCTACTCTTAAAACTTCAGAACAGAGACAGAAGGTTAGATCACAGAATATGAGCTGAACATACTATGCACTGACTAATCGCAGTTTAAACCCATTTGATCTAACCACTGAGTAGACGGCAGAGGGCCCAAAGAAATTCGTCACAACGTCAACGACAAACGTCACAAGGTATTAGAAAGGAAAGTGGTTACAGTATTCTCCTCATCAACTAAATGAAAGTTCAAATCATTTGATTATCCCCCTTTTGGGACCAAATCTTTTCCAAATGTAAAATATACATTTGATGTCTGAACACTGTTTTTTTCTATGTTAAAATGCCCATTATTGAAAGAAAGAAGACAAAGGTCAATATAACAAATGATTCCAAACTTTTGAACAGCAGTGTATGACATAGGTCCGTTGACACGCTTTGACATCTTTTGGTTGTGTGTGCAGGTCGCTGCTGGTGTGCAAGTACGACTTCATCAACCTGTTGTGTCAGCAGGTCGTCAGGATCTCTCTCAACGCCGTAGACACCATCTCAGTGGGCGAGTTTGAGTTCCCACCCAAATCCCTAAACAAGTACGCCAACACATTTCAGTCTGCCAACAGCAAGCCAGTATTTACTCTAAGTCTATTCATGCCAGCGTTAAGAACAGGACTCCGCTCCTGCCATGCATACAGCTTGAGTAATGATTAAAATATTGCAGCTGTGATGATGTTGCTCAGACGTAACTGCTCCCTTAAACAGTTTTGTATTTTTGTTGAAATTATTATTATAGATTCCAAAAAAGTCAGGACATGAATAAACAGAATGTGATCATTTGTCATGCTTTTTTGACATATGCTCAATTGAAAACAGTACAAAGACAATATATTTATTGTTTGACCTCATCAACTTCATTGATTTTTGTAAATATCTGCTTATTCTGAATTTGATGGAAGCAAGTTGTTTCAAACAAGTTGGGACAACAAAAGACCATGAAAGCTGTGGACTGATCCAAAAACACCTGTTTGGATCAGTCCACAGGTAAACAGGTTCATTGGTAGCAGGTGATAGTGTCATGATTGGGTATGAAAGGTTCATCCTGGAAAGAATCAGTCGTTCACAAGCAAGGATGGAGAGAGGTTCAACACTTTGTCAAACACATGATTGTTTAACGGAGGTTACTTCATGTCTGTAAACACAGATTATTTGTAAATTACTGCATTCTGTTTTTATATTTTACACAGTGTCCCAACTTTACTGGGTATCTGGGTTGCAGCTGCCTGATTCTTGCACCGTTGCCTTTTCTTACAGGAGAGAAGGATACGGGATTCGTGTCCAGTGGGACAAACGTCCTCGGGCCTCATTCTTAAACCGTTGGAACCCCTGGTCCACTGACATGCCGTACGCAACCTTCACAGAGCACCCCATGGCCCACGCTGATGAGAAGGTGGCCTCTCTCTGCCAGGTATAATCCCCTTAACTAAATAAGGCCAAAAATGCATTTTCCCTCACTCAGCTAATGGATTATTTGATGTTTTCAAAACATCTTAGGAGCTTGAAATGTGAGGTACTTCAACTTTTTTGTGTTCTGCTTATTTCGCAAACAATAGTGACCACTGGTGCAACAGTTTGCTCATTCAGCTCTAGCAATCACAGTTCAACTGAAAACAACAGACTGATGGTGCCTTAAAAACAAAAGTCAACCCTTGAGCGAGAGCCCGTTATTCATATAACTGTCATGTTGTTGTGTATGAACAGTTATTTTCAAAGGGGTTTGTTTATCCCTTATTGGCAAGGCAACAACAGAACCTGGGGCAATTTCAGCATTTCTTCATGTAAAAAATTAAGCAAGTACATTTTAGCTGGAAAGTCTCAATCAGCCAGGGCGGTTGTAGCTCAGGAGGTAGAGTGGTTGTCCACCAATCAGAAGGTTGGTGGCTCGATCCCTGGCCCCTGCAGTCCATGTGTTGAAGCGTCCTTGGGCAAATACCGAACCTCAATTTGCCCCAGATGGCTGTTCCATTGGCATTTGAATGTATGTAGCTTTAGATAAAAGCGTCTACTAAAATGTCATGTCCTTTTTCTTTTACTTCCCAAGATGGACAACTTCAGGACCCAGCTGGTGCAGGCAGTAAAGAAAGCCCATAAGGAGCACCCCATCCCTGGTCGGGCTAACGGCGTCCTGATCCTGGAGAGACCCCTGCTCATCGAGACCTACCTGGGCATCATGTCCTTCATCAACAATGAGGCCAAGCTGGGCTACTCCATGACCCGAGGCAAGATCGGCTTCTAAGAGCCGCGGCCTCTCCAAATTACAGCAGAGTTCAACCCATGTGTCCGTGTCAACACTGCGCTGTCTGAGGGAAACCGTCGCTCCTCTGCAGGGTAACGCCCAACCAATCTGTGTGTGTCTAAGTTGAGCCCATGAGATGTCCACACCTCTGGAAGTTGGTGTTACAGACAAGTGGTCAGCCTACTGTAGGTAAATGATGTGCAGCACTGCATGGACTGTCTACATTTGTTTTTGTGCCTCCAGCCCCTTTCCTTCAAAGAGCTTCTTACAGATCTGCCATACCGACATGGGCCCTCAGGCGTGTATGCCCATGTGACATAAGTTAGAGAAAGGACAGTTGACAGTTGAATCAATTCATCTCCACTGTATTTATCTAAATTGAGCTTGTAGTGTAGCGCTCCTTCTTTAACCACTGATTAACAGACTGTCAAACCTAATGTGATGTTAGGTATTTTGGTAGAGGAATGCCAACATCAGAGTCGTTATTTTGGGGCTCAAGTTGTGTTTCGTTAAGAAGGATTGAGTTATTCAGATCACAGGGCCATAGGGTAGCGTCACGGTATGAAATATCAGCTGATGGAGAAAGTTTAACGGTCATGTCACATGATTACTGTAATATGTGTTACTAATAGGGAAACTGTTCCAGAATCTGCAACTGCTATACTGAGAAGCTCAGCTCTGTTACTTGTGGAAAATACCAGCTGGAACACACTGTTCAGCATTCATGAAACTTGTTCAGTGGAAAAGACAAATTACATGTTACATGTAGTTCTCTTATTGGCCAATGTTGTGCTCACCATGCTTACATTCGCCTAAATTAGGTCATTGCTCAGAGTAGAGAGCTGATGAATGACTTTGAGAGCTGAATTAACTGCTACAGCTAAAATGTTATTGTATGTTCAGATGTTTTATGCAACATGAACTTGTCAACCACGTCTTTTATGTTTTTAAGTTGCCTTAAAGGTCGTGCAACTTGCTTTCGTTTTAGGCATTTGCACTCAGCTGCATTGAACTCTGCAGTGGAAATGATGGTTGAGTTACAAAATGGAAGACATGCAGACAAAACTTTGCATCAGTTCATTAATCACATACTGTATGTGTCATGAGAACAGGAACAGTGATTTTTTTTTTTTTAATCGTTATATACTACCAAAGGTAACTGGCCATATTGTCATGCTCAACAATGCCAATGAATAATTGTGTCCCAAAATGCTCTTTTCTGGTCATAACTTGCGCATGTTTCCTGCACGTTGAGTTTGCATGACAGATGTTTTTTTTTAAAAGAATATCCTAAATGGATTTGTAAATACTAATGAGGTTTAATTTATCTGCTGTTACTTTGATGCGGTTAACTCATGAAAGCTTCTAGAACATGAAAAATTAATTGCCAGTTCTGAAGTGTTTTACTTAGGGATTTTAAAAGAGATCAAGTGGTTATTACAAACAATGTGAAGGATTACTTTTTGTTCTAGATGTGTGTAGCGCAGTAGCCACAATGGAGAATAATAAATGCCTACATGTTCTTGTCAGGGGCCTTTGCTTTGGTCATTGTTAAGAAGTGCATTTACATAATGTTTGTACTATCAAGGACTTACTGGCATCAAAGTTTTGTCAAAGCAGGTAAGAACTAATAAGTCCATCCAGTAATGATGCAGTATTTCCAGACTAAGGATGATGCCACTCATGCATCATTATGAACACAAACTGATAAACCTGTCTTTGTTCCACCAAGCAGATTCATCACCACAGATATTAAAGCTTTGTGCCAAACGGCCCGCAGTTGGAATCTTTTGTGGCAAGAAGGACAGTAAGGCGATTGTTGTCTTGCTAAAATACTTTGCCCAGCACACTTAGCGTAAAATCGATCAAAGTCTAAATAGTTATGTTGTGCAGAGGGGCATTGGTCATTGTACTTTTTGTAAAGCTTGATTAATTAGAACTAGCAACAATTTTCACTGAAACATACTATTGCCTGTGAGTTAGATGGAGCTGAGAACACACAGTTTGATAATGTAAAAGGTGCACAAATTTTAGTAACTCACACTATTATATATGACAAAATTTATTCAAAATAATTACACTTTGAAGGTAAAACACATACAACATACTTAAAACTAAAAGTACGATGAACTTTGTAAACCTCTATTTTCTCAGTGTTTGAAACTAGTGCTTCTGTACACATTTGGTTATTTAAAAAGAGATATTTAACCAGTCTACGTCTCTCAGGAGGAACGTCATGTCTAATTTTATGTATGTTTTTCTCAACTAGAAAATGAGCATGTGAACTGAGGGCCCTAAAAACGTGGTGAGCAGCTACAGTTCAACATGTAGAACAACATGCAGACACTCGAGCAGGACCCATCAGTCTTTAGTTCATTACGTTAACACATTGACCAGCAGGTGATTATGGCTGCCTGAGCCTCAACAGTTATCCAGTGAGTCCTGTGTTTTTGTGTGTTTTACTTGTCCTCCTGGTCAGTGTACATGTAGCACAAACACAGCTGCTCCTTTCCAAGCAGGATCAGAGAGTCTCCACTGCAGTGCCAGTTTAGTGACTGGACCTGGAAACCACCTGGCAAGGAAGAGAGTGGGGCAAGTGTGATGACATGAAGGTGAAAAAAAAAAAATCATTGTGCATGTTAAGAATCCACATTCGCCTCAGTTCAGTTTGTAAACCTAAAAAGATGTATTGATTCTGACTTCAGGCAGTGACATTTTCATGTTTTGTTCTTTTCTTCTTTGGGGTGTCTGAGTAAAACACGCCAACCTTTCAGGCTCAATCCAAAGGCAACACAGAACTGCAGATTAGTTCTGTTTGCATTTTAAATTCAGACATTGGATCACTGGTTGGATATCTTAAAAAAGGATCAATTTAAAAATGAAAAGCAAAACTTGAGGTTGTATGTATTTCAAGCCAAGGTCATACAAGAGCTTCAACATTGATGGTTTGTTGTCTCTAAAACTGAGGCTGAAATAAGCCTGATGGGAATCACAGTAGAGTGCACTGGCCCTCTTCTACATCTGACAATACCATAATGGAGCTGTGTATTTCAGCTGCTCAACGTTTCCAACTCTTAATGACTGAGCAACGTTACCTTCAGTGGGAACTTGGACAGAAACACATCCTGCTGGGGACCAGAGGTAGAGTTTGCTGTTGCCTGTACACAGGGCCAGGCGGGGGCGCCGTGGGTCCCACTGAAAGCAACGCACGGCCGATGTCTGCTCAAGCACAGCCTCCAGGCTCATCTTCTGCATGTCCCACACCCAGACAACACTGGCCATGTTGTCTATGATCAGAAGCATAGGGGCACATTCAAAGTCACTCTCAGCTTATAGATATAGATAGATATACACTATCTTTGCAGTAAAAAGAAGTTCACACCAAATCAACATTTAAAAGAGCTTTTTTAAACAGGTGAAACATTTACATATAATACAGTTCTCTTGGGTTGACAATGAGGGTAAAAGTGAACTTACCATTTTTTGTGGCTAGATAGCGACTGTCTGAGCTGAATGCCAAAGTAGAGACACCAATCTTGGGGTTGGCTCGGTCTGGGTCTGGTTTGATCACAGGAATTTGGACTGGCAGTGGCAGGATTTCGTCTGGAGGAGACAACCACAACAAATGAGTTTGTGATTAGACAAAGTCGGCTACTTGACCTCAGTAGTTTTAGTCAATTACTGTTTTGTTTTTTTCAATAATGGCAAAAGCTGACATACATTTGTTCTCAGTGTTGAAGAGGGATGTGCCAATTGTGATGTTGTGCAGCGACAGGTCATCATTGCCAACAGTTGGCCTTCTCTCCACCTCCTTATACACAACCTGGAAACACAACGAACAGTGAATGATTGAACTGCAACACCTTCAAGTCTCATCATGAGGGCTGGAAAATACTCACAGCTTTTGTGTTGTTGATGGTTGCTGGGTGCTCAAACTGTGTGATTTTCTTCCACGTGATATGATTTAGGATGCGCACCTGACATGAGTGGAGTAAAGTCTTGTCATTTACATGTCAAATACACACAACAAATCTTAATTCAGAGATGAAATTTTCTGAAGTTCATACTATTATTTATTTGTAGAAATTAATGAATCTATTTATTAAATGGTAAATCCACTACTTTTAGTCATTAAAGTCCATGAAAAAGTTCTCTGAAAAAAGCTGTAAGATTTTTGTGGCTCACAGTGGACAAAGTCTGAGAAATTGCCAAAAGCGATGCCACTTGAGTCAGTGTCAGATGGGACTGAAGACTTCAAGTTTGAAAATGTAAAACATGTGTGGAAGAAAGAAGTGAGCTTATCAGTCTTCTGTAGCTGCTGCTCAGCTGTGCTTCAGACTAGCAGCTTGAAGCTACATTAGTCACTATGAGCATAACACACCTGAATCTCTGACTGAAACTGTTATTGGGGAACTAGTGGGCAATGTAGGTGCCAGGAAGAAGAATGTGTGGAACAAAAAATGATATTTCTGATTCTGCTTCATTGATTTTAACCTTTTTAAACTGAAGTACTCTTTTAAGAGCTTTACAGTGATTATTTGTACTTGGTTGTGTTATGTCAAGCTATAAAATCTTATTTCTTAATGTCATCAGCCAAGACTTTGTCCATACTTTTTCATCATAACTGCCAATGGCCAGGAACTGGCTGCTGGGGCTCCAGGTCACAGACTTGACACCCAACGACCACTCGTAGGCGCTGTAGGTTGACAACAACCGGCCGTCCAGAGAATATAGCAACACTTTGTACTGCAGAAATGACACATATGACACAACAGTTTGACCCATTCATTCTGTTTCTATCCCCACTAGGTTCAATCAGCTTGAATATTGCAGTACTTAGACTATAAGGATGCTTCACAATAACAGGTGAGTCCCTTAAAATGTGTTACTTAATTCACACTTCCATTACACTTGGTTTTGACAGGGTACCAAAGGATTTTTCTGTTGCTAGTACTAAACTGCAGTATATTTTCAACAGGTGACAGCTTTGTAAAAAGTTACACTTGTGCTTCCTTGTTAAATTCAATACTGACACTGGTGATAAACAAAAACATCTGCCGCTAAGCAACATCTGAATTTAACTGAAAGATATATTCACACAAAGATATATATACACATAATTTCTCTTGTTGTTCCTGAATGTATTGGGCGAATGACTCACCTCCAGACAGCTATCCCACACTGCCAGCACACAGCCATTGGGAGACCACTCCACCCCAGCCAGGTCCTGTGTCTCAGTCTCAAAATGCTGTGACAAGTTAAATTAAAATCAATTCATTTACTAGATACTACATGTGTGCTAACAAACACACCTGTAGACACAAAGTCTTCCTAAAGAAAAGGAATAGCATTAATAATAAAAACTAATTTTGATGTCATAAAGAGAACAAAGTCTTTTGTTAGTCTCAGTGTGTCAATGAATACATCTGCATGGCATCTTGAATGATGAAAGTTTATGCTCATTTCAAAGAATGAATATTTGGTCTCTGTGTGACAGGGACACTATTACACAGTTTGAGATATTTCAATAAATTATATTCCTACTACCACAGGATGACACTGTATATCTTTTTGGAAATTTAGGTTTGTTCCACTGTAGCTTACTCAAATGTTAAATGTATAATAATGGTCATAAAATCAAATGTCCTACTTACCCTGAGTAAATGCCAGTCGTCACACACAAATACACTAACATAGTCTTTGCAGTCGCGGCGCTCAGCCAAGGCCATGTAGCAGCCATCTCTGCTGAAATCTATACCTGTGGGTGACAGATGATGGGCAAGAGCTATAATTTTATCAGCAACTGACAGTATATAATCACAAATATCATAAAGATCTTACAATGACACTGTAACATCAGACGACAACTAAAAAATATGGCATGAAATAAATAAGTGAATAAATTAGAAATAAACCTTTTTTTTCTAGGTCCTTTCTAGGTACTGTAGTGTAGTCCTTGAAAACCATGTATCAATCATAATGCTTTTAATATTCAGTTTTGGGCCACTTTATTGACTATTCTATTATCTATTCAGACACTGAAAATGTAACTCTGCACTTCATCCAGTGTAATTATGTGATACGTTGGCACCATGAGGTCGGTGGTATGTAACTATCATGGTCATATTATTTATGACGGCTGGGGGGATAGATGGGGTGCATCGAGGCATAGTATTTCATGCGGAAAATGGGGAGAGTCATAGACAATCATTTTTCCCCAAGCTGCTGACAGGCCTGTTATGAGGAGCATGCCCCATTTACTGAAGAGAGGCACAGCTGTCAGCAGAGACGACCATAGTTTGGCCGCCACAAGGTAAAGAACGGCATGTGATTCATGGGGCATGCCGAGGCACTCAGACCACTGGCCCTGTCCTCAGGTACTCCTGGTGATACATATACGCTCATAAGCCACAAGAAAACAAATAAAACAAAAATATTTTCATACTGACCCTTCTGACATGCTTTGGGATACTTGATGTAAGACACAGCTTTGGTGCACAGGGACCAGACAGTGACTCTCAGCTGTTAAGGCACCAGAGGAAAGAGAAAAAAAGAAACAAACTGTGGATCATCTCAAAGTGAAAGTATACTGTTATAAGCTAAACTAAAAATATAATAGAAATAATATCAAACATTCTGATGAAGCCAAACAACCAAATGTAGAAGATACATGAAGCAAACTGGCAACTTTGAGACAAATTAAAGACAATTTTGAACAGACACCCTCTGTCCAGACTACAGTCCAGGCTAGACTGGTTCATCATGGCCTTTAATGGCTGCGGACAGAGAGCCTCATGTCATTGAAGGGGTCTATGATAAACGACTGAGGGATATGAAACACTGACATGGTATCCTAATGGTTGGCACTGTAGAGTGTGGAGTGTTGTCCATCACTGTGTTTCCACAGGGAATGAACACAAGTGTTTAAGGGCTGCAGTCACTAACAGGGATTGAAAGAGATTATACTGGTTAAATTAGGACTTATTAAATGAACAGATCCAAAACAACATCTCGACACATAGCAGGAAAGTAAGTCTGGCCCGTTTAGTAGCCAAGATGTAATGTTAGACACGTTTGCTACAAGTGTGACAAATTAACAGCAAGTTGCGTAGCCAGCCAGTTGTGTGTGTACCACAAACGAGAAGCAGCGCCACAAAATAACTATCTGGCCGCAAGTCGGCATAACAAAGAGACCACATGTGTTAATGCTTAGTTTTGACAGCAGTCACTCATATACCCGACAGTCTCACGTCAACAAGACTGATACCAACAAAAGCAGGTGGCACTCAGCCAACAGTGCAGCATATTTTCACCCAAGGACCAGTATGACATGTGGTATCTTGCCCTTCAAGACTCAAGGAGCACATGACAGTGGTCGGGACAGTGTTAGACAATCTGTGGTCTGTGCTACTAGAGAGTTGTCTGGGTGTTACAGAACACCTTAACAAAAGCACTTCTTTTCTTATAGTTAAAACAAATAAAGTCGAAAAATTACAGGGTGAACCAAGGTCTGTACACGTACACACAATGGCACCATACTATCATACTGTTGCAATGTAATTTCACTTCCAAATAAAAATGCAATGCATTATTGAGCTTAAGAGTAAATTCTCAGGGCCCTCAAAGCCAGATAATTGGACAGAAACCTGTTTACACACATATGAATAACAACAATCAATTAGCCTTCAAAATATATCTTGGGCAATAAATATTTAAACCTAACCTGAAAGCCATGTTTTGCATTTAAGATTGTGCAGATCTAAAACTACTGAGGTGACAAGGCTTTCATCATGGTGTCCAGACAGACATTTGAACTGGGCCAAGTCTGTCGCCTCACTGGGCTGGAGTGTCAACCCTCCTCTTCGGTCAAGACATCCAGCTGTGTTGACTCTGTAATATCACCTCGCTACACGCTTCCTGGACATCCCCTCAGACATGGTGCCATGGCAACCAATATCAACAGTGGTCAAACACAAACACACTTACACTTCTTAGATGCCTTGAATGCACCACATAGTGGATGGAAGTGGAAGGAAAATAGGTGGGAAATGCTATTCCATGTGGGGTGGTATGCAATAAGATCCTTAGTTGGTAAAGCTACACTTTAGAAGAAATATCCTCACCAAAGGTGAACACCAGCTTGGTGATGGGGCTGGGGGCTTGAGGGTGGTGTGAAAAGGAAAAACTCCACTACAACAGCTGCTGTTTATCCATTAGAGATGGAAATATTCATGTCTGTGTCTGGGTTAGCATAACTGCAACTAGTGGTGTAATTACAGACAAGTACATATTTTTATTTCAGTTTTGGTTTGATCACTACATGTACAAGGATTCCTCATTTGGAAATGTTTCCTAAGGTCCCATCACATTTCTACTAAATGGAGTGGTAGTGAGGGTTTTCTACAAATGGCTGGAGGGGTTACAAGTTATTGTTTCATAATTGTTCTACCATTGCATCCCTTTAGTATCTATTATCAACTACTCATAACAAGAAAACCACAGAATTAGGTACCATTCCCAAAAGGACCATCTGTGGGCAACATGATAACTTCAATGAGATGTAGACCAAAGTTACTAACAGCAGTCTGGAATAAAAACCTATCTATCAGCCGTTCTTGATGCGTGCCTCGGCCAGTGCGAGAGAATGGGCGAGCGTATGTCATGCCTTATAGGCTTATCTGTCAGCACAGGATTATACTGTAGGCATTCCACATAAGAAGCCATCTCAAACTAATATAGCCTATTTCTCCTGTTACAGCCTCATGATTCTACCAAGGAACCAGAGCCTGCCCACACGTAGGTATGGGTGAGCTATTGTCCCCCGTTGCAATGCAGCAGCTGCCTACGTTTGCAGTTTAGTCTGGCAGCATCGTTGCCAACAATGCTACATGTTAGCAAGGCTCCATCAGTACTGGCCAAGAATGCTATTGCTAATCTGATCCCAGCAATGTAAAAACCATTAGAGAAGTCAAGCTCAGTGATGTCCTTGGCTGGAGTTTTCCAGCCCCAGTTTATCACCCCTCAGCTGGTAAACGTGGATTAACATGGATGTGTGAGTGGCATTTTGTGAGGTCCTAAGATAAACGATTGGAATTCAAATGGGAGATGACTTGCGTGAAGTCTCATAATATATAGGCTCCGTTTCAGCACTGCAACTTTCCATTAAACCATCCCATCCAGCCATCCCATATTTGAAAACACCTGTTTTTTTGTTGTTTTTTTTTTACATGTACACCTCCGACAAAGTCCCATCTTGAAACCTTTGAGAAATAAGACAAGAGCATTTCTAGATGGCTGGAAAAGAGGTGCTCACCTGTAGTTACTGAAACCCCTGTTAGCACGAGAGACTGATAAGATTAGCCATTTTCCCACTGTTACAAATGTCAGCTGTATGCTAATAAATGATTGTGTACCTGCGAATAAGAAAGATCTGAAGATATTCTGTTTGAGGATAAAAAGAAAACATCCTGCAACAGCTACACAGAGACAGCCAGAGACACACACAGCCAGCTAAGCAGATTTACTGACACATACACAGACAAACAGACACACAGAGGCACAATCCACACCACAGCCAGCTGTCCCTAAACAAGTTAATATAGCAGGTTGTTTATGAGTGGGGCTGAAATTTAAGCCTGACACGAACACCCGTCTGGCACAGCCTTAATGAAATCTTGGGCCGGGGTGAAGGTAAGTTCAGTGGGCCCCTTGGCAATGTGGTAGCCAGTGCCTACTTTGCCTCTGTTACATTCATTTTGTAATCTCAACTACAAAAGGATACTCAGGAACAGTAACTTCCTGTTCATATTTAGCCAGGTGATAAGGGCAGGGAGTGACAGGTGTTTGTATGCAGAACACCACAGGTAAAAGGGTAACCTATCTCAAGAAACGCTCAGCTCTATGAGATTTAAAATGAACAGGAAACAAATAGCTGCCTCAAAAAGAGGGAGGGAACAAACCCCACAAAACATCTTAAAATGATTATTAATAAATTATTATTTTCTTGATTAATTGGTCCTTAAGAAAACTACTAACTAAAGTCCAAAGTCATCAAACTGCTAGCTTTGTCTGACCAAAATGCCAAAACTCTCCGACAAAACTCCACTTGACAAGTCAAAGGCAAGTAAGTCACAGTCAAGCTAGAGAAAAAGGAAACATTTTACATCTTTGTTGGGAAAATGACATTGAAACAAACCATTGATTATTTCTACTAGTTTCACTAAATTATCACAGAGGGACATTGTGGTGTTTGTAATGACAAGTCATTTCACACAGGAAAAAAGTACATTTGATATTGATCATTTGAATTTGCCTATTGATGTGCTCACACATAAGATGACTCTGGCGTTCTAAGACCTAAGATGTACCGTTCAATACTGATGTCATATCTCCTTTAGGAAGCAGCCTTGATTCTTTTCCATCTTATTCCTTCCTAACCTTAACCCTTTTCCCCGAAGACGCAGACAGACACAAAGCAGACATGCCACAGACACTTGCACTCCCTGCACCCTTCTCCAGACCAGACACAGTTGTGTGTTGGGCCACAACACCTGTTAAAGGATTCCTGGAGTCAGCTTCAGCATGACAGACACAGCCCACCACGGTGCCCCCCGTCTCTCACCACTTGCTACACGTGCCTACTATGGAGTGAATTTAAACCAGGAGGGATAGAATAGTAATAAATGTATCTTTATTGGTCTGGGTTTCATTCTGCAGACCTTTATAAACAACACTCAACATCTCCTGACTCGTTTCTTCATGAGCATGCAATCATTTTATTACAACATTCAGTGCCTTTTACATGACATGGATCTCATATCTTTAAAAGTAATGAAATGAAATCTTTCTGGTGGTAAATACTATCATGTTACGTTAGAAGGTCAATATTATGGTACGAAAGGATTTCCACTTACCACAACCACTTATGAGGGACAACTCCATAATACTGAATAAACTAGCAATTCTAGCAATGGGCTAGGCTAAAAACAAGACTTGCCTAGACTTTTGCAGGCCACATCTCAGTCATGGCTCAAAAACTGACATCCACAGAATGGTTTTGTCTTAACTTCATTGATTTTTGTAAATATCTGCTAATTCTGAATTTGATGGCAGCAACACGTTTCAAACAAGTTGGACCAGGAGCAACAAAAGACTGTGAAAGTTGACGGATTGAAAAACACCTGTTTGGATAACCCGGGTAAACAGGTTCATTGGTAACAGGTGATAATATCATGATTGGGTATGAAAGGTTCATCCTGGCAAGACTCAGTCATTCACAAGCAAGGATGGAGCGAGGTTCAACACTTTGTCAAACACATGATTGTATAAAGGAGATTACTACATGGGCTCAGGAAGACTTAATTAAACTGTTGTCAGTAAACAGTTTGTTTGTAAATGATTCTATTCTGTTTTTATTTATGTTTAACACAGTATCTGAACTTATCAGGAAGCAGAGTGGTATACTGACATGGGTCAAGTCAAGTTCAACTTCAAATTTCCCACTGCGTAACCATATTTAATTTTATATTAATCAAACTGTGGCAATATATTGAGGAGCAATATTTCAACAAAATTTCTGTTTAAAGGAATAAATCAAGTCATACAGTCTTGATATCTCGTGTGTAAAACATCTTTTTGCAACCATCTACCTAAAGAGCTTGGGCTGGCTGATTAAATCTCTTCTTAAAAAATACTTTTACTACCTTGTTATTTTGTCATCTCTTTATATCACAGTTTTTTTGGTTTAGATGTTTATTATCTTTTTTTTCCTTCACTCCTGTTGAGCTAAGTTAACTAGTATTATTTGAGCAACAGGACATCATTACTAGGACTTGCTGCCAAAGAAAATACCAGACCTACATTAAAAGGGCACATACACATTGCACCCATGTTCCAGAGGTACTTGAGACCCATGTATGACAGGACGCTAACAGGAGGAGAGCTATGAAATCAGGCTGAATACATGCATCGGGTGGGTGTGGGGGGACGGTAAGAAAGGCTCTGGTGTCTGGCTATTTTCAGGTCCCCCTTCCTTGTGGGCCAGCAACAGTTGAAACCAGACAAGCATATGCATAAACACACTTCCGTGCGCATGAATGCATGCACGCACCAACTTCACACTTACATGGAACTCAGTGGTGTTGAGAATGTGACGTCCGTCTGGACTCCAACGTGAGGAGAGTAGTCCTATTGAGCCCTCATCAATCTTACAGTGCCAGTCCGGCTGTTCAAGAGACCACACCTGAAGAGAAAGACAGAGAGCGACAGAAGAACAGCAATCAGCCATCACTGATGACATCTGTGCCTAAACTTGATTTCCAAAAATAAGAAACTCTTGAGTATCAGAAACCATGAAAGACTGGCGCTGGATACCCCTTCAAAGGTAAGCTGCTTGCCCTTGAGTAGAAGTTTAAAAACATTTTTCAAGGTACATTCAAAAGTAGTGTTCCTCTTTTCAATCAATGTCAATGCAATAGATTTTTAAAATATTTTTGAGCCTTTTAAAATAAAGAAAAAAAACCTGATGTAAATGAGCTTAAAAGGCATGAGAGAAATGAACAGCATGGTTTTAGAGTAATCAAATGATATGTATCTTTGCATTTAGGAAACTCTGCAAAAGAATGATCACTATTTGAGGGTTCAAAAATCCTTTTTTGTTGTGTTAAACAGAGAAATGAATTTCAACACCTGCAGCCTCTGGGTCTCAGATTTCTGGTATTCCTCATGCTAAACCTTATTTCTGGTGTTACATGTACATGTTTTAATCAATAAAGCACTACCCATTTCAGATACTAAGGTACCCTGCAAGATTTATTTAAATAAAAGAGACAAAACCAAAAGCTTGAAATAGCTTGTAGATACATTTGGATTTTCATTTATCCAAATGTATCTACAGCATTGTAAAATACTGTTCTGTACTGCACAATTAAACTGTATTTTACAGAATAACACAAAAGAACAGTTTAAGTTACTCCTTCTGTCCAGATTTAAATATTTCCATGATACTTTAAATATTTAACAGAAATGTAACTTTTCAATGTGTCCTCCTCATTTTCTTAATTGGTACGTTATCTAATAATTTGCATGACATAAAACAATTTGAGTGTCTGCCAAAAAAAACCCTAAAACCATATAAAAAGTTACTTTAGTTATCAATTTTTTAGAGCGTACAGAAATCTAATATTTTGCTTGAGCAAAACTTAATGATGAAGTTAAGGCAGTCACAAATCATTTCAGCAGTTGAATAATCACTCGATGATTTATTAGATCACTTACTTTATTGTATAATCTTTTAAATGCTGGAGTCTAACTTATAGTCAAAGTACTCCATTTACAGTGTTACTCTATGGAAAAAAATCACATAATTCAAAATAATAATTAAATAACCATATGACCACTAATAGTATTATTCTAGCAGAGTAAGATAGACTGTGACCTATCAAGTATATGACTGACAGCATTTATACTACATGCTGAGTCACATTACTGTCCTGTTCTCATTGCCTACCTGTACCAGTCCTCTCCTGTACATAGCACAGAGTATAAAGAGAGAGTCAGAAGACCAGTCCATGTGGGATATCTGGTCCAGGCAGGTGTAGAGCTGCAGGATCTGCAAGGTGCTTACATCTCGCACCACCAACCTGTACTGCATACAGGTGGCCTAAGGAGTGTAGCCAAAGAGACAAGTCAGAGAGAACAAGACTTACACAAGGTTACACACAGGTGACACACACAACAAAATTACACATAGGCAAAAATTATATTAAAAAATGTCTCAAACACTTACCAAATATTTCCCATCTGGGGAAACTTTACAAAGTTGGTTAGATTGCTTGAAGACCTCCGAGAAATTCATCTTACAAACTGTACAAACACAGCAGTTCCTGCAAAAGAAATGCACAATTATGATAACGATTCAAAAGGAGCCCAGCTGAGTTTCTTCAAGTCTTTACATGCGTGAGAGTTGGGCAGTCTCCTCGAATCAACTGGTGTAGTTTCAAATTGTTAACACGTGGCGGCGCCATATCTCCAATAAATAAGCACGCTTCACACAGTGAACATACACAGAAACAGGTTTTTTGTCTCGTGTAAAAGAGTCTTTATATATGGAGGGTACTAAACATGGTGAAAACTGGTTAAATCAGTTGCAAAACACCACCTAAGCAGAAAGAGCCGAGCCACAGGTGCTTAAGTTAGCCTCGCTAGCTCGTAATGAAAAGAAGTAGCAAAAGCAAAATAAAACCACACATGAACCCCGTCTAAATCATTGCCATATTCTCTCCTTGCTATGAATATATCTTATATACTGTATGTCTAAGACAACAGACAGACAAAAACCTACACTACATGCTAACGGTAAACTTAGCAGCTAGTGTCACTGGACTCATTCAACACTAACGTTAGCATCTACCGCTACTAGCAAACATAGCAGACAGCTCACCTTCACTATCTTCACATTCAATGGCAAAACTTACTTCTAATGCCAATTATGTTGCATCACTCGATCAAACGAGAGACGCCAAAAGTCCCACAATCAGTTTCGAAAAGTTTTTTTTCTTCGCATGACTGTTTTCGAGGCACAGGTTGTGGACCTAACTGCTGCTCGTTTGTTTGGATGAGCGGGTGACGACACACCGGCGCTGTCCAATCAGCATCGGGCGTCTGTGGTTTCCCTTCTGGGAAATGTAGTTTTTTGTAGTTTTATCTTTTTTCTGCCTGTGTGAACGTGTGTGTACAAAATTAAAATCGACATATGTATATTAATAACAATATTTTTTAATCCATTGAAGATTGGTTTTATAATTTTTGCATTTCTGCAGAAAACAGATTTGAAATATTTTTTTTCTATATTTTTCATAATGTAGTCTTTAAATAGTCTGTTAGTTATGTGCTTATCCGTTCAAACCTGTCTTGTAATCCAAGTGTGCAAACAACTGAGTGACTTCAATTTTAATCCCCCGTCATGATGGGGAAGAGGTTTCCCGCTAATGTGCGCTCAAAGCGCGCTGCGCCTCCCTGCTTCACCTCCTCCCTGGTCTCCTCCAGCCTCACACTGCCCTCCACAGCATGCAAATCACTTTTCTTCCTGTTTCCTCGCAGCTAATTTTGTTTCTCCGAAAAGTCAATCACCTCCGGCCGCTGTTATCAACCTGTAAACTGAGTCGATTTTCGGGGTTGTTGTTTTATGGAGGCTCACTCTCTTGGCATGTTCGATAATAAACAGGCAGCTGCTCGGAACATTAACCCTGGATTGGAATAATAATAACCTTCAGGTACGTTCATTTATTTTATAGCATATAAAGAAAAGAAAAGATTTTTTGTTTAATTCGTGTCTTTTGTTCATCAGTGGGCCTTTTAGTTTGTGAGCGTTTGTTGTTTTGCTAAATGTGATAAATATATAAGCAATTTTAAAGAAGCCTCAAAAAGGCCCAGATGTGTTGTGAATTGGTTAATTTGGATAATATTTAATATATTTAAAAGGTTTGAATCTGGTTGTCTGGTTGATTTGATTTTGCAGCTGACCGTGTTTTGAATCATGGTTTATAAAGGGTTATATAGACTAGTCTTAAAATAGGTCTAATAATAATGATGATGATGATATTGTCTAAATGAAAATATAGGCCTCATAGAAATAACCCCACAGTCGACAAATGCACAATTGTATTATTAGTATTCTTATTTCGATTTTTGTGTTCAGATGATAAATGTATATTTGGGAAAATAAATCGAAAAGCTCTTGATTATTTTTAACTTGTTGCTCAGTATCATTATTTGGACATTAACATTTACAAAAGGCAAAAGAGTTATGCTGCTTTAGTTTGTATATGAATTGGTCTTATTTCAGTGTTTAAACGAGGGACACACATTGAACAGCTGCATGCTCGTCCTTTCAATTCTCACATGGTAAATTGAATATTTCACTTGGGGCTGTGGAGGATCGAATCTAAAACTATTTTAAAATTAAATCTTCTCAGTTGGGACTGTGTATTTTCTTGTATAAAATGGCCCTTGGGAGGAAGGCAGTGTGTGTGTGTGTGTGTGTGTGTGTGTGTGTGTGTGTGTGTGTGTGTGTGTGTGTGTGTGTGTTGTCATGGGTGCTGTAACCCTGGAGTGGAGACACAAAGTAGAAGACAGGTGAACATCAGAGAAGCACAGTGTTGGATTGAACATGGTGTGACACTGAGGCAAAGAGCCAGCAGAGGCCGTGCTTTACAGAAATGATCCCGGCCCGTAGGCTATGTACTCAATATAAAAAAGAAAATGTAATCATAGTTTGATAAAAAAAAAAAAAAAAAAAAAAAAATCTTTATCTATAAATGTCACGTGAATTTTTGTTCAAATTTAATTGCACTTTACTACTCAGATTTATTTTCTTCCTTCTTTCCTTTCTTTCTTGTTTTTCTTAGAGTACTTGCAGTGCTGTATTTTACAATAGGTTGTGCTTTCTTCGCTAGAAAAATGTGTTAATATTTTCCATATTAGTATAGTCTGTATTATTATTATTATTATTATTATTATTATTATTATTATTATTATTATTATTATTATAGGACAGAATATCTGCTGTGGTTATTTCTGGGCTCAGGCTTCTCTGAGGTGCAGGTTAAGTGAAAAGTCCTCTGTGTTCAGGTTGAGTTTTAATTAAGCTCTGAGCTCTCCCTCCCGGTCCTGCACCCGACTCTTTGTTAGATCCCCTATGCGACCACACAGGAGCAGCTCTGGGAGGTGACGGGAGCCGGTTTGTGCGGCGGCAGCCCCCTCAGGATCAGCGGGAAACTGCAGAGCAAACGACACGCGTGTCTGCAGGCCTCTGTGACACCTGTGATGCATCTTCAATGTCAATTAGATCATTAAGCATGAATCAAAGCTGCAGATCAACTGGAAAAAAAAGAAAAAAACAGCCTTAGTTCAGGGGTCGTGACTTTAGATGTTGACTGAGCTGCATATCTTCAATCGATTGAGGCCAAAGTGAAAAGAGTCACGTGTTACAGTATGAAATCGTTGAAACTTGAAAGCAACAGATTGAAACTCAGATGAATGATATGCACCCGTGGTGATTTGCGTCTTACAAGAATGTCACTTTTGCCGCACTTGTTCTGGCGCAGACCTTCACTGCGGTTGCTAAGGAGACGTGACGACGCTGGTGCGCAGCTGTGAACATAGTAAACTGTGGCTCGAGCGAACATGTCGGATGGAGACCTGACTCTATGTTGATGCTTATAACAAACTCGGATTAGACTGTTTGAGTATTTGACTCCAGCAGCGCAGAGAGGCCCGGATGTCGTTCTTGCAGGTACAAAACCTCTAAATTCTTTATTGTGCAGCTACTCTGTCAAATCCAAAGCCACCGGCCTTTCTTGCAAAGTGCGTCCACCTCTTGGTTTAGAAACACACCTCTGTTCGCATCGTTAGAGCTCCTTTATGTGTGCACGCATGTTCAGGCTGTTGTTCTGAGGCCGAGGCGGAGGAGATGATGCTCAGACTGTGCAGAGGGGAAAGGACTCTTCCCCTCGGAGTGAGCTGGTGATGAGGCAGGCAGGTCCGGGCAGGCCCAGGCCCCCTGACACCCACCACCTCACTGGGACTACATTGGTGTGATCACACCTGGATCAATGTGTGTGTGTGAGTGTGTGTGTGTGTGTGTGTGTGTGTGTGTGTGTGTGTGTTTTGAACTGCTTCCTCTTCTTTTTGAACACTGATAAAAATGATGATGTATGAAGTAGTTTGTTTCCTCTTGCAGCTTTTTAACTTCTTTTTTTACTGTAATTATTTCAGTCATTGTGTTTTTTTAACACAACCATGCTGTTCTAATTAGTAGTATGTTTGTTTATTTGTGTGTGTGCCTGTGCAGAGTGATCTGCCCCTCACCAGACTATCCCTCCTCTAAGATGTCCCAGTCCACTGTCACTGAAGAAGGAGGCACCTTCGAGCACCTGTGGAGCTCCCTGTGAGTGTCATCAACACCTGTCTATGAATGTTTCACTTTCCTACAGCCAACAAATTTTCCAAATGACATAATGGTTTTATAAAAAATGTGAAATGTAAAACACAAACGATTCTGTCATCAATGAATAGATTCTTTTATGAGCAAAGCTGGATATGATTATTCCTAATGTACTAATCCAGAGTCATATTTATTTTGCACATGAGGAAAAGCAATGTCCTTTTTTGTGCTGGAAAATATTTCAGTGTGCAGAGATAATCGAAAACTCAAAGACGAACAGTTTTATTTTATGTTCCTTACTTGTATGGTGAATGCATTTGATGATTTCTGCACATAATAAACTGTAATGAACATAAATGTGGTAGGATGTCTAATGATAAAAAGCACAGTTCTTCCTTGTTCATAAAACAAGCAGTCTTAAAATATTCTCTTTTTTACACCAAAAAAATTGGAGACTTTACCTAAACCTTACATTTGCGCATCCAAACTATTGACTACTGATCACTATAAAAGTCATTTTTTACAACAGTCTGTTTCACTACATGTGACATAAAGACATACTACATTTTTCATTCAGTTTTGAAACTTACCTTTTTTCGATCAACCTGGTGTTGTGCCTTCACAGGGAACCAGACAGCACCTACTTTGAACTCCCCCCAGGCGCCCAGCCAGGTGAGCGCCCGGTGCCTTCGACCAGCACCCCGGGGAGCCACCGCAGCGCTGCCGAGGACTCCATGGACGTCTACCACCTGAGGGACATGAACGACAACGTGATGGTAAGGACCCGAGCTAACACAGTTCAATTTGTGTCTCTGTGATCTCACTTCACTTTTTCTTTTGGGAAGCTGTAGCTTGTTTCTGTTGCCTGTAGGGCGTTTTACTCCTCTGTGTCAGATCTAGTGTCTTTGTGAGCACACACACACACACACACACACACACACACACACACACACACAGATCCCAATTTGTTTGTTGTATCCTCTCACTTTTTCCCTCCAGTGTTGAGGAGATTCCCTCCTATGTAATTTCCCTCTCCTCTGCAGCCTTTTCCCTCTCTCTATCTCCCTGCTGAGCAGCCTTTAGGGACTGTGTGTGTGTGTGTGTGCTGGGGGAAGGCTAATTAAACCCCAAGCCAGGACCCCTTGCTGCTTCACTGACGAGCCATCTGTAGGCTGGGGTGTGTCTGTGTACATTAACAAGCATGCACATATGTTTACAGGTGTATGCACCTGTATAGTATTGTTCGTAGATGGAAACTTCATTTGTGAAACTATGCCAACTTTTTTAAGCCTATTTTTCAGTTTGACCACGATTATTTTTCAAAGAATTTTAAATGAAAAAAAAACTGGGTCCACACAGACTTTGCAGCTTCATCCCCTCACAGTTTGTTCAATCCATCCATCTCTGTCTTCCAAATATGAAATCAGAAGTCACTCCCAAACACACTTATGTTCCCCTTCTGATCTGGAATATCAGTAGGTCTAATCTGTAAGAGGACAAGCCTGGACCTGCCTGGCCGATTAATGAATAGTCAGGACAGAAATAAGGGGGCGGAGTGAGGATTTGTTGTTAGATGCAAGGCAAGTTGAGAAGGCCAAGTCAGGCGAGGCGAAACAAGTGGAGGAGAAGAGAGGCAGGACGTCTCCTGTGTCCTCCATCATGTCCTGCTCCACAGAGGGGTCAGCTGGCAACGGAGGCTTCGACTCCTACAGTCACACCTGACCACAGAGTGTAAGTGCTATGAGAGCCAGGAAACAGGGACATCTTCTCTTTTAGGAGCCTTAAGATGCTGTGTGGAGCGGTAAGTGGACCAGAGTAAACTTTGTGTTCTGGTAGATTCAGAGCTTTTTACAAAATGTTTGAAAATGGTGTCATACTGGTCTGGGTGTAGAAATAATATTCAGATTGGTGGTCAGACAGATCAAGAGTGAATGTGTATATGCTCATATCTCATCATGCTGTTTGACAGTGAGCTGATGATGGAAAATCAGGCCTGTGTTCTCTTGTATTGTTTATGCATGCATAGGTGGCCAAGGCTGAAGTTGAACTTGTGCGCTTACTATTCTTATATGATTAGATATGTATCCTGGTTTGGGCTGTCAATCAATTAACAAATTAATAACACACTTTGCTCTGATTAACCATGATTAATCACTTTTTTCTTCTTAAGACTGAAGGTTAACTTTCCTCTGATTTTCCATTCTTTTTCGACATCAGAAAACGTGAAAACGCACATATGCCTCAGCATAGCGTCGCTCTTCTGTTTTACTCACAGTCGATGCAAATGATTGTAGATTCCAGTCTTCATCAGTAGTAGTTGTCATTGTCTAGTAGTCCTCTGTGAGAGTGATATGCTTTGCTTGCTTGATCACGTTCTCGTTCTCGTTCTTGGCATGACAATTCCTCTTGAGGGTGGATTATAAGGGATGTCAGTCCACTATGATAATTGGGCAGCGTTTTTTAGTTATCCAATTAGGCAAAGCATTAGTTACCTTCTTACTTACAGATTTGCCCACGAGCACCACACTCCTGTCCTGCATATTTGTGAAGCCCGGTGGAGAGTTTCAGTAGGCTTTTTTGCTTTGGGGTGATATGTCATGATGTCGTCAGGTCACAGGTCGAAGGTCACAGGAAGTAAACAAAACGCAGCTGCATTAATTGCATTAAATATTTCAAAGTGTTCATTTTGACAGCAGTAATCCTGGTATAGTGGTCAGTTTGATCTCATTAAACTAACAAGTCGAATTCATTAGGAGAGCTGGATGGTGACACAGTTTGATCCAACCATATGATGCAATCGCTAGCTGTGAGAGTTAACTCTGAAGATGTTAGGGTAATCTAACACAAACATTTACGGTATGTGCTACAGGTTGGCCAGAATGTGGATGTCTTGTTACTGAATGATATATCCAGCTCCTGCACTTTGCCAAACATTCCCAACAGGGGGCAACCTTCTTACACATCACTCTACATTTTACCTTCTCTCATCCTCACCTCTGTTTAATATAGCTGGCGTCGTTTCGACATGCTCCACTTTTTATATGATGCTGTGTGATTCATTTATGTAGCCTAACTTTGCATTGGTTTCTTATTTTAGCGGGTCCATATAATAACAAGTGAGTCTGTGGGCAACTGTGTGAAAAATATGCTGCTTATTAAAACTTTAGAGTTCAGTTTGATAAGCAGTTGTAAACAGAGGTCATTAGCAGAGTGATTCTCTTCTTACCCTCTAGACTATTATGTTTCACTCATCTTGTCAAGTGAGGGTTGTTGTGGCCGACATTTCTCCATGTTTTGAGCCTTTAAAGCTTGCCTTTGAGTGGCAGCTACCAGGATGGCTGCCCATAGGGGACGTCAGATGCTGTCTGGATGAGAGGCCTAAACACTTACGCACGGTGAACACACACACACACACACTTGCTCATACAGTGGCGGCGGAGGTTTTAGCTCTGTTTCAACTTGTTGCGGATCGAGTTCTGGTATTAAGAGAAAAGCACACCTGTGAGCGCATGGGTCTGTGTGACAGTGTGTGTGCGTGATTGCATGTGTGTATGTGTCAAGTGTGTTGTTTTTTTTTTCACATACACCTGGGCTTACCTTGTGCCCATAAAGCCCCTTTGACAATACCTGTTAGAGGAAGATTTCAAAGGTGGTAAACAGTCAGATATTAAAGGGAGGACAGAATGACTCTTTTATTCACCTATCACGAGAAAACAAACATCAGAGCACACCAGCCTGGACACTCACTTTCATACTTTATATACGTGTGAACACGTTTGTATCTCAGCAAATTCTATAGCTGCCTTATTTTCCACTGCCAGACATGATTGTTATTGATTGTCTCTTATCAAAATGTCGGCAAATGTAAAGTCCGTTTTAATCCAAACCAACAATCCAAAACCCAGTGACAAAGTAAAGTAAAACAAATTTGAAAAACAGTGACAGTGAAGCATTTCTGCTTTAAAAAAATGACTGAAGCAATCAAAATAGTTTCCAGCTAATTTTCTGTCAATTGACTAATTGATTTAATTTGATATACTTAGGTAAACAACTACTATTTGTCATGAGTTGTTTTGAAGCCAGCTGTCTCCCATATGATGTGTGTAGTGCTGCATGTACCTGAGTCAACCCATAGATCCAACCAGCCACGCATGCGTGCATCCTGATTTAACCTACACAGTTTGTATTAAGTCTAGGACGTTGACCTGTGCCTTTGCTTTCATCTGATGGACCATGGCATAGAGAGGCATGAAGTTTACATATCCTTGTGTAACTTTGTCTTGGTGTTGTGTCTGTGATTCGTTGTCAGGGCCTGAGGTTAAAAACAGGGGCAAGACCACGGGGTGAAGTGATCCTGTGTATTGCTTCAGGTTGAGGATTTATATAGCATAGCTGAATATAACAAGAGAAAAAAGAGACACCCTCAGTTTAAATGAACATGAGGTGTGCAGTGGGAGCACAAAGTGAAAGATCGTACTACTTGTTGTCTGTCTTTGCTTTTTGTATTTTTTCTGTAAAACCAAGTGACTGACAGCGCTTTGGTACTGACATTAATGATTAAATAGCATTCAATGTAAATAGTGTCTGAGCTTGGTTGGATTGAAGATTCGGATTCTGACCAAAAGTGGAGTGAAAAAAACAAAACTCCTCAGTTTGGACCTAAAACATCCAGAGTATACAGTTAAAATATCCCATGTATACAGATCATCAATGATTTACTTCAAGATGTCCAAAGTGTTGTGAAGCTGCTTTTAAACCTGTTCATCCCTGACTGCTGATTTAATGCTGTATTGATATACAATACTGAAGAGGAGGGGGGTCTGACCCTTGAACTCTTGTTCTTTCATGTGTTTTCCTTGTCTCTCTCTCTGTCTCTGTCTCTCTGACTCTCCCTCAGACCAGACAGTGTTTACTTAGTGCAGGCCTTCACAAGGTGTTTTGGAGCGTGTGTGTACATGCGCCCCGGCATTGCCGTCTATGTCCGGGCATGCCATAATTAGAACGTCGTACCATTTTTTGGGTTCCCATCCCTCTCTTTCCCTCACTCCTTCTCTCCCCTCCTCTCAGTCTATAGTTTCTCTCTCTCTACACCAGTCCTCACCTTTTTCCCCTGTCTGCTCCTGGCTGCACATGTGTCGCTCTGTGTGTGTGTGTGAGTGTGTGGTATGTCCACTGATGGACACCTCACTTGAACTCTCTGGTTAGGATATGGTCTCTCACTCTCTTTGCTTTGCTGTGTTTGGACATTTCTGACTGAAGAGTTGACAAATGAGACTAAAGCACTAGAGGATGTACTACGTGAAAAAGAAGGTAAAAATTATGCTTTTTTTCTGCTTATGGGGTAATTGTACAAGTGTGTGTGTGTGTGTGCAGTGCTGTGACTATTTAAGTATGGACATGCCATCAGTGTCACTTATTTGACACACACATGTAGAGTACAGACAGCAGGGGTAAAGCAATGAGTATGATTTTTAAATGAATGACTTTATTTGTCTTTTCACATTAAGTGTTGTTGGTTTGTCTTGTTGAATCTGAATCAACTGGTAAATGTTAAATTTGTTGGATTCACTGTTGTTCAAAAAAGTAATGTGACGGATTTAGAAGTGCTGTAGCTGGCTGTTTATGCTTTTTGACTTTTCTTTGCGTTTGCTCAAATCATGTGAGAGAGTCAACAAATGAGCATGGATGATTAAAAAAAAAAAGCCACAAAATAGTTTTCCTCGCACAGTAGCTTCTGAGCTTGTGTGCAACTATATATGGGCCTCACAGACTGTGTTAACTTTGACAGTGCTACAAATCTTCTCTCTGCTCAAACACAGCAGAGAGGACAAGAGGGGAATGGCAAGCAATTAGGCAGATGACGCCTGTGTTTAACAACTTGCCTCATATAGCCCCAAGGAAGCTACTGTGAGGACCTCACTGAAACTCACTCACTCACACACACATACACACACACAAACAAAATCACCAAATCTCCTTTTTGTAAATGACAAAAAAGCCCTCAGCCTCGATTTTGGACACCTACCTGGACAGTCACACACACACCCGTCCCACACACATGCAGACACACACACACACCCCCATCCCAGTGTAATCCGACCTCGCTTTAAGCCCCTGTCTCTCCGGCATCTCTACCTGTGCCCTCCCTCCGTCTCTCTCCTCCCTCCCTCTTCGCCTCCCTCATTCTCTTCCCTCTTCTCTTCTCCCCAGTCCCAATACAACTTGCTGAGCAGCAGCATGGAGAGCCTGGGGAGCCGAGCGACGTCCGCCAGCCCCTACAGCTCCGAGAACGCCTCCTCATCAGCCGTGCCCACCCCCTCACCCTACTCTCAGCCCAACTCCACCTTCGAGGGCCTGTCGCCTGCACCGGCCATCCCCTCCAACACCGACTACCCCGGACTGCACGCCTTCCAGGTGTCCTTCCAGCAGTCTAGCACCGCCAAGTCTGCCACATGGACCGTGAGTACACACACTTTCTTGGTTTGGCATGCAGTGTGTGTGTGTGTGTGTGTGTGTCTTTTTCTTTCTCTCTTTCGGGCCCTCTGTCATACTGAGTGACTATCTTGCACACACACAAATATACACACAGTGACAAGATTTCACACACACACGAACACACACCGACTCGAGCCAGCACATGTGCAGGCGTGTCGCACGCAAGAGAAAGTGCTGCATCACACAGTGATTCATCTTGTCCTCTACTCGCCTCCTGTAGTCAAATCTAACGTGATGAATGCAACAGGGAAAGTTTGCTACAAGGTCCAGAAGTTTTTTTCTGTGTCTGTGTTGTCTTCTAAGACAATTCTAGCACTCGATCTATTAAAAGAAAACAATTTTAGATTCAGGAACTTTTAAAAGATTACATTTTGGTTTCTGAGACTCCACTTTATCTTGTAAAGCACATGGTTCAATAGTAAATTGAGAAGTCAATTCTTTTCAGGAAGTCCAGGAATTGTTGCATCATAAATTGCTTCAAAGTATCAGAGATCAATGCAGTAATAATACCTTGTAAAAAATAATGTATTAGTCAACATCTAGTATTTGATTTGAACTTTTAGGACATGCTTGTAACTAAGAGGGACTCCATGTGTTGATTATTCTTAGTTTTGCAAGAGGGATAATACAACACATGTATTGTCAATATAATAAACCTTTACTGCTGCTGTTCTTACCACAATTACATGGTAGTAGTAGTACACTAAATTTGACTATTTCATGGGGTATAAGAATGAACACCTGAAGTCAGGAACTTAGGACAAGACTTCTCCAAACCACACAACTACTTTGTGAGGTGATGATGGTGAGGGTCAGGTGAAATGGGAGCTGTGTAATTTGTCATGACCCAATGAGGTGTTTCCCGCTAGAAAGGTGTCACCTCCGACTGTCACACAGTTGACCTCTCTGAAACAAGAGAGCCAAGAGACAAACTGCGTGTGCGTCTTCAGGTGTCTGTGAGCGTTCAGGCCTGTGAATGTCTGATCGAACGAGGGGCTGTTTGCTGGAAGTAACCATAGGCTCCTTCACTCAGCTCTCAGTGATGTAAGAAGATCCCCCTCTGAACGTTGAGAGCGGTGGTCTTTGACCTGCAGCTTTTCTTTCTCTGACTCTTTCTTCCTCCGCTCTTAACACACACTCATGGCTGTCACCTCTGGCGCCTAAATTTCCCTCCCGTCCTCTCCTGAAATATATCTATCATCTCCTTTCTCTCACTTCCATTCTGTGACTCAGGCCTTTCACGCAGACAAAAATTCTGTTTAACCTGCAATGAAACGAAATCCTGAAATATGGCACAAACATGTCTCAGCCTGTTTGGTTAAACATGCTACTTACTATTCTGCCCTTCAGATTAACCTGCTTTACTTTCCCTGATGTCCCATTAGTTTACAGTTTGGATTGTTCCCAATAACTTGATTAATACATCACATTCTATCCCCTTTGCCGCTGTACATTGTGAATTTCCCCACTGTGGGATGAATAAAGGTTTATTTTATCTTAATTCGAATCATAAATTTTTACTTCAAACCGAAGGGCCAACAGATCAGATTCAGTGTCAGTCCTTCCCACCCCTTTGCAACAAAATAAACTCCTCTTATCGACTTTGGCTTAAATGGATAATAGTTGAAAAATCATCCCAATCTCAAGAAGAAGGCTTTGAATCCACCTGCCAGCTTTTTTTTTTTGTTACCAGCAGAAGAGAGACAAAGGAGTTCTCGACTGGCACACGACTTAAACAGATGATGGCGCAGCAGAAAAAAGATTGTGAGGAAACCTGTGATTATTCAGATGCCTCTGCTGCTATTAAACATGAGGGATTAGAATGAGAGCGAGCCAAAGTGATTGCTCTTAGCTTTTATGGAGTTTACTGTAAGGCTTTGCTTTTTTTTTGCCCTTCTGATTATAAGATTGGTGAAGTATAAGAGGACGTATTTAATAGTTACTATGCAGTAGATATGGAGCAACAGCATTTTTAATGTGTGAAATGAAGCATGTGTGATTCTGGAGGATAACAATACAATACTATTTATGGCCTTACAGGAAGCCTTAGAAATGTTAAAAAGTCGATTTTCCTTTAGACATTTTCTTGAAATGCAGGGAAGAAAATATTTCATTATAATTAAAAAGGAATTTATTCATGTGTCACTGAAAAAACAAACCACGAAAATCATGAGTACATAAAGGTTTGCCAGGCTACGCTTGGGCTTTTTGAGGGCTCAGATCACGTCGGCGAGTTGTTTTAGAAGTGTTAGATTTGAAAAAAAAAAAAAGAGATTACGTTCAAGCCTCTTGGAATGAATGCATTTCTGCGAATGGGAGGGGATTCCCCAAACATAACAGCAGGGGCGCATGAGGATTTGTGCGTTTCTAACGTGTATACACATCTGGGTGTGTGAATTTATGCAAAATTCAGTGGAAGGTCCATGTTTGAACATGCTTGAAAAAAAGAATGACTGTGGACCCGACTGAGTCACCTTGTTTAAATGAAGGAGTTAACAGTATCTGGGTTCCTGGCTGATTTCTTGTGGCCTCAGGCGGTGGGGAATGCCAAATGCCATAGGGGCATATTGACTATAATCAGTTCCTAGCCGCCCCTCCCCATCCCTACCCCTCTGCCTCCCACTAAGAGCGGGTGGCATGCAGTGCTTTGAGAGATTACGAGAAATGCTTATTGCATCAAGCATCTCTCATTAAATACCCCTTCTCAAGTTGTCAACTGAATGATTGACGGGAGGTTAGCGTTTTGTCTGCACACAACTGGCTACCAAGTCCACATCAGAGAAGAGAAGAAAAACTAGGAGAACTGATGGGAACAGAAGACACAATCATAATGTTTCCACATACATAAGTCCATTCAAGCTCATGTTAAGCTAGTCTGGTAATCCTCCAGTCCCCCTCCTGTCTCGTCAAGACACCGTGCATTAGTGATAATAGCTCTGAAACTCTCTGCCGCTCTCTTGCCTCTTGAAGATGATTCTTGGCTTGGACGCACTGTGGCTGGAAATGAGATCTAACACCTCAGCCTTGTCAAATAATAGAACCTCTTTCCATACACTCAGACTTTACTTTGTGTGTGTGTGTGTGTGTGTGCGCGCGTGTGTGCATACAGTATGTGTCAGGGGTGGGAGGGGGTGTGATGCGGTGGCTGCGGGCTCGAGCATGCACCTCAAGGCGGCTTGTCAGAAGCTGCTCTTCCCAGCTATTAGCCTCTCTCCGTTAGGACACAGGTCCCAACACGCCCTGCACAATGCATCCTTCCCTTCCTTTCCTCATGCATCATCCGCGGCCACATCACCGCTGGCCTTCCTGCCGAGCAACAGATCTGGGAAAACACACTTAATAAGGAAGGTTTTCCACACACATTTTGATCCTCTGATGTGTTTTATCAATGACAGCACACAAGCAAATGTATGAAGTTGTTCATGCTTTCTGAGTGGTTCAGATCAATTTGTACAGCAGATAGTGCTTTTCATAGTAGTTTAATAAGTGTAGTTATTTGTTCGATTCCGCTGTGTGTCCATTAACACTCTCTGTATGACTGTGTGTAAGCCATCATGTCTAGAAGACTAAAGTTCATTCTCCATGGACTGTGTCAGTACTGTGAATGCATCCTTGAGAGTACAGTGAAGAACAGTCAGTATGAAGCTCTTCAACTTTTACATTTAAAGTGTGCGATCTGCAACAGGAGGGGTTGCAATTATAATTTACAGATCATAAAGATTCCCTCAACACACTTTCCAATTTTCTTATTTATTTGCTGGTTTTGTTTAGGTTATTTTAGGGTTAAATCTTTGACTACAGAAAACTAAGGTTAGATAATAGATGTTGTTCAAAAAACAGACTCTAAAGGTCATTACATCTTTCCTTATTTCCTCAATAGTCTCATAGAGACAAACAGCAATTACCATTACGTCAACGAAAGTGCAGGAGATTCTACAATTTTCTCTATTGATTTGAATCCAGTATAATTACAGACTGTATAGAAATTCAGCTAAGACTGTGTGGATGTGCACATCACGCATGCACTGTGTGCATGTGTGTGTGTGCGTAAACGCATTCGATATTTGGACAGTTAAGCGAATTTGCGGCGGGCAAGCTGTTGCTTGTGTATATGGATGACGGTCTGGCAATTATCGCCCTGTCTCCGGGAGCCTGTCAGGACCTGCCTCCACTGGTCCACCGTGTAGAGTCTCGGACGGATGGATGGATAGATGGAGGGATGGATGGTTGAATTAATGAATCAATCAATAGGATTGTAATTGATATTGATAAGTAAATAGCTAGTTAGAGGAGCGCTCTTGTAAAATCATAATTTTACAACATTTGGGATTAATTGCTGGATGTTTCTATTCCAAAGATCAGTTGATTAAATGCATTTTGTATTTGAAACTGTAATGTAAATTTTGTAGTAAAACAAAAATGCATTATTATTACGTTACCCTATGTCAAAGAAAATGAACAAATGTCATCGTCTGCTCTAGACACAGGAGATGAGGACTGGCAGTCCTTGAAGCTTTGTGGTTAGAAGCCTGGTGGCTCTTTGCCTGATATCTGATATATCTGTCTGATATCTCATGAAATTGTCACAGCTTTCATTGTAATGGTGGAAAGTTAGACAATTGGCCAAAGTTTATGGTGCAGAATAAGGAAATTTTAATATCAAATTGTTACTGCTTATGTAATCCAGTCATTTTTTTCTCCTTTCCTTTCTAAATTTACTCTTCTCAATTACTTTAAAGATTTTTTTCCAGATCATTGACAAATAATAGCAAATAATCTCTTTAGTCTCCAGTCACGTTTGTTCTCTCCCCATCTTTTTCTCCTTCCTCTCCATCCGTTCCATCTGTCTCTACGTCCTGAAACCATGCCCAGGTTATCTGTCGTTCATGACCCCTTGTCTTTACGAGAAGATACACATCAGACACTGTAGTTCTTTTATCAATTCTGTGCTTCACTTCTGGACTCAAAGACTCACCTGCATGTGTGTGTGTGTGTGCATGCCTATGTGTCGTCGATGCATGTGCACACTAGTCTGCGTGGTGGACGAGTTGAGACATCTCCCATGGCATCTCATGAGAAGAAAACACAAAAAGTAATTTATGACTTTTTCATGTACTCCGAGGTGTTCAAAAACAATATCACTGAACACTGATCCCTGCTGATTGTCAACTGATCTTTTTTTTTCTTTTTTTTGCTATAGTTATTTTTAATACTACAACAGGATTTTAGCATGGTTGTGGACTTTCAACTCATTACTGACCACAAAGCTGGCACCACCATGGTTTTACAAAGGTGCTGTATCTACATTTGCAATAATGCGGTTGTGTGCGTTTTGTCCTCTGGAGTCTTCAAACGCTCTGAATGCTCAGTTACTCAGTTAACCTGCAGAAAAAGACATTTCTCGTCTTTCTAAATGCCTAATTATCTCACAGGACTGAACATGTCCTTCGATATGAGTAATATTTTCAAAGTGATATTATCATTGTGTAATAATGTAGACGAAAAAACTGATATTTTTGAAACTCTTTTCGTTGTTTCTGACATTTGTGAGTCAGTTGCCAAAAAGCGATGATAAAGATAGATACTTAGATAGATACTGAAACACAAAGTCATTGTGCTTCCTGCACTTTTCGACACAAATGCATTACACCACCATCATGACTTGATATCATTGCTCTCTGCAATGCTAAAGGAGTTAATATTCTGTTCTATTCTGTTGTGATCCACAGTTTTGAGATGTGATTGTTGTAGCAAGAAAAGTTCTCAACTTCGTAAATGAGAAGGCTGTCTGGCTGTTGCATCTCAGAGAAATTATTTATTCATGGTATGGACGTGCTGTTGAGACTTGTCAGGGAAAGCTAGGTAATGTTGTGCACAGGTATTTCCATTACCCTCAAGGGAGTGCTCATGGCTAAGGGTGTGTGTGTGGGAGAGAGAGAAAGAGTTTAAAATCTGTGTGTGTGTGGCTGTGAGGGGCTTAGTAACGGTGTCCCAACAAGGAATCCAAAGGTTGTTGGTGTGGGACTGACTCTGTCATCAGGCCAGAGGCTGCCTGGTGGGAGAGACGAATCAGAGTCTGGATGATCAGTGGAAAATTTTTGAAAAGTTACTACATTCAAATTTGGAGAATTTAACTGATGTTTATGCAACAGAAAAATCTTAAATCTCTTGAATCCCAGATTATAAGGATCAAAGTCAAAGAGGAAAAAATGCACTAATATCCAGGAATGATCTTGTATAAAGGATGTTTTTAGAAATAAAAGGAAACTAAACACACAAAAAAGTCTTTCTTAAAAAAGACAATGATGAGATGATGAATATAGAGGGAAGCATAATATGACTTCTGGGATAAAGGGGTGAAGCACTGAGAGACAGATTCAAAAAGAATAGTTGAAATTAAAGCAGCAGAGGCAAAGATATTGTGACTTTTAGTCTCGAATATGCGTCAAGATCAAGTGGATACTACACTCCCCATAATGCAACTCTAATACACTGTTCACTGTAATACAGGACATCATCAGGGTTTTTTTTTTTTTTTTAAACTTTGGAAAGCTTCCTCCAGAGCCACAGGTATTGCTCCTAGTGATGAGTAAATTTTTGGTGGATGCACAGTACATGCTATGTACGATAACATGTTAGCTTATGTTTGTAACAACAGATGACTGATGGGTGATACTTGATCTGGTTGATCTGTTTCAGGGTTTAATTCAGGCTATAAACTTCATTTCATCTATGAAAAGTCTTCTCTAAAGGCATTCATCCATCCATTATCTTGCAGGGTCGCGGGGCGGGCTGGAGCCTATCCCAGCCGACACCCTGGACAGGTCGCCAGTCTGTCGCAGGGCACATGTATACAAACAAGCACTCACACTCACATTCACACCTACGGGTGGATTAGTCAGCATGTTTTTTGGACTATGGGAGGAAGCCGGAGTACCCGGTGAGAACCCACGCTGCACAGGGAGAACAACACACAGTAAGATCCCATGTGCCCTGACCGGGGCGCGAACCAGCGATCTTCTTGCTGTGAGGCGACGGTGCTAACCACTGAGCCACCTAAAGGCATTCACTAAATGGCAAATGATCTGATGAAATCCATCAGATGAAAACTTGCTTGAAAAGAGATTATTTTTCTCACTGATCAAATATAAAAATTTAAAACGCCTTTCAAGTTTCTTCATATGTAGCATGACAGACCCTGAGATGCATGTACTATATTTCTGCCATAGAGTGCACTGTTGCATTTGCATTGTAGCAAGTCCACACAGGACAATTTCCTTTTTTTCAGGAAGGTCCTTGTTTGATTCCACAGCAAAGATTTTTGAGATTTCGCGATTATGTTGGGGCATGTTAAGGCTTTTCCATCCCTCGTCCCGCTGTCTTTGGTTGCATCTGTACTGGCATCTACACACACACACACACACACACACACACACATTTGGATGTGTAAATGCTCGTAAACTGAGGAATCATTGTAGACGGCTCATAATTCTTATTGAACTTTACTGCAACTGACTGACTGACCTCAGTCTCCTCTACCAGCTGTAGCATCTCACATTACTACCCACAAACTCAGTCTGCTGGATAATAATAATTTATTCATTCTAATAACACAGCAATTACCTTTACTGCACAGGCGTAAATTTGCTGCTGCCTGTTTTACAGTCCTCTTGTATTTTCCCTTTCCCCTTCCTTTCATGTGCTCCTTTTCCTCAAATGACCATTTGTTCTGCACTCTTGATTTTATGTGATAATTAGTGTCCTGTGGTCACAACCCCACTATTTTATCACCATATTTTCACCTGGCTCTTTTTTCGTCCACCTTGTCTTCTACTATTTGAATTACTCTTTTAGCTGCCGTGCTGACAGACGACTTCATGCCTCAAATCAAATGTTGTTTCATTTTGAAACAAATCCACCTCCTTCGCCACAGATTTTTTTCCATCCATTGATTTGTCCATAGTTACTTTTTAAGAGCATTTACATGGAACTGAGATGACACATCTCTCAGTTTATGTGTCTTAAACATTTTAAGTTCAGTTGGCAGTAGATATGATAATGTAAACGTGAAGGCATTAATTCAAAGTAGCTTTATAACTAATGTATGTGATTCTCATTTACTACATTATTAGTCACTCATCTGCAAAGTGCCTGAACTGTAAACTGCAAGTAAAAATTCAAAAAGAAAGAAAACTTTCCTGGCATTAGTTCACACTCCCACGTGTCTGATTATGATGTTCTGAGAATATCCAACGGCTTTCATTTCATTGTTCCATTTATCAACCCAGATCACCGCTCGAGCCTCTCTAGACCTGCTTGTGCTCTTTTCCCACCCAGTACTCTCCGCTGCTGAAGAAGCTCTACTGTCAGATTGCAAAGACCTGCCCAATCCAAATCAAGCTGTCCTCCTCTCCTCCACATGGCAGCATCATCAGAGCCATGCCCGTCTACAAGAAGGCGGAGCACGTCACAGAAGTGGTCAAACGCTGCCCCAACCACGAACTGGGACGAGACTTCAATGACAGTATGATACCCGGTTCTTTGACCAAAACTAATCGTCATTCGATGTTTTGTACTTTTATGTATTTCCCCAAAATACACCAATCATTCTGGGTTATGAAGTCAGTGACTGAAGGAGAAGATACATAATTTGTTGAGATTCACCTTTTAATAAACAAGACAGTCTGGTATGTGTGATGCTTTGACTCACTGTGTCCTCACCTTCCTTCCATCATTCTCTCCACAGGTCAAACAGCCCCTGCCAGTCACCTGATCCGAGTTGAGGGAAATAACCTCTGTCAGTACGTGGACGATCCAGTCACAGGCCGGCAGAGCGTCTTCGTGCCCTATGAGGCTCCACAGGTCGGTCGGTGCTTCTGCAGCTTCTGTGTATTATAGACACATAATGCATTGTATTAGGTCCCTTAGAGACTAGACTCCTCATGATATTTAATACTAGATACCTTTCATGAATTATAATGATTTCTATAATGATTTCCATAAATTCCATAGTTAAAAATGGGGGCTTGGGCAGATGTTATATAAAAACAGATGGAGAAAAAACAGCCAAAAATGAGATGTGGATTGTGCAAATGTTTATGCATCTAAACATATGACAAATGTCCACAATATTTTGTACACTCATCCCATATGCCGGCATTCATTACACACAAAAGAAATTGTCAATATCAATTAAGTGAGCTACTTCAGGAGAAGCACATCTATAAATAAAGATACAAGGCATGTCCAAACAAGCACGAGAGTGAGAAATCATCATGTCTGTGATTGCACCTGAGGAGGTTAATAAAAAGCACATTTGTCTCGCCTCACATCAGAGTGTACTGCAACACCGCCCTCTAATGGTGGACTGCTCATACTGTAAAATGGGAGGTTTTGATGTGTGCCCATTGAAAGACATTGCCATCAAATTCCTGATATTCCTTCATAAGTGTCATCAACTAAATAAATAATTAAACCAAGAATATTTAGATTCTTCAGCATCTACTTATTGGTGGAATTCATTGCTTTGCATTTCAGGTGGGGACTGAGTTTACCACCATCCTGTATAACTTTATGTGCAACAGCAGCTGTGTGGGCGGCATGAATAGGAGACCCATCCTCATCATCATCACTTTGGAAACCAGGGAGTAAGTCAGCAATTCACAGTTCAGAAAAGAATTTTGAATTTAGCAAACAATTCTCAGTTCTGTCACTTTATCTTTTCTAGCACTGACTACTTCTAGCACTGGATTTTCTTAGTTCATCAACCCACAGTTTAAGGAGAGAGGCAGAACATACTATATACACTGCAGATTATATATACAACTTCTATTACTTCATACATATTTAATATTCAGTACCAGTTACCATTATAATGTAAATTTTAGCAAAGGTATGATTGCAGCCATAGAAAACAGTGGAATATTTCACCAAGGACTTCTAAACAAACGTGAATTGATGAGTATATTTTCTATTCTTAATCATCTCTGCAGTGGTCAGGTGTTGGGCAGAAGGTCATTTGAAGGTCGGATATGTGCGTGTCCTGGCCGAGACCGCAAAGCAGATGAGGACCACTTCAGGGAACAACAGGCCCTGAATGACAGTGTGGCCAAAAATGGCAGTGCCAATAAGCGCAGTGAGTCGATTTAAATGACATGTTTATGTTAACTACTACAATGGTCTGACACTGGTCCTCAAAAAAATGAAAATGTTAGAAATATATTTGATCATGATTCTGTTTCTGTCATTTGTAGATTTCAAACAGAGTCCGCCAAATATTCCCAGTCCAAATATTAACATGAGGAAGAGACGGCACGGAGAGGAGGAGATTTACTATATTCCTGTAAGAGCATTTCACACACTTGGATGACGTAGATTTGATGCATGAGATTTTAGCCCTGACTGAGAATAACATTTTATGTTATGCCTGTGTTGTATTTGTGTGTAGGTTCGTGGTCGGGAGAATTTTGAGCTGCTGATGAAGATTAAAGACTGTTTGGAGCTGGTGGAGCTGGTACCACAACCACTGGTTGACTCCTACAGACAACAAGCACAGCAGCAACTTCTGCAGAGACCGTGAGTGACTTCAGCACACACAAGCACAGAGATACCTGCTGGTACTCACACATATACAATGTACATAAATGTGTGAAAAGTTGTGAACTGCTGATCGGAATAACCCTCTTAAAAGGCAAAATATAAGTCATGTTGAATTAATTTAGCTGTAGTGAAGTGTCTTCACCAACACACAGACACAGACATTCCTCTAACCTCAGCCACATTCTTCTCTTTTCTCTAGGAGCCATATAGCATCCCCCTCCTCTTACTCCCCACTGTCTAACATGAACAAGCTTCATGGCCATGGAGGCCTCAACAAACCACCCTCAGTGAACCAGCTGGTGGGGCAGCAGCCCCAGCAACACCCCACTGCCCCCACCTCCATAGCTCATATGGGTGAGTCTTAATGTCAGACCAAATCAAATCAGATTACTCATTGAGCAGATTTCCAGCCAGATTTCTGATCAGAAAATATCAACTGTAAGAGAGCCTGTCTGTGCTAATATAGTCCAGTTCTTTGTGTGATTTTGCTGCTCATTATTTTATTGATCACCCCTCCCTTTTCCACAGGTTCAAATATGCTCAACAGCCACCACATGCAGGCCAATGGTGACATGAATGGTGGCCACGGCAGTCAGACTATAGTGTCTGCTTCCCACTGCAGCCCGCCCCCTCCGTATAACCCTGACCCCAGCCTTGTCAGGTACCTCACCCTCCAATGACACTCCTTCTTTATCCTCCTGTAAAGGGCCAGCAGACAATCAGATGCACTTGTTGGGTTAAATATAAATTGGTGCCACGTTTAAACCAAAAACATCTTTGTTTGGCCATGTTCGTACAAATTTGAACTTTTTCAAACAGTTTTTTTTTTTTGGAAAAGTTTCCTTTTGCAGTAAAATGTGTCTAGATAGAACTGTGTTATACAGTCAGTTTGATTTGATTATGGCTGCTTTGCAAAGGCTTGTAATTACATCCCAGATCTCCTCACAGCCGGGGCTGGTGCCATAAAGAAGGTCCACTGGACAACTGGCTCCATGGAAATAATGTCTATACATAAATCAGCTGGAAAAAAGACAGTACCTGGAAAAGTTGTGTTATGGGAGTAGGTTAATTCAATAATGTTTAAAGTAAAATGAAAACTGTGTTAGCTCCTACTAGTTGCATATGCTAAGTGTCTAAATCAGATGAGCTGATCAGCTCCCACTTAAAAACAGCACATTAATGATGTCTATTTACTCTGGTCATACAGCCAAGCTGCTCATGAGTTGTAGGCCTCTGCTATGGCTGCCAGATGGTTTGTCATGTCACCCAAAAGCCCAAACTGTGTCACACATTTAGATCTACAATCATTCACACTGTCGCTGTGTATACAGTCATCCTTTGCAATGCACAGTGAAAATTCTTCAAAAGAAATTTCCATTGTTTAAATTCTGTTTAATTTTAAAGAGTTTTTTTTCATATTTTTTTAAGATAATGTGTCAATGCAGTCGTTTTAATACTTAGATTTTGCTTTTGCAGTTTTAACATTTTTTAACATGTTTCTAGATTGTCATGTTTATTGTACAGTTAAATTGCACAGTTAGCTTATTTTTCGCTGTATGTTGCCAAAACTTTAACATTTTCTGTATTTATAATAAAGGTTCTTCATCAAAGCAAGAATGGCCTTATGAATCATTAATAAAAATAAATGCATGTTTATGACTTTACTTCACTGCATCCATCAAGATGTATAGTTTCTGCACACTTCAGATTAGATCTGTGCCCCAATTCTTTCACTCAGTTTTGAAATAAACTAATCATAGCTTGACTAGATGGTGAGATAATGATGTGACATAACAGAATGGGGTGCTTCCTATTCAGTTCCGTCTAAAAATATGTGCTGACCCTAATTATCAAGATAGGATATTTTTTATTCTACTCAAGCACAACCACACTTTAATGTTAATGATGTTGATTTTTATATTATAGTCCTTCTTTCAGCTGTGTAGCTGTGATCTACAGTCTAAGCAGCCCTGCTTTTCTCCCCATACAGTTTTCTAACCAGTCTTGGCTGTCAGAACTTCATTGAGTACTTCACCTCCCAAGGCCTCCAGTCTGTCTACCATCTCCAGACTCTCTCCATGGAGGTAACCACTCCAATCCTGCACTCACAACCTCACAGTAAAAATAATCATTAGAATAACAGATTTTTATATATATGTGGAGCTTTATAGAAAACAAATGAGAGAAGAAACAGTGAAGGAAAGAACAAACAAAACTGATCATGAAACAATTAGAAAAGTAAAAGCAAAAAGTGGGAATAATTTTGCCATGTCTTACTAAATTGACCTTGGCCCCATATGTATCTATAAGCAATCATTATCATGTTTTGTCTTTCTTTCTTAGCTTTTTCCTAATTGTTTAAACTCCTCCAATGTCTATCTCTGTGCCTTCACCAGGACTTAGGTGCACTGAAGATACCAGAGCAGTCCCGCCTTGCCATCTGGCGAGGTCTGCAGGACATGAAACAAGGTGCTCCCCTCCAACTGCCAACCTCTACTCATCACCATGACTATCATGGTCAGCCGCTTCTTCGTTCCAGCAGCAACATGGCTGCCTCTGCCATAGCGGCCATCGGATCTGCTGGCGGAGAACTGCAACGTCAGCGTGTAATGGAGGCTGTGCACTTTCGTGTCCGCCACACCATCACCATCCCCAACAGGTCGGGTGTGGTCGGGACATCAGGGATGGGAGCAGCTACTGATGATTGGACTGACTTTGGTTTCGACATGCCCGACTGCAAGCTGTCACGTAACAAGCACTCCATCAAGGAGGAGTTCATGGAAAGTGATGTTCACTGAGCCACAAGAGGATCTTTGGACTGTTTTGCCAATGATATTGCCAGCATCAGTCTATTTACTGAGTAAAAACACGTGGATGGGGGATGATGCTTTTAGGTATTGCTGTCAAATTACTCAGTGATTTTGCAAAGAATCCATTTTGAATGTGGGGCATTTTCAGTGTGCTAATGCACTTTCATGTGCAGTTTTTGTTTTGTGTCTGAACAATTGTTCCACCCAGAAGACTGAACATGAGATGACACAAGAGGACATCTCAGGTCCAAACAGTAAACGCCACGGTGGCAATAGGATTGTCAAGGCAATGCTAAACACACACAGTCAGACTATACTTTAGGGGACTCTGATAAATGCATGTTAAAAGTAGGAAAATACATTTTTCTGGAAAACAGGATGTTGTTTGGTTGCACTGTGCAATGATATATGAGACATGTTTCCGCATCCAATTTCAGTTATGGTGAACATAAAATGTAGCAACTGCACAATCGCACAAATGTCACAGTAGATGTTTCGCCATTTCACAACTTGCCAGTTTAAAATTTAGTTTGAATTCAAAAAAAAGTTCTCTGCTGACTTATTTATTGTTCTTGGTTTTCCTTCACTTGTACAAATGTATATATTGTATCTTGTAAATGTTTTGGACTAGATGTGGTTGAAAAGGGGTATGTAGAGTCAAACAGTGTATCTCCTGGTTGAACCAAATGTATAGAATTGAGTGGTAAATCAAAATCACAGCTACATCAACACATAGTCGTATATTTTAATGACAGTAATGTATATGATGTGATGACTCTAGTTCAGTATGCCATTATCATTTCATTGTTTAAAATTTGTTTAATATTAATAATAATATTAATTGGTATTAATAGTGTGCATTCACAAAAATTCGTAATGGAAATCACAATCAATACATAAATATCAGAAGTTTGACATTACATCTACTAAGTTGTAGGAAATACTGTTACACATGGCAAAACAGATCAGCAACAAAATATCAAAATCAGTATTATGTCTTTATAGCAGGGATTTAATCAGAATTTTGAATAATAAATTAAGAATCACATCCTTGTTTACTAAGACACAAGATAAGACAGTAGCATTTTTGTCCTTCTCTGTGTATTTTGAAAAACCTTGCAGGGCAAGGTCTTCATATATTGATTATATCTAGTTGTGTACCTAGTATATGTATCTTCATGGCACTTGTTTGTAGATAATTAATAGCAACATTCCAGTTTTATTTCTAGATTGCCATCCAGCATGATTAATCATGGTGCACATCTAGTAATGGTGTCAAAATTGTTTGTAGTAACTACATGGCTTTGTACCATGATAGTAATTTGTACTGAACTTCCAGTCATTTTCTTTATAAAGGCCTTCTCACTTACATCCATTAACCATCAACTGGTCAGAGAAAGAGCACTTTAATGCTTCAAAAGTAAAATAATTTAGGATTATTTGTGCTTATGATCAGTATTATGCATGACCACAATGTAAATAGAAATAGTGCTTGTTTTCATATTCCTGGTAAGTTTTTGTTAACGGTTTTGTAAAGATTATCAAGATGTGTACCTATATAACTTGCTGTTCACCAGAGTCCATTAGTTTCTAAGGTTGTTGTGTTTTTTTCTTAAAATCATGGATATTAAAATATTTGCCTTCCTTTGATGTCTCTCTTTGTCAAAGTTTCATACTAATAACTGGTCTGTGTTTTATTTGACTGAACGATTAAACTGATTGTCAAGGGGAAAGCTCTATATGGAGGCAGAGACATGCATCGAAATTACGATGTTTTTATCTATATATAAGTCCTGTTGTGAAGTGTAGGCGCTGTTCTGTGATCGTCATCGATTCGTTTTCGGGGCTCGACTATCCTGTCTGACGTACGTTCGAACCTTGCGGATATACTGACGTGTTCACAGCAGTTTGCACGAGAGGTGGCTAGTTTAGCTAGCTAGGTAGAGCCGGGTAGTGACACAGCGGCCGTATCAGGTAAGAAGCGATTGTCATTGATTATTTCTCCTGTAATTGCAAACACAACCAAGAGACACGGACAGGTATTAAATCTAAGCAGCGTATTTCAAAATTATTGTATCATTTAATGAATACAGACGTGATTTCTATTGAATAGTTTGATTTGTTACGGGGCTAGCTGGCTAGCCGTGTAGCTGTTGGCAACGTAGTCCTGTATCTCCGGAAGTGAGTTGTCAGCTTATCATATTCCTTGCTGGTACTTGTAGTTTAATGTTTTCCCCATACGCATGTGTTGCCATCGAATAACAACGAGTCGTACTACATTTTCGCTCGCCAGGCTTTAATGCGCGCTACGACGGAGTTGTGGGAAATGTAGTTTAAGAAATTAATTTGCTGGCCGCTCGGGGTTAACTGAAGCTTTATTAAAACTACATAACCCATACAAGCGGTAATTTGGGCCAAAGGGCAATGTACATTTAGATAGCTAGTTAGCTACTCCGAGGGCTAATTTCTAAGCTAACGTGCGTATTTCCCAATAATATCACTGAGGAAATGTTAGTAGCTGTTACTGCAACATTTGTTTCGATTGTGGCCGTGTTAGGGTTTCCCCAGAGAGCTTGATTTAATAAATATGTCATATTAACTGCCTGCGTGACTGTTTAAGTCTGTTAGCTAGTTATGCAGCTACGTTCACGTTAGCCACAACCACAAACAGCTCTAACGTTAAAATGGTCCTCCCTGTTTTAGCTAACGCTCCAAGTGTCAAATTAATCATTAACATTTCCTGTGATTGCGATGACAACACTGCACAAGCTGCTAATCAAATATCAGAAACGTGACCCCAAACTAAGATGCTAAAGGTGGATAACCAGCTCACGTTACCTAGAAAATTCATGATCCAATCGTTATAAAGTCAGTGGATCTCGGAAGAGTCCTCTGTTTAAATAAGTTAGTTGAAATTTATCGCCTTTGGCTCCATTTTAGATACAAAAATCCTGACTGAGCTTGTTAATTTCAACGCAACGAAGACTAGATTTTGTCCTTTTAGGCCATTTCCCCTATGTACGTAATCCATATGGGCATCATTGTAATCTCCCTGGGTATTGATGAGGGGTCTACCTAACAGACAGACAGCTGCCTATCAGGACTCACTTCAATCACAGCTGAGAGAATTCATAAGAGTGAGACTGCTACCATATTCTGCTCTTTACACCTGCTTCCTTATAAGGCTGATCACAAATTGATTATTTGTCAGTGCCTTCAATAGAAAGCAGGCACAGACTTTATTGGGAACTGAGAATTCACCTCCCATGCTGGTGCATACAGTCGGAAGTTTGTTTCCTCTTCTGCCATTTTGCCCTTTTTTTGGACCACTTTTAGCACATCAGATGGTTATTATTAGCACTACATATTTAAAACAACTCATGTTGTTAATAGCATGGTATAAATGGCTCAGAACTGCTATAATCACATCCATATTTTACAGGGATCCTTAAGACTATTGCGAATTTCCCCACTGTTGGTCGAATAAATGTTTATCTTATCTTATCTCATGAAAAGACCTCATGGGAGGGTAGATTATTTTAACACCTGAAATCATAAAGTATGGTAAAAACATTTTCATGATGATGGTGCTATTGGATTTTTATTTCTTCTAATTTCTCATTGGTGAAGAACATAACTGTGATTATAGATGAGGCCACTAATATCACGTTACAGTTTGAAGCTAGTGTATGTGTCTCCATTTTAGTATATTTCTTGCTTTATTCCAAATTCAGAGAAATTATAATTCATAATTCATGCATTGCATGTTTACCCCTACTCAGAAATCAAGCATTATTACAAAAGACAATGAACAAGAACTGAATGTTCATATGTGTGTCCTGTCTCTTCACCAAAACTAACCAGAACCGCTAATCAAAATGTCTTCTTCTTTTTTTTAAATCTTGACTGTCAGAATGTCAGAAGGGGACAGTGTTGGGGAATCAATCCATGGGAAACCATCTGTAGTCGCTGCCTTTTTCACACGGATTGGCCAGGTAACATGTCTATCACATACTCTTATCACAGCACTTTCCTAGTTTCAATCACAATCATTTCATTTCTTATGTTGTTAAAATGATCACTTCAGTAGCAGTATTCCTTAAGCTTTGTACTCAACAGTGATCATGTATCAATGATGAAAAAGTGTCATCAGTGCATTCTGACTCAAAGTGTTCAATTGTATTGGTCAGTCAGGCAGAGAAAGACATGGGTTCAAGGGTTAGAGGATAATTAAATTAAAATATATTCCTTCACAGTAAGTTGTGATTAGGACAATAGTAGTCATGGGATGCTTATCAGTGTCCAGTATCACTGCATCTCCACAAAGTGAAAGTAATAGTGTTTTCCATGAACTTTCAAATGTTTCCTTTATTTTTTCTAACAGATCTATCAGTCATGGCTAGACAAGTCAACACCATTCTATGCAGTGCGGTGGGCAGCCACTCTACTACTCACTGCTGTCTACATGATCAGAGTGTACATACTACAGGTAATTTATATATTTTTATTTCTGTTTTTTCCAAATCACCACATTGTTTGTTCCTCACGGAAGTCAGAATATGTCAATAGTTGTAATTGAAAAAAATTATTAACTTGCCCTACGTTGTCCAGTTTTTTTAGGCCTGTCAGTGAGATGTGTTCATTCACCTGCACTAATTATTTACAAGTAGTTTGTGTTGTTGTTGTTGTACTGCACTGTCTTATATTTAAGGCTCATTTTTTCAGTTTTTGACTGATTTTCACAAAAGGAGAGAGAGTGGCTGAGGGGGTGCTCCAAATGGACAGTGACTGTCCATCTTTTTTTGTTGTGACTCTTTTACGTTTTACTAACAAGGTGCACTTTGAACCTTTTAATATGCTTATTTTCCTTATGCTGCTTTTCAGGGTTGGTATATAGTAACATATGCTTTGGGAATCTACCATCTCAACCTGTTCATTGCTTTTCTATCGCCAAAAGTGGATCCTTCACTGCTTGACGAAGGCAAGTTGTCTGAATTAACTTAGATTAGTTTTTTTAACATGGTCATGTGTATTTGGCAGTAGATTACTTTAATTTATGGTTTGACTAGTCACAATTATGTTCAAAATAATACTGCTGATCACATAGTGTTTTTTTTATGTCTTAGCTTTGACTCTGTTGGTCCTAATGCTTAGTAACTTAGGTAAATCTTAGGAACTAGATCACCCTATAACCTATCTCTCCTGCAGATGAGGGCCCATCCCTTCCTACCAAGCAGAATGAGGAGTTCCGCCCTTTCATCAGGAGGTTGCCTGAGTTCAAATTCTGGTGAGTCCAGTTTTTGATCTGGACATCTATTGCTGTTATATACAGTGTGATTGCAAATCATATCCTTTCAAATGTCTTATGTGGCCAAAGTTCAAATTGTGTAGAACTCATGTCAAGATGCAGCATTTTAGCATTAACCAAAAATTTTGGATTGAATTAATCTGCCTTCATTTCAAATTAATCTTTACCTAATACCTGTCATCCATAGATCACCCTCATAGCAACACCTTCCCACACACATTCAGGAATTGACTGTGGGTTGGAGTTGAGGATGTTGTTCATTTATGCTTCCACAATGTCACAAATGTGATTACGCTGTTTTAAATGAAGTTATGTCACTTTTCTTGGCAGGCATTCAGCGACAAAAGGCATCGTCATCGCCATGATTTGCACATTTTTTGATGCCTTCAATGTGCCAGTGTTCTGGCCTATACTTGTAATGTACTTCATCATGCTCTTCTGCATCACCATGAAGAGGCAGATCAAGGTAAACAAGTATACACTGACTGACATCAACACCAGACTATATAATGCAAACAAAAAAGGAAAGTAGAGATGACTCAACAACCCTCTGACAGAGCTTTTACCAAACATCTTCACATTCACGAAGGTCATATGTTTTGAAGGGCACCATTATATTGTACAGATTTTTCAGGTGTAGTGCATTTGTTTAAATTTGAAAACCTGAATACCTCACGTTAAGCATTTATTCATTCTCCTATCTCTTTTTCTTTTTTTAATCTACCTGAAAAATGTTTGTCACTAATTCTACTCTCTTCTCTTCCCCACCTTCTCTAGCACATGGTCAAGTACAGATACCTACCCTTCACACATGGGAAGAGGACATACAAAGGCAAGGAAGACACAGGGAAAACTTTTGCTAGTTAAAATCTTCCATCTACTCCTCCCCCTCCTCCCTTCTCATTTGAAATTTATCTGTCACAGCTAGTGGGGAGTGACCAGGATTTGAGATTTATTTTCTTTTTCTTTTTTTTTTTGTAAATGGGACAGTAACACGAAAACATAACATAAAAAATTCGAGGTTTGATTCACGGTTCAGAGCGTTGGATGAGGATATGAGCAGCATGGATCAAATTAATCAGGAAATATCGCTTTAATGAATTATGGGGTAGGTTTTTTTGTTTTGTTTTGGGGGGTTTTTTGGGCCCATGATCCTCATTTTAGGATTGGTCTACATTTGTTCAGTAGTGGGTGAGACTGCCTTTTGCCTTTTTAACCTATGGGGTAAGTATAAAGTCATCTAGAAGAAACCACACTGAAAAAAGGCTAAAATTTGTGATGGTGATTCCAGTACATCTATTTCTCCCCAGTGAAATAAATATGCCAACTTTTGATTTAACATATTGGTACCTGCTTATTTGTAACAAGTTATTATACATTGAAAGTCAGTAGTGTTAGTAGCAAAATAACATGATTAGATGTGTAAGATGAAATCTGAAGGAAATGCAACTGTCTTCAAATTTAATCATTTTATCATATGTGATAAAAGGGTGCAGCAGCTTTGGCTTGCAAGTGTCTCAGCTAGTTGTCCTCTCTACTAAATGCAGACACATTGGAGAAATTAGTCACGTTTCACTTGAATATGCATTCATGACAGGCAAAAAACACTGATCATAATTGATCTTTTGGAATAATTACACTCAGCACAAGTAATTTTTGATTATTTTTTTATTATCGTGAATTGGCAACTGAATGTCCAGAGTCCCTGATTCTCTCTAACATAGCCAAGTTCAAGATCAATAAAGCTAATTATCAGTGACTTCATTTGAATCTTCAGCCACCCACCACATCATTAAATGCATAATTCAAAACGAATGTTACTAACCCCCACCCATTTAGTCTCCTGTAGCCAGTAGTCTAAAATTCAATTGGTTCTTTCTACTTTTGCACCTTTGTAGAGTTCTATAGATGGGATACCTTGTCATTGGCCACCCCCATATACCAGATTTCTTAATTATTTTAGGGGGCGTTTAGCTTGCAATAGCAAGTCAATTAATTTGCTTTACGTCAGATTTTTACACCATTACGTGGATTATTTTTCAAAATACAGTCGTCAAAGTGCACAACTGTTACTGAAGTCCAAATTTCTAACAAGGTCAAATCTGACATAATAGTCAACCACGTGTTTACCCCGACGACCTTTTCTCTTTGAAATATTTACCCATCTGTGTTTCAAAGTCTGGGGTTCATTCAATTTGTGTAGACTAGTTGTTGTAGTCTTTTATAATCTGTGTTTACTTTGAAAAAAATTATGGTAAATATAGTCATTCCAAGCAAACATTTGTTCTCTTTCTTTTGCAGAGGAAACATAAGAAAACAGAGATTGAGAGCTTTTATTATAACAAAAGGATGAAGTGGGTGGCGATCACACTTTCTTTTCTATAAATCTGTTGATTTTTTTTTCTTCATTTTTATCAGAATGCTGGGGATTATCTGTCAATACTAAACTTTGATCAGCACTGTAGTAAGGGATCAAAACATTTTCCTGTAAAAAGTTTGTTTCAAAGGATTGTCTGGAGGATTTGTATATATATATATTTTAAAATATGAATTTTTTTGAGATTATTTTCATTTTGTTTTTCTTCCAACTATACATACTGTTTAAGTGTTTAAAATCCATTGCAGTTGAAAATGGTGAAAGCAGAACTGGTTAATTGGGTTCTAGATTTGATAAATTGAGTATGTTTCTCATGGATTGCATGTCATTGTTTTCTTGTGCTACAGTTATAAACAAAAACTTGATTTTAATAACTTAAGTGTAATTTTTTCACTCCAAATGCTATTAAAGAGGCTGTGTCCCTTCAAACAGAACATAGTTGACTCTGCTTCATATTTTGTAGGTATCCAAAGGACAAACCACCAAATCAGGGCTTAAGGTCTCACAACAATTCTATTACCTAAAACCAGCTCCCTTTCAATACAGACCTTAAGCCACTTAACATTTTCCACACTCAAACATCTGTAGACTGGTCATAAGAAATACAAGAAAAAGAATAAAGAGTGCAGCATTCTGTTATATACCACAAACACATAAACATGACAGGGACTCTAAAGCAGCAGGCCAGATCAGTTTTGCATGCTCATTTGTGTATGGTCCCTCAGCTATTTATAGGTATCTATTTAGGACAAATTGTGCACTCCCAAATTCATGCAAATCAGGCTTAGTCATCATCAGTGTCTCATACATTGGCATCCAAAAGTTTGAGCACCCCTGGCCAAAACTTCTTTCCCAGTGAATAGATGGCAACTAAAAGATGAACTGATTTCCAAAAAGGGATTAACTTAAAGACACATTTCTGTAATATTTTAAGCAAGATTACTTCCATATCTTTCACAGTTTCAAATAACGAAACAGGAAAAGAGCCTGAAGCAGAGTTTGTGCACCCTGCATGGTCAGTACTTAGTAACAATCCCTTTGGCAAGTTGTAAACACTTTTTGTAGCCAGCTAAGAGTCTTTTCAGTTTTTGTTTGGAGTTTAACAAATTCCTCCTGCAAAATGCCTCTAGTTCTGTGAGATTCTTGAGCTGTCTTGCAAGTCAATCCACTTCAATGATGATCTTTTAACAGTGGGAAAATACACAATTCAACGTTTAATTTGGAGGACTGTCAGGGCCATGGCCAAAACTTCAGCTTACGCCTCTTGGGGTAATCCATTTTGTATTTTGAAATGTGTTTAAGATCCCTAACCCTAACCGACACAAAACCATTACTTACTCTCATCATTGACCATTTACATATAACCACCTCCAACCTTGCACGACAGACATAGAAAAACAATTTTTTGTTCATATCCAGACTGGCGACAAAATGTGAGTGTCCCTCCAGGTGGGCCAGTGCACCATAAGTCCACCTAGGACCCCTAAACCCTAACCCTAACCCCTAACCCCCTAACCCTAACCTCATTAGGGGAACTGGGGATATAACACCCTGCTTATCCTGGAGGACCATTACATGGTGGGCCTGGAAAAGATGTTGGATGATCTGGAAAAGGAACTGGTCACAGATTGGAAGCCAGCATTCGAGGTGGACAAGTGTTAGGCGCGCCGCAATCTTTCCCGCATAACGCAGGAGGTTTTGGAGCATGCTGAGGCCCTCATTGCGTCCAGGATGGGCACGGACAAGGATGCAGACCGACCCCAAGGAAAATCAAGAGACGCAATACACCAAACAACAACTCCACCAGAGACATTCACTGTGCTGGTTGCAGATACGATCCAGGTCCCCAGGAGCCATACTGTGGCTACTATGACGGAGCAGGAGGGGCCAGATATGGAACCCACTCCTCAGGCTGCACCACAGCAGCAGCCACGGGAGCAGAGACAGCAGCAGAGGAGGACTCAGCCCAACAACTGTGTGTTGGAGCAGGGTGATGACCTCCTACGGTTGGAAGAGGACTCCCAAGCAGGGAGGGAACCCGCACAGGATTCGTGGGGTTCGGGGGAATGGTTGTTGGATCTTCAAATGGATCATGCCATGACTGGGAGCCCGAGTTTGACAGCAGTCCCTACCTCTTCTGTACAACGATCACCAGAAGTCCAACCGGGACCCCAAGCAACCCAGGGGGGATCCCAAGGAGTCCAACGCGTGGTCCAAATCCATGCCGCTCAGGATGCGCTGGAGGACGAATCTCTTCCGGATAGTGGGAGCGATTTCGCCTCCACTCCACAACCACAGTAAAGTGACACGTCACATTACAACGGATCGCAAGTTGGTTGAATGGAGCCTGAGCGTGCGCAAAAAGTGGCTAGTGATTGGAGACTCCAATCTTTCAAGGATTCCAGGATATTCTCTTCCAAACTTACAGATTGAGAGCTATCTTGGAGCAAATTTCCGTCACGCTTCAGCTGTCGTGGCAAAAGCTACGAGCCACGTGATGGTTGAGAAAGTGGTCCTGGCATTTGGCATCAACTGTAGAGGGCAGAGGGCGAAGGAGACTTCCGTCAAACAGATGCAGGCTGCGGTCAGAGCCACCAAAAAGCAGTTCCCACATGCGGAGATCTGGATCCCTGTGGTGAATTATTCAGGATTTTTGCCGCAGGTGGAACAAAGTAGTCTTCAGATTTTGAATGCCCACATTGTTCGGAATATGCCCTATATTCCAGCCCTGAACAGTACGTCGTTCCGCACAGAGAGAGATCGCGTACATTGGACGAGTGCCACGGCTAGGAAAATGCTGGAGCACTGGGTGTCATTTTTAAACTTGGAAGCCCCGTAAGCCTCCCAGAGGAGGGGAGCAACGGGTCAAGACCCCTGATTTCCCAGACGGTGGCTGTTTTGGCAGAGAATTTTACACTTTCGAGGACACAGAAGGAACTTTTGAACCGGGGGTTGACCTTTGTGCTGACGGTTGGCCTAGACAGGAATCAGAGAGTCCAGTTGTTACTGGACATCCAGAATTATCATAGGAGGCTAAAATTGGCAGCCTATTTTGGAAACAATGGCAAAAACAAGAAAAAACATGGCGTTTTATGCCGGTGTTGAATTGGGTTCCCCCACCTGATAAGCTGCCCCCAGAAATACATTTTCTGGTTAAAAAAGACCTGAAGGATTTTATTAAATATTTTCGTTCATATTCAGAAAAATCAAATTTATCTCAGGCAGAGGAACAAGCATTAAAAGAATTGATACAGAATAAAAACATTGTCATAAAACCTGCTGACAAAGGGAGCGCGGTGGTTATCTTAGGGAGGGACCATTACATCAGGGAGGCCAATCACCAATTACAAGACCAGAATTATTATGTCAAATTAGAAAGACCAATTTACCTAGAAACGGTACCAGTAGTACACAAAATTTTGGATAACTTATATAGGAAGAAATTCATTAACAATAAGCAAAGATTGTACTTAAAAGGAGATTGTGAGCCTAGACCCCGCAAATTTTATGTCCTCCCCAAGATCCACAATTACCCAGACAAGTGGACAGTGCCCTTTAAGGTGCCTCCGGGACGTCCCATAGTCTCTGATTGCGGTAGTGAATCGTATCAAACAGCGGAATTCATTGATTATTTTTTGAACCCCCTCTCTACTAGACATCCATCGTACATAAAGGATACATATCATTTCATAGGCCTCATTAAAACTTTAAAAATTCCCCTCAATTCACTCCTTTTCACTATTGATATAGACAGTCTTTACACTAATATAGACACAGAGGCCGGTTTGCAGGCAGTTAAGAACATATTCCAAAAATACCCTAATGAACAGAGACCCAATCAGGAAGTTCTACAACTACTGGAAATCAATTTGTCCAAAAATGATTTTCAATTCAATCAAGAATGCTATCTACAAGTCAAAGGCACAGCGATGGGCAAAAGATTTGCCCCCGCTTATATATATTTATATATATATATGTATATATATATATATATATTTTCATGGCAGAGTGGTAAGAGAAAGCCTTGGCCAAATGCCATAAAAAGCCTTTCCAGTACTGGTGGTACTTGGACGATATATTTAGTATTTGGACAGAGTTCGAGGATGATTTCATGCAGTTTATTAAAGTATTGGATAGCCACGACCCATTAGGTTAAAATATACATTTCACGATCAATCCATTGACTTTCTAGACACCACTGTGTATAAATCGGCAACATTCCATCAAGATCAAACACTGGCAATCAAAGTTTATTTCAAAGAAACGGATACACATGCATTATTATTTAGAACCAGCTTTCATCCTAAGCATACTTACAAAGGCCTGATCAAGTCTCAGTTAATCAGGTTTAAGAGGATTTATACATATGATCAAGATTTCTGGGAGGCGGTCAAGATTCTTTTTAGGGTATTAAGGACAAGGGGTTACTCGAGGCCTTTTCTCAGACACTGTTTGAAGATGTTCCAAAATCAGAAATTGTTGAGAGAGAGGGGGGTTATTCCATTAATCACAACTTATTCCACAATGGGGGCCAGATTGAATAAAAAATTAAAGGTAAATTATAATACAATTGTTGAAAATCAAGGACTATTAAGGAATTCTCAAGTTATATCGGCCTATAGGAGGAATACAAATTTGAGGGATTATTTGGTAAGGGCAACTTTAAAGCCATTGCAATCAATCAAACAGAACAGTGGGGTTCTCTCAAATTTTGTTCAACTAAAATTAGGGTTAATTATTAACTCTTATATTTCCCATAACCTGACCCAAGGTGGGAAAACCAACCTGACTAAGACTGGCACCCTTAACGCTTTCCCTAACCCTGACTTACCCCAACTAATTACGCACCTCAACCCCTCCATACAAAAAATACATTCCACCCACTCACTACATTCACACCACAGGAAAAGATAAGTATGCCAGGTAACCCCCCAGCAGCATTATGGCCACCCACGACCCCTGTAGGGCAGATCAACGAGACCTCTACCAGACCGGTGAGCCCGCGCATGTGAGGAGCAACAGCTCACCACTAACCCCAACCCGAACCCCAACCCCTAACCCTAACCCTATACCATTTTGTTGATATAGTTAAAAGCCTGAGGATCCCGTCAGAGTTTTACTTTTTTTCTTTTGGACGTTGACAGCCTGTATACTAATATCCCCATCGAGGCGGGCATCAGGTGTGTCAGAGACATTTTCCAGCAGTTCCCTGATTCCAAGAGACCGCACCAAGAACTTTTACAACTGCTTGAAATTAATCTAACGAAAAATGATTTCATGTTTAACGGTAACTATTATTTACAAATCAAGGGGACTGCTATGGGAAAGAAATTTGCACCGGCCTATGCCAACATTTTCATGGCCAATTGGGAACGGGAAGTGTTGGCAAAGTGCCAGGTTAAACCACATCATTATTTACGTTATCTGGATGATATATGGGGGATCTGGACGGGATCTGAGGATGAATTTCATACATTTGTCTGGACTTTAAACTTGCACTATCCTTCGATCCAGCTCAAATCACATATTAATAAACAAACTATTGATTTTTTGGACACAACTATATTTAAAGGACCATATTTCTATTCAACCCGCCTGGATATTAAAGTTTTTTTCAAAAGCGCGGACACGCATGCCTTACTACACAAACAGAGTTTTCATCCAAAACACACATTTAGAGGTATAATTAGAGTTCAACTCCTGCGCTTTAAATGCATCTGCACCAGACAGGAGGATTTTTGGCACGCTGTCAAAGTGCTCTTTAAGGCATTGCGATACAGAGGGTATTCCAGGAGCTTCCTGAGACGCTGCCTTAAAGATTTTGATTTGAGCAGGACGAAGGATGGTGGGAGATTTATTCCTTTAATTTCGACATTTTCAACAGTGGGGAGAACATTAAATAAAAAATTAAAAGAAAACTTTGAAAGGATTGTTGGGCATCAGGGGATCATCCCTGAGACTGGGGTGACTTCTGCTTACCGTAGGAACAAGAACTTGAGAGATATGTTAGTGCAGGCTAAGCTACAGCCCCTAGGGGCGCCACAGAGGGGGCCCCGAGTCTTCAAAATACAATTCACACAATTAAGATTTATCAGGAGTTCCAGACAGAACTATATAAAATCAAACAAGGATTCTCTCCACACTCATGCAATTGTGTATATGTGCTTTATTGCAACATATGTTTATGAAATATGTCGGGGAGACTAGAAATATGCTGCTCACCAGAATGACTCAGCAAGAAAAGGACAGACACGCCTGTGGTACAGCATTTCTTATCCCACGGCATATCTGCAATGAGAATGGCCGGCCTGCAGAGGGATGCAGCGTGGTCAGACTGGGAACGAAGAAAAAAAGAGAAATTGTGGATCTATCTGCTGAATACCAGAATCCCATTCGGCCTGAATTCAAAAAAGACCTAAGGGCCTTTACTATGTTATGTTCCTAACCCTAACCTTACTTTGATTTAACCTTAATTCTCTGCCCTAACCCTAAAAAAGACCCCCCTACATGCCTAACCCTAACAGTGAGGAGGGGGCGGACAAGTGTTCATCATACATTTACTTTAACCAAATTTAAAAAACCTAATCTTGTTTTGAATTCCAACCAAAACCACAGGAAATAGGCTCTTATTTTGGTTTTAATTTGTAGGGTTAGGGGGATGTCATATTATATTACATTATATTCATACACAGGATGTGGAAATTTATTTTTATTTTTATTTGTATTCATATTTATTTTTATTATTGTTGTTTCGTTTTGAAGGGATCTTAGGAAGCTGGAGATAATTGTGGGAGTGCATGGGGAGGCACCTCTAGAGTCAAAGGTTATTTAGACGCTCCAACATGACAGACACGCCATTTTGGCCGAGAGACGCCACTTTGGGAGGAGATACAGCAGGGAAAGGTCACTCTCGATATCACCAACCCATGTATTGCTTATCTTAGTGTGTGCTTCAAATCCACCTGAAGAAGACCTATTCACGGTCGAAACGTCGTGGTGTGTAGCAAACCCTTTATTTAGTTTTTTTTGGCGTTTGGAGTTAATGACTGAACAAACACGTGCTTGTGGAACTTTTTGTTGTAGTTTAATAAAACACTTATTTGGACTCTAGAAGCCTCCAGTTCTATTTTCTTGTTTTTGATTTTTTGCACTCCATTGCATTTTTGCATATATTCTCTCAATGAGCGAATGGACATTAATTACTTATGGCAATAGAGCCAAACGGCGGCGACGGTGGGGCTGGGACCTCAACCGGTCCAGGGCTGAGATGGGCCGTGCTCCAGCCTCCTACGCCGGAGGATGTTCACCGCGTCCACTCCTCTGCCTCGTAGGTCTCCACCTCACATACAACCACACCACACACAGACAGTTCACACAGCACTCACACATAGGAACCCTACACAGCTTTCACCCACTATTCCCATCATTCATAATACACCCATAAAAGACATCCTATCATTGCCTAGTTCCCAGGCCACACTCATCACAGGTATCTCCACCTACACCGGTCACGCTAGAATCTATTTCCTTGAACATGTCATGCCAACTGTCCAATGTGGCAGTCATTCTTGATGTCTTCATTTGTCCCACTTCACAGACAGTCTAGGCCGCCGGAGGCGGCCCAACCCAAGTAACAACTGGTGGGCACCAGTGGCCCCCCCCATAAAAAACACCCCCCAAAAAGGGCCTCATACCACAAGAGGGCATCACAAACATGATGACAGGGGTTCCAAAGGCCAAGATGGCTGAACTGAAAATCCCATCTGAGCCCTCTTGTTGACTTACTGGGGAGGGCCACTCACTTGTGAGCCCACTATCAGGGACTCTAACAACCATCAATCCAGGCACCGCCTCCGCACAATCAATATTATACCAAATATACCATCACTTCAACCACAGCTGAGCCGTTCGGCCTCAATTCATATTATAGACCATCCACTCACTTAGCCAGACCTCATCGAAAGCTTCTAGACTGGCACTTCAAACCCTGCAAACCCATCGTCATCCTGGGGGACTCTAATATCAAGAGGATTCCCCCACACCACCATTCCACAATACAGTTGGATTGCTACCCGGGGGCAAACATCTATCACTTTCTCAAAGTCTGTGAAAAAACGTTGGTCAGCCCCACAACCAAAATCCTCGTCCTGGCAATTGGTCTAAATAATAAAGACCAGGATGTCAAACAAACATTCATTAAACAACTCAAAGCGTTGAACAAACAGGCCCGGATCACCTTCCTGAATGCAGACATCTAATTCCCCATCATCAACTACTCACCCAAGTTGACCCTAACCCAACAAAACAACCTTAAACTGATTAACAATACAATCGCCACACATTTCCACCCACTCTTCGAAATACCGCACGACGACTTTGTGACGGAAGCAGATAACATCCACTGGACATCCACCACAGCTCACCAAATCTTCCAGAACTGGTGCCGACAATTAAATTTATAAATCCGACACAACCTAATCCAGCGACCTCCACCATCGGTTTCCCCCCTAATACCAAAGGTTCAACAACTCCTCTTCAAACCCATGGTACAACTGACCAATCAACTTCCACAACCGTCTCTGAGCCCCCCCGATCTTGACTCACACACAATTGGTGCAGAATCAGCTCGCCCAGAACACTAATGTTCTGAACCTATCAATCCTTCTCAACCTTACCACTGCCCAGACCACCCTCTTGGAAAGAGGACTTTCATTCATCCCCGATCCAAAGCATTCGACTGGGAGGAACTCCAAAGGGATATACACAACTACCATAGAAGAATAAAACTCATTGTCCATTTCCATAATAAACCGTCTTGCAAACAGGTAAAATTCACCCATTCATCCACATGGGAACCTACAGCATCTCAAATCCAACCACTCACGACACATTTGCTGAACAAAGATCTGACAACATTGCAGAAGTATAGGCCTCCGACAGATTGTATAGACAACCTCTCCAAACCAGAACGGGACGCACTCCAGCAATTACGACGCAATCCCAACATTATATTAAAACCAGCAGACAAGGGCTCCAAAGTAGTAATCATTGATAGACAACAATACCTCCTGGAAGCCAACAGACCAATTCCAATCACTACAAACCCATACCATCCACAATTCAGTCCACTACTCAAAAAAAAATTCGTACGATCATAGAATCCCTACATAGCCAAAAATTCATCTCGGCCAAACAGAGGGACTTTCTATTCGGACCCGGTAACCCCAGAACAAGACGGTTTTATCTACTCCCCAAAATATATAAACCTCCCGCGACCTGGACAATCCCCTTTGAAGTCCCTCCCGGCAGACCGATTGTCTCCGACTGCAACAGCGCAACTTACAACGTCGCCAGCTATTTGGACCACTTCCTCAATCCCCTATCCACAAAACATCCTACCTACATCAAAGACACCTACCACTTCCTGGACCGGATCAGACCCATGGCTGTTCCCACCAATTCGTACCTTTTTACAATGGATATAGATAGTCTATACACCAACATTGACATAGAACTGGGCCTCCACGCTGTGGAAACCAAATTTTCCCTATTTCCCGACACACAAAGACCAGACCCGGAACTCCTACAACTACTTACCATCTGCCTACAAAAGAATGATTTCACATTCAATGATAAACATTACCTCCAAATACATGGAACGGCCATGGGTCAACGTTTTGCACCCTCCTATGCTAACATTTACATGAGCGAGTGGGAGCAGGGTGCTCTAGCCAAATGCCCCCTGAAGCCATTACTGTTTGTACGCTTCCTGGATGACATTTTTGGCATTTGGACACATGACCTACTCTCCTTCCAAAACTTTGCTCACACCCTCAATTACCACCACCCAGCCATCTCCATCAAGTCATCCATCCACCCGGAACGCATCAACTTTTTGGATACAACGGTCTTCCTCCAACCCATCGATAACCACCACAAACGATTATTGACAAAGGTCTATTTCAAGGACACCGATACACACGCACTGCTACACAAATCCAGCTACCATCCCAAACATACGTTTGCAGGCATTATAAAATCCCAAATAATCCGATTCCACAGACTCTCATCTCTCCCGGTGGACTTTGACTACTCGGTCCACATTCTTTTCAAGGCGTTACAGAAACGGGGCTACTCTCGATGCTTCCTGCGCCGGATTAAAAATACCACCTTGATCAATCTGGCCCCCACTCACTCAGAAACTGTTCTTACCTTGCCTCCAGACCATACTCTTCCACAAGACCAGGACACCTCTAACCAGTCCCCAGAACCCTCCCTCCCCTACCCGGTTTGAATCCAATACCCCACACCCAGCTCCCCTACCCGAACGAGGGTTTGCATCCCACCACCCCCCCTCCGGCCTTGCGGAAGAGAACCATAAACCTACAACAAACAATTCACGACGACCAACCAGCACAGATCCTTCCATTGATCTCAACCTTTTCACAACCGTTCTTGACTCTTCATCACCGACTCAAGAATAACTTCAGGGATATTCAACCGGCTCACCCTGCATTACAAAATCATAAAATCTTGTCTGCGTTCAGGAAGAACCCCAATCTCTGCAGTATTCTAACCAAATCTGCCTTCACCACTAATACAAAATTGCACAAAACACCAGAACAACAACATTACCGTAACAAGAAGTTCATCACAAACCCATATCTTTCCCAGCCTTAGGTCACTTTTCACTGGAACATTCTAACATCATCTACGTCATCACATGCAAGTCATGTCATAAACATTACGTAGGGGAAACGCAGAACACACTCCGCATACGACTACAACAACACATACGCAACATACAACATAACAGACCAAACACTACATTGGTTCAACATTTCCAGACTCACCCACTAGACAGTCTCACAATCTCTGGAGTAGAGTCGAACCCCTACTGAACGACAGGCCAGAGAAAAAGAGCAGAGAGGTCCTGGATCCGGAAGTTGGATCCCTAATCCATCCCGGAACCAATTCGTCCTTCGCTCTTCTCAACAGACCTCATCATTTGATCTTTCCCCTAACCCTAACCAATTTTGCCTGCTAGGTAACCAACCCCATCCTGATCCTTTCCCTAACCCTAACCAAACCTGCCTGCCAAGAAACCAACCTCATCCTGATCTTTTCCCTAACCCTAACCAATTTTGTCTGCTAGGTAACCAACCTCTTCCGGATCTTTTTCCTAACCCTAACCAATTCTGCCTGCTAAAACCAACCTCCCCCTGATCTTTCCCCTAGCCCTAACCAATTTTGCCTGCTTAGTCCTCATCTTTCCCCTAACCCTAGCCAACTCTGCCTGTTAAGTAACCAAACTCTTCCTGATCCTTTCCTTTACCCTAACCAAACCTGCCTGCCAGGAAACCAACCTCATTCTGATCTTTCACAGTAAAAGCAAGCAAAAGCATTTAAAAAAAACCTAACCCTAGATTACAAATAAAGTTACATAAAAAATTCTTACCTCAGAAGGCCAGTGGGGGGAGCCAGCCTATTATATAAGGGGTCAAGAAAGGACAAGTCAGTCATTAGCTCTCTCCTGAAATTGTGGATGGACTCTGTACATGTGAGGGGTGCCCAAGATGTGCAAGGGGGTGCCATGAAGACTCCAGTGTGTCAGAAAAGCCTGAAGAAGACACAGTAATAGTCAAAACGTCGCACGCTGACACACTGATGAAGGAAAAGCATGCAAAAACTAAAGACAAAGTTAAAGACACCAAGAAACAAAGACAAAGACAAAGCAAAGCCCAAGAAGAGGACCTGCAAAAAGCATGGACACTCAAGAAGAAGCCAACAGAAAGAACTGAACAGAGCAAGAAAGCTCTAATTTTTTGAAACCACAGATTAGGAAACCTGTGGAGAGAAGCTACAGAAAGATAGAGGCCTGTCTGGGGTAAGAATAATCAAAATTAGGGCCTGAATTTAGTAGAGGGAAACTGGGTCACCTAGCTTGATGGAGGGTGGAGAGTGCACTATACTTCCTTAGTGAAGTTTTTTTCCCCAAACCTAACCACAGTAAATTAATGCCTAACCCAAACCAATTTGGATAAATAATCAAATAATTCTAATCCTAACCACAATCATGGTGGGATGATATAAATGACTTTTTTGGCCCACAATGGCATATGTTCTAGAACTTGGGAATGTTTTTTTTTTTATGGAATTTAACCTTTATATTAAAGGACACTTTTAGTTGTTTGAAACCCCAATTGAGTAACCTAAATTAAGAGTACACTAAGCCTAAATACAGAGTAACCCTAACTAAATGAATACTTACCTGAAGTCTAAATTAGGAGTAACTAAAACTAAGTACAGTAATCTAAAGTAACTTAAGAAAAAGAGTACATAAAGCCTAAATTGATTAGAATAAATAAATAAATAGAAAAATACAAATACTTATCTGGGGAGCATGTCTGGACTGGTCCTGGGGAGGAGCCAAACCTAAGAGAGGATAAAAGGAAGACAAGAGAGTCAGTCACTTCTCTCCTGAGCAAATTGTGGAAGGATGTCCTGCGCGTGTGAGGGGTGCCCAAGACGTGTAGAGGGGGTGCCATCCAGTGTGTCAGAAGCCTGAAGAAGACAAAGTTATGTCGAAACGTCGCAAAGCCTGACACACTGAAGAACAAGATGCATCAAAGAAAAGAAAAGCAAGAAGAAGCAAAGCAAAGCAGCACAGAGAAGCTAAAGAGAAGCTAACGCAAAGCTAAGAAAAGCTAAGAGACGCAATGAAAGTAAAGCAAGAAGCTAAAGCAAAGAAGCTAACGATAAGCTAATGAAGACAAGTAACAAAGCTAAGAGAAGCAGAAACAAAGCAAGAAAGTTATGAAGAAATGAAGCAAAAGCCAAGCAGTAACTCAAAGAAGAGACAAAGAGCAAGAAAGCTGAAGAGAAATCTTGGAAAACAGGAGTTGAAGCAGAAAGAAAGGCGAGACAGACATGGGGTGAGAACAATTTTAATACAGATAAACGAAGCCTGAATATGGTAGAGGGGGGCCTGAGTTGCCTGACCTAATGGAGGGTGGAGAATGCATTACTGCTCCCTTCGGGGGGACAGTTTTTATTCCAAAACCTAACCTCCAGAACTTGTTGACCTGGTGCTGCATTTCCAGAAGTCTCTTATAGGGATAGCTTGTTAAATCAAATGTTTTGTTTGACATGTTTTCACTGTCAAGTGGTTCTCACTTTTGTGAGTTTAAATTACAGCCCCCACTTGAAAGGGCGGCTTGCTTCAGGAAGTTGACTGGACTTCACTCAATAACTCAGGTTCAGCTTTCTTTCTTTTCTTTTCTTTATTTTTGAAAGAAATCCAAATAAAGCAATAAACTAACTTGCTCATGGTGATTGCTAAATATCCCAGGAACTCTGCAGCAGCACTTTTCATGATTTTTGCATACTGATTTGTGTATTCTCCTCCAGCCATTTATGGCATCTCATACGCTCTCAATTTCATGAAAAGGAGTAGCCATCACCAGTGACTCATACCCTTTTAAAGGCAGAGGCACATCCCATTAAAGTTGATATCAGAAACAAAACAATACACAGTAACAACAAGAATGAAACATCTTCTTGCGCCTCTGTGTCTCCTGGGATCTCTTCTACATGCCTTGGAACAATGCAATGTTCCAGCCTCAGAGTTTCAGCTCAAAGGAGATTATTTGTTAGGTGGATTATTTGATATTCATCATGTCAGTACCCGTTTTTATCATGAAAGACCGGAAGCCGTTGACTGCTCCAGGTGAGTTTCATAATGAATCTGAGTGGATGCCTTTGCAAGTTGAAACTAATAAAGTGTGCCCAGTATAACAGATTATGTTTTTCATTCAAGAGTTTTGTCCTAAACTTCAGGTCAATGGCTATATCTAGTACCACATTTCCTCATAAACCAGTTGAATTAATTGCTCTGTTATCAAAGTTAAAGGACATCAAGTCTGCATTATTGACCTCAGTCCTTCTTCCATCAAATCTGCTTTTAGATTTCCACCCAGCCTTCACTAACAATTACACCTGAACAATGAAACGAATTCTGACTCTCTGTCACTGTCCTTCCTCTGTTCACAGTAAACCATTCATTCTGTCAAATTATCGGAGGTTTCAGGTGATGAGATTCTCCATAGAGGAAATCAATAACTCTAACAACCTCCTGCCAAATGTATCTCTTGGCTATGAAATATTTGACCACTGCACTGACATACAGAGTTTCACAGGAAGCTTGAAACTCATTTCTGTCAATGGCGTGATCCGACCTTGGATTGAACCACAAAAGAATCTGTCCAAAGTGATGGCGGTGGTTGGCATGTTTACAAGCACTGAGACCTGGACTATAGCCCCACTGTTCATGTCAAAGCTCATTCCTCTGGTAAGTTTGCCAAGTGATGATAACAATTTTATATCAAACATTTAGCTGTTAAGAATTTATTGTCACTGAATTTCTCTGTTATCCTTTAAACAGGTCAGTTATGGAGCTGCTAGTTCTGTCTTTTCAAGAAAACAGAATTTCCCCTCTTTCCTGCGAACAGTGCATCCTAATAAAGACATTATAGAAGCTATTGTTAACATTGTGCTGCACTTCAACTGGCGCTGGGTTGCTTTCCTTAACATTGATGATGATTATGGAAATGATGCACGGGATTTGTTCATGAACATGATTAAGGACACTGAGATCTGCCTGGCGTACACCAAAGGTCTCAGTCATTACACAGAATACTCTCAAGTATTCAAACAGATAGAGATACTGAAGATACGCATCATTATTGTTTTCACACTTGAATGGACTGCTGAAGCTCTCATTAAGTCAGCAATACAACTCAATATCACAAACAAGGTGTGGATTGCAGGAGATGCATGGTCTTTAAACAAGAGGCTGCTCAAGGAGAAAGGAATCAAAAATATTGGAACTGTAATTGGGGTTGCTGAGCAAATAGTGACAATACCTGGTTTCAATGAATTTGTCTACGCTTCCAAAAGCCAGAAATACTGTCAAATTACAGAACAACAGCTGCTTTGTAATCAGGTTTGCAACTGCAGTAGCCTGAGTGCAGACGATATCCTTGCTGTGGACCCATCCTTCTCTTTCCAAGTTTACTCTGCTGTATATGCCGTCGCTCATGCCTTACACAATGCCTTGCAATGTGGAGCTGACAGATGTAATGGCAATATTACAGTGTACCCACACATGGTAAGTGTACAAATAATTAATTTCATTTATTCTCACCCTCTGATTTTTGGTCATTTATGTGTCTGAGAAGTTAACCTTTTAGACAAGTCTATTTGAAAGTGACGAGTCACAAAAAAAATATTGGTCCTCAAAGATTTTAAGTCTTCAGAAACCTTGAAACAGCCAAACATTTCAGCCTCATGTATGCATGAAATCTGAGCTTTGTGTACTCACATCAGGTTCTAGCAGAGCTGAAGAAGTCAAACTTCACACTTTTAAACCAGACTATTCAGTTTGATGAGAATGGGGACCCTATGCATGGAGCCTGTTCTATAGTTTTCTGGAACCACACAGGTGATGCAGAGGTGGTTGGATTTCATAATTTTCATCCGTCATTCAGTTTTTTCATCAACAACAGCAAAATTCAATGGTACACAAACGGAGAGGTAAGTTGTTTTTTCCTGCCAAGAGTTTATATATTACATGTTGACTTAAAAATACTTGCTTTTCCCTCTTCTTCTACCTCACTATTATTTGCTCCACCCATCACAGTATTATCTTGCATTTACATGGACTCTTCGAAATAATTGTCTTGTACAGGTACCTACTTCAGTGTGTTCCCCAGAATGTCTTGCAGGATATGCAAAAAAGTATGATGGAATCCACCAATGCTGCTTCACTTGTGAAATTTGTCCAAATGGAACTTACGTCAACAGCACAGGTAAATTATTATATATGGGAGCTATTTTTATGTCTAAGGTTAAAAGTTTAATTTTAACAGTCAATTCATGTTTATTGGACGGAACTATATAGGCTTTCATTTTCACTCTGAACAATGCACACACCAACTGAACTAGAGCAATAAATAATTGGTTGGTTTTCTTACAGCTGCCAGCTATGATATTTCACAGTAAATTGTAAAGCAGGTTTAACATGAAATAGAAGTTCTTCTGGCGAGAACACACAATATCACAGATTAAACATTGCTAAAGGATCTGTCTTTACCCACAGAGGATTTTTCCAAACGTTATCTTTGACAAAATGTCCTTCGTTCTTAAACAGAGGATCCCTACAAGTGCATCCGCTGTAAGGAGACAGAGTGGTCTGTAGAAGGAAGTACATCATGCAGTCTGCGGTCGGTGGAGTACATCCCATTCACAGACAGTGGGGCTATACTGATCATGGTCGGGGCCTGGGCCTTGGTGGGTCTCACACTCGCCATGTCCGTCCTCTTTGCCATCAACTACAACACCCCTGTTGTCAGATCTGCTGGGGGACCAATGTGCTTCCTAATTTTAGTTTGCCTCAGTCTCTGCAGTGTTAGTGTGTTCTTTCACTTTGATAAGCCAACAATTTCCTTCTGTATCTTAAAGTTGGTACCATTTATTTTGTTCTACACTGTTTGTCTGGCATGTTTTGTTGTACGCTCTTTTCAAATTGTTTACATTTTCAAAATGGCCACCAAGTTCCCCAAGCTCCACAGTTGGTGGATGAGATATCACGGACAATGGCTGGTCATCACTGTGGCATTTCTTACTCAGGCACTCTTACTTGCTATTGGTTATTCTCAGAACCTGCCCAAGCCCTACAATGAAACTGTCTGGTACCCAGACAAAATCATACTTGCTTGTGAGACTAATCTTAAAGCAACTTCTGGTTCTGTGGTTTTACTTTTATCTTTGTGCTTCCTTTGCTTTATTTTCTCCTACATGGGAAAAGACCTCCCAAAAAATTACAATGAGGCCAAAGCAATAACCTTCTGCTTGCTCCTGCTGATCCTCACCTGGATCATCTTTGCCACTGCAAACGTGCTGTACCGTGGAAAGTACATCCAAACACTTGACGCTCTGGCGGTCCTCTCCAGCCTGTACTCCTTTCTGTTGTGGTATTTCCTCCCAAAATGTTACATCATCATCTTTCAACCTCACAAAAACACGCAGCAGTACTTTCAAGGTCTCATTCAGAATTACACCAAAACTACTAGCCAGTAGCAGCTTCCAATAAATATGTTTCTCTACAGACAGAACTCATGTGCCTCAGGACTTCTGAATACTGTCAGTGCAATTTGAAAACATTTATAAAAAAGTACTCTAACTTCAGAAATGGTTGGCAAGTCCTTCTGTTCAGTCCTCAAAAGTAGCCTTCTAAATAGCCTCTCGCATAATGTAAAATGTTGCTTTGCTCTAATTGTGAAACTTATAAAGATGAAATAAGTCATATGTTATGATACTGCTGAATTGCTCACATCTCATTAAAGAGTGGACATACACTAACTGTAATGGTTTTCTCTCCTTAATGTTTAGCCAGTTTTAGGCTAACTGCATATGAAGTAACAGTTTTATGTCACAAGCATTGAAATAAAACAGTTAAAGTGATTCAATTGTTTTTGAGGTTGCTGTAACACCTATGCCACCACATGATGGAGCCACTTCACACTGACTTGTATGAATTAATTTTCCTCTGACATGAAAAAACTGTTGTATTGAGGTTAAAGTTAGAACGGTGGCATGTACCCTTATAAGGAAAGTAAGTAAGTATACATAACTAAGTTCACAGTACAATAAAATCATAGTTGTCTCTGGAGCAGGTTGCCTCAGTGGGAATCAAACTAATAACTCAATTGGTTCACCTGCACTCATGAATGTCTCTAATCAGTGCCCAACAGTAACATATAACCTTCTCAGGCCTTGGCTTACAATCACACAAACACAATCCTATTGCCAGACATGACACTGAACAGACAAGAGTGTCATCAGGAGGCATTAAACACCTCTACAAACAGTGATATCTGCAGTCAGGTATTTCAGATGCACTTGTGATGACCCTAAAGATGGTAACCCTTCTCTCGATTTTTTGGTCATAGATCCAACTAAAACATGTTTTACTTCAAATAATAAGCTTGTGATGGGGTTTCTATGCTCCATTGTTTATTCATGTGTTTATTTTAGTTGATTTCTTTTTAATGTATCAATTAATACAAGACAGAACAATTGGATAAAACCTATGATTTATTTGGTAAATGTGATCCAGAAACATCTCAGACTGTCCAACCAGCACTGCTCCCAGTATTCCACAAACCAAAACAAATGGACTATAATATCACCAGTTTAGGTCATTACACTGGGCAATATTTTATTTCTTAGGTCATTACACTGTGCAATATTTCATTTCATTTCACCTCATCTGTCTGTAATGTATAGGTATTGTTCTAATATTTTTACATTTCTCTTGTTAATTCGTTAATACTTTCTAGCTTTATTTAAACAGTTCTATATTTCTTCTAGTTAAATTGTTAATACGTTTATATTTCTTCTGGTTAAATTGTTCATCCTTTTGTTCTCGCTAAATTAATACTTTTTATTCTCGTTAAATTCTCTATGCTTTTGAAAGTCAAAGTCTCACGCAGGGACGCGCAGTGAGTGAAACGGAAAGAACCTTCCCGCAGGGGGTATGTGACAATTACAGAAGGTAAATTGCCATTTTGTTGTGGCCATTCAGTTTCCTGGCAGGGGAAGAGGAGGATGGACCGTGAAAGTAGGAACGAATTGGTAAATAGTGCCACTTAGCACGGCATATGGCGCGTTTGGAGAGCTGGCCGCTGACACCAACAAATTGACAATTTCATACTGATTTCAGAGCCACACACGTGGTGACACATCGCAGTTTTAACGTGTTCATCCACTTGCGAGAAGTTTGTGTAGCCTGATGCGAAGTGGTTAAAATTGATCTGTTTAAAGTTGCAAGATGATGAACTTTAAAATGGTGTAAATATTATTGTAAATACATCGTGCAATAGTTTTGTGTAACGACTAACATGCGTTGTTTTTTTCCCCACTGTGGGACGAATAAAGGCTTATCTTATCTTTATTTTTAAACATTAGTTTTATTTCTATTTAAGTGGACGGATTTCTGCTGAGAGAACACTTATTTCTCTTCTACAAAATATGGAGCGAGGAAAATTGGAGGAACGCCCCCTTGGCTTTTCACTTGTACCTTTCAATTTTCCACTTTGCTCAGATAAAGGGGAAACCCTGGGAAAAAGCTTGGCCAGCAACAGGGCTCTGCTTTTGGGTCCAAATCAAAAACAAAACGCACTTTAAGTGGAGGCCATTTGCACTTGGTTGCCATATGGGATTTGATTTAAAAGTGGTCAATTGAATCAACAGGTCCCTCATCAGTCAGAGATGTTGCCAGATCTGGCCTCCTCTTCCCTTCAAACAGTCTCCATTAGTCCCTTTAATTATCAGTTTTAATGTGTATTATATTGTATTGTGTTGTTATTTTAAACACTACAACACGTTGAGATTATTAACAGAGAGAGCAGTTAATGAGCAAATTAATTGATGTTTGAGTGGACTTTAATATCCATGCATCTCCTCACTGTCAGGCTCATTTCAGCAATGACAATTAGTTGGAGTTAATTTTTAGTCCATGTGCTATTGTTGGAAACTATATGTGGGTTTACTCTGCAGAGGGTGGTGGATGGATGGATCACACCATTAAGACTATATCTACACTTCATATTCAAAAAGAAAAGGTGAAATATTGGCCTCCTCTGTTTGTTGTTGATATGCTTTTAATCTAAAATCAAAAGCTTCATATGTCTGCTATCTGTTGTTTTTACGCACGGATAAATACAGTGCGCTAAAGGCCGTTTTTCTCATTCAAATCTCGCTCAAGTGCTTCAGAGCAAATGGCAGATGTTTTGCAATTCAAGGCGCATCAATACCCATGCGCTTTAGTGTTTAACAATGGCGCCCCCCACCTTTTGTTAGGCGCTTGTGTCTTTCACTTCGCAGACGGACAAAGGCTTCATCCTCCAGCGAGTTATAAAGTTACTTTCCAGTCAGTTCATTTGGGCCCTGGAGAAAACTTTAAGCGATGTTAATGTGCACCTCTGGTCTTTTCATACGCTCACCCCGGCACACACAGGCAAACAGCGGCCATTGTGTCCCCGAACCAAAGTAAGTCTTTAAATAACCCGAGGAGCAGTCTATAGAAATTCATGATGCAGTTCCTATTTGATGTTTGATCACAGCTCCGTCGCGTGGCTTTTCACAAAGTCCTGTCTATATTTCTGATATTTCTCCAGCGCACCTGTCCAGGTACCTGCTCCTTTTTTACTGTGACCTTGTTGCTCACAATGAGCCTTTTGGTCACACCAGTGCAGCCTCAGGTCCTTCTCAATGGAAGGCGGTGCATCGATTTGCTCCGCTCACTGTGCGCCAAATTATGGGCCTGGGTTTGCATATTTTAACTGCTGTGACATCCAGACACTGGCTATAATGAATGCATACAATATAGAAGAACTAAATTAATTAATGCAATTTTTTAAAAATTGCAAATGCAATAACCTGCAACCTACAACAGCTTATCAATTATTATGTAATATTGAAATTGAGGTATTATTTTATCGCCAAGACGGTAAATTACAAATAAAAAAAAAAAAGAATTGGCATGTTACGAAAACAGTCGTTATCTTTTGCTTACATAGTGTTTTCTTTGCAAGTAGCCTATAACTGAAGATGTAGATAGCACCTGCCTCTATTACACCGTTTGGGTATAGGTCTAAGCATTGGCTTGCAAATGTCTTAGTTCCCCTCTCAGAAGATAATAGTTTATTGCAGTAATTGCATAATTGCTTCACTAATTGTTGTTAACAAGTTCCCCAATAGTCCAATTATTACAGCAGCATTGTCAGGTCCCCGCCGGCAGGCATCCATGACAAAGGTCCGAAAGGGTTAATGAATGACCCGAGGCTGAAAAGTGAAAGTGGAGCGAGAGCCCGAGCCCTTTTATAAACATACACTTAACTTGTCATTTAATGGCACCTTCATTATTATGTCCACTCGGGACACAAGTTTCTCGTTGCGCTTTTCTTATGGATAGATGATGGCTGGAGGGAGACAGTTTTAAAGCCTGGCTGCAGACCACAAGTCATTTTAATAAAATCACCAATGCCTCCTTTCATTTTTGCAAACCTTCCTTCCCCATTTTTGACCTCAGACACCAAACACTAATTGAAATTACACCGAATAATCAGCGGTGAAATCTCCACTCTGTAGCACAGAATAAGCAGACAGGCGACATGTTGTGATGCCACGACTCCACGCTGAAATCAAGGCTCCACGGTCTTGTGTTCAAAGCAGGCGTGAAAAGGCGCATAATGTGGCGTCCACGGAGGACAAAAGACACCAGAAAGCGCACTTACACCAGAGCACCTCGGCCAAATTTCATACCAATTAAATGCTTCAGTATATCACAGCACAACTGTGGCCGCAGAGTTTTGGTACATTTTACGCATTAGTGTGACACAAGTGTGTCATGCCTGTGCTTCACTTCTGAATTATCACAGCTTCAACATGACGCTGCGGACAATCAGTCTCAACATGCATTAAAGCTATGTTACGCAATTCAATAAACAAAATTATAATTGGGTTTCAGCATAGAAACAATATAGTATTTTTTTTTAATCAGGTGATAATCAAAATTGAATTTTAAATTTAAAGCAAACTAGTTGACATAAAGCAGCAGATTTGTACAGGAGGTCTACTTCGTCTTGTCAAAGCTGAATGAAGAGAGCAGTAGAGACGTTGCTTCACCTCAGAAGTGGAGGGAATCTTTTGATGCCCACACGTTTGTGGTCACAAAGCAGCCGAGAAGAAAAGATCAATGGCTCACTCCTATAAACCGGCCTCTTTTCATGCGCTCCTCTCCTCAGACTGAATACAAATGGCCCTCCTTCAGTCATTTTAACACACGCATTGTGGACAGAATCAAGACTTTAAGACGGGCTTTTTTTTCTCAGCTGTGTCGCGTGTCTTACGAAATGCACCATTTACACCGCCTTTCTTTAATTATTTAATTGTGGAGAGTAACCCTACATAAAAACACAAATATGAATGCAAAGAACACCTTGCATTCCATAAGAGGCTGTCTTTCGCTCCCATGTAGTATTTTCAGATGCTCTGTGTATGAGCTCAATATGCGCTGTGGACTGCAGTGGGCCTATAGTCCACACATTGTTTGGGCTGGTGTGACTTTCCCAAGCCTTCGTCCCTTTCAGGGAGCAGTGTGGAGAATCGGGAGGCGAGGGACCGAGGACAAGGGGCGGCCCGCGATTCTCCTCGGTGCCTCAGCGCGCCTGCTATGAAGACAAAACCTGGAGGTGCACAATAGCCCAAGACTCCTCAAGTGTTTAATTTTTCTAAATCTCTTATATTTTCCTTACATGTTAGCTGGTATAATGTGTGTAAACATAGGAGTAGCTGCACCCTTTTCCCCTAAAGTGAGCAGGTTATTTTATGGTCTGCAGGTGGGGGCACTTTTCCTGCAAGTGGCCACCAGAAAATCGAAATGCTGTGGGGACACGCAGGGAATTACCACGGTGCTGCCTTCGACCTGCTGGCGTGAAACTCACATATAAAAGATTGAATACAGGAGTCAATAGTGGCCACACCATGCTCACCAAGCACAACCATTAGGATCACCCATTATGTTTATGATTTCTACGCTTCTCTTAAGTTTTTTGCCCCACACGATGTTTCCTGGGTGTTTGTACTTAATCGCAACAGGCCACTTACTGTAACCACCCAGATGTGGTGCTGTATGTTTTGTGTCTCGAAAGAATGGGACAGATCAATACTTAGAAAAAAACTTCTGATGTAAAACGCATGATATCATAAACCATAAGAATGAAGAAAACGAATGAGTGAATTAATCAACAATTCAGACTTGAGTTATTACTAAAGCTTAGATAGATAGATAGATAGATAGACAGATAGATAGATAGATAGATAGATAGATAGAACATAACATATACATAAACTAAAATATTGTCTGACTGTTCCTCTGCAGTCTGAATAAATTCAATAATAAAATTAACTGAGTTTTTTGAATTTGTACTAAAAACATGACAATTATTTATCTTTTACTAAAATATATTTGTAAACAACCTTTTAAAAAAATACTTTTCTATGGTGCCTCTAAGCCTTCGTTTGGTTTTGGCTGTCAAATGACGCCAGTGTTGCTCATTTGAGCGCAAGAGACAGGCGGGACTGTTTGCATTGAGATGTTAAGTGGGTGTCTCTATATAAATCCACTCAGGGGCAACTCCTTCATTCGTGCACCAGGGAGGGAAAGTGATTAACTTCAAGGAAGTCAGAACAAAAAAAAACAAAATGGTGGCAACGACAGACTGCGCGGAAAGGTCCAAACCCATCGCTGCAAACAAGGTGTGTAGAATAACTTATACGAGGAACTGGAGGGTAGAGAACTAAATAGCACAAATGGCGGAAGTTTGTTGTATGCAATATTAACTTTGCCTGCTTTTTCACAGGTGTCCAAACCACTCATGGAGAAGAAACGAAGAGCTCGCATCAACAAGTGTTTGGACCAGTTAAAGTCTCTTCTGGAGAGCTACTACAGCACCAGTGTAAGTATGCAATACAATGCAAGGCAATGCAATATAATACAATGTTTACTTCACTCCAGTCACTGCAATTAGTGCTTAAATCACGCTAATAATTATGTGAAGAAAGTGTCTCAATAGTGTCGTTTCTTTGCACAGATTCGAAAGCGCAAACTGGAAAAGGCCGACATCCTGGAGCTCACTGTGAAACACCTGAGGAACCTCCAAAAGATCCAGAGCTGTGAGTTATAGCCTCACTCTTAATAGATCAGGCCATCAAATATTTAAACACTCTACTGATTTTATGGACACTTCAACCTCAGTTTTACGCACAACTTTACGCACAGATTGAGTGTGTTTCTAACCTTCACATGTGTTTCCATTGCTTCCAGGCGCTGCAGCTGCTTCACAGTTTCCCGATTACCAAACCGGCTTCCGCAGTTGTCTGGCAAACGTCGACCAGTATTTGCTGATGGCGGACACTTTGACCGGGAGCGACCGCTGGATGTTGTCACAGCTCTTCGGTAAACTGAGCCGCTCCCGGGGACGAGAGGAGGCCTTCAGCACCACGGACAGCGGCCCGGGCGCGGCTGAGACGCAGGACGAGGCCCGGAGGCTTCTTCCATCTACGGCCGGAGCTGAGGAGAGAAAAGCAGCCAGATGTAAAGCTCTGAAACCCAGCAGCCAAAGCCCTTCTTCTCCGTTACAAGGCGGAGAGTCATGTGGAAACAAACAGGCTCATACACAAAACACTCCTGAGAAAAGTCCCAAGAAGCTTCAGTGTGTAAGTCTCAGGAATGAAGCTGCAAACACTCAGCACAACGTGTGGCGGCCCTGGTAGAGCTGATGGAAACATGTAGACATCCTGAACCATAGATGGAATTAATTTTTATAATTGCACTGTATAGATTTACACAATATGCTATTACCTATATACTGTAAATGTTTTATTTTCTTAATAAAATTTGTGAAACAAAGAACATGTTGTCTCTGGGTGTAGATTTTCATTTTCTACATTGTAATATTCTCCTACAATAGGTGGTAGATTTATAGGGAGAATTGGTTGATCTGTAGAGTTCAGTAATGATTTTTCTGTTGTTGGTGCCTTTGATAGGCTTAAGAAAAGTTAAATTGATTTTGAATTCACTATGTAAAACTAGGAGAAAAATCAAACAACTGCTGCATTTCTTGTTTTGTATAACCAAAGCAGATGTGTGGGCAGGGAATTAAACTGCACCTTACATTTATCACATTTTTTAAACATTTGATAAATTCATTATATAAACTCTATAATGTGACAAAACCTGATTCTAAAACAAGTTGGGACGCTGTGTAATAAATACACTGCACTGTAATAAGAAAAGGACTTTTGAATAACCTGAAAACTTTGTGTGAACACAACGAAATTCACTTTAAATAAAGTAAGTTCAAATCAAACTAAGGACCTTAATGAATTGTTACACCGAATACAAACAAGCTGGTATATTGATGGAGTCAGCTGAGGAAAATTTCCGATCTGATCTCGCAATCTACTTCACATTGTTACATCATGAAGCTCTTGAACGTATAGTTCCACTGCGAGAAATGATGAATACACACCTGATTCCAAAAAAGTTGGGAGGCTATGTAAAATATAAGTAAAACAGAATGTGATCATTTGATAATCCTTTTTGACATATAGTCGATGAAAAACAGTACAAAGACAATATATTTAATATTTGATCTCATCAACTGCATTGATTTTTGTGATTATTCTGAATTTGATGGCAGCAACATATTTCAAACAAGTTGGGACTAGGAGATAGAAGGAGATTACTACATGGGCCCAGGAACACTTTGTAAAATTGTTGTTAGTAAACAAAGTTTGTTTGTAAATGATTGTATCCTGTTTTTATTTACATTTTACGCGGCGTCCTACCTTTTTTGGAATCGGGGTTTAGCAGATCCGGGAGAGTGGGGGGTTGACTGTCACTTCCTCCATTCTTCTCTGTTTTCACGCATAAGTACCGCAACAGTAGCGGGCAAATCAGATACTTGTCGGACAGCGCCACAATTTTCTGCTATAATCCACTAATTACACGCCGTGGTCTCCTCTCCGTGTCCCCTGGATCTGGACCCCCTGGTGGCTATAATTTAACAAAAGAAAAAATGAGAATGCAGTTTAAATTTCTGCTCCAAGACAAAACTGGATTTCTTTTTTCCCCCTGATTGTTGCTACACCGATATGGCAACAACACTGGTGTCAAAACGTCTCATGCATTATTCCCAGTTCATAAAATGTATTCTAATCTTCTCTCTATGTATATCAGGTAAGCAGAAGGGTTTAATGTCGAGTGTTTTTTTTTTTTTAATTGAACCAAAGACGAATTAAACCACAGCCAACTAGTTAGAACTATAACTTACTAATGAAAATAAAATGACAATAAACGGACATATTTTCAGTGAAGTAGTATGAGGTAGTACTATTCATCTTGTAATTTTTTGTATACAAAATCATGAATAACACACAGCGCCCATTAACTTTGTGCACTACAGTGACTTCAGTTCTATAGGCCATATGCGCAAGACAGCCAACCTGTATGTCTGTCATTCAGCTCTTTTAAAGTGCCCTATAGTTTTCTTCCGCTGCTTTGGCAGGGATGTCATAAAGTGCGTGTAAGGAGCAGGGCTGCAGAGGATGGCACCTTGCAGCGAGGAGAATCGCTGAAACGCCCACAGCTCTTTCACATGGATGCTGGTGAAAAGACACTGCTGCTGCATGGAAAGAGGGGCAGCTCTCCTGTGAGGGGCTACAAGTCCACACAGCCTGGTTCAAGTTTTTACTCTCAAAATAACAGTTAAACTCACAGCTCCCAACCCCCCTATGGCAGGTATTTGTTATTCCACCTCTTTCTTTGGCCTGATCAGCACATAAAGCCCGTCTATAAATCTTCTTAATACTCTCGTCCCACAAAGTCAAAGCCACTCTTTTGATGTCAACAACAGAGGCTCATGGCACAAGAAGTTTGTTTTCGCCAAGAATAGAAATGCCACGTGACTTCCACTCTGAATGCACTTAAACTTTTTCTAAGAATTTCTATGAACTCTTCTCAGTATTGTTTAAGTAACCTAGTTTGGTTTTCCACTATAATAGCGACGCATATTAGAGCTGAGAAGCGAAGGGTGGGAGAGAATAAGATATTAGCATCAGACTGGGCTCAGTCAAGCGCTGTTAAGAGAGCTGACTTGGATGAAGTGCGCTGCAAAATCCCTCCCTGTTCCCTGCTCATGTTGTTGGTAAAAATGTCCAGCACAACTGCTGCATATCCTCTGCGCCGTGTTATGACTAGTGCAGTTGAAACATACACTGTGTGACTCAGCCAGACACTCACAATTAAGCGTGAATCCCACACAATAAGGGTCGGTTCCAGCGTGTCCATGCTCACTGATCCGGGCCCCAGGCAGCTCAGACCTGTGCACCAGCTCAGACGTACGGTTCAGTCCCCTTTGCATCGGCTCAGACTCCTGCAGCGCACAATCAGCTGATAAGAGACACCTGCACCTGAACGCAACACCCTGCTCTCAGTTCAAACCTGGCACTAATTACTATAACGCAAAACTGAAATCTATTTTGCGAGTAAGCTGCCTAACGTTTCTGAAAGAAAAACAGGCGACGTAATTGAATTTAGGTGCTTAAATTATAGGGTTTAGTGAAGTCGTTAATAAAGAGTTGGCTACACCTTTTCGCCCCTAATCAAGCTTTTAATCCCCGATCTAAAATGCTGTAGCCGTGCAGAACAAGGTTAGTGAGTTACAGGATAAATGTGTCGCAGGTTTGTGAATAAAAATATCGCATTAGCAGAGGATGGTTTCGATCCATCGACCTCTGGGTTATGGGCCCAGCACGCTTCCGCTGCGCCACTCTGCTCCTACGCAAAAGCACGGAGCAATATGGCTTCAAAAACAAAGATCGTATAGTTCAAACGTACATGACGTGATGACATACTGAGATGTAGTCTTATACGACAGTTTGTAGTTTATTACATCATGCTAGCAACGCTACCTGTTAGCATGACAGAGGAGATGTGTCGACTGTTGGGTTGCGTTTATATAAAACTGGTACAAATAATCTTAATAATATGTTTCTTGTGTGATGAAGTGAAGCCCATTCAAACTGAATTAACAGTTAAACCATAGACTGTATAACTAGTGTTAGCTATGTGTATGTTAAGCTAACTTTAACTAGACACCGAACATCATTAGCCTGTGTATACAATGTGTTGTTAATGCTAGCTTAACAATTTTTTAGCATGCTAAGACACCGTTAGCCGAGTTGATGTTAGCATCACTTTCGTCATTTCCTTTATGAATAAAATGGATTAAATAACATATAAATAAGAGATATATGGATACATAACTAGCTGCTGGTATTTGTTCACTAGTAGAGAGAGATTTCAGACAAGTGACGTCAATATTAGCGTTCACTTGGTTAACAGCTCCCAACGCTCATCCTTTGTAAAATGTTCTTCTTAAATATCCTACAGGTTAGTTTTTATTTGCAAGACATTCACTTCACTTTCATCTATATATCTGTCTATCTATCTATCGATCTATCTATCGAATGGTACACTTTTGTTGTAATAAAGTCATGTCTGAAATGTTTAATTCATCCATTCATTTTCTCCATTCTTCATGGTTTATTATGCAGTCCTACATGTCCTTAGGCACAATGAGGGAGGCAATGTGCAAGACAACAAACCTTGGTATTCTTCTTCTTCACCTTCATGTGGCCACAGGTAGATGAATTTTACTTCATTATATCCACCATGGTGAGCTCAGACTTCTGAAATATCTTCATAAAACTCACACTCTCAAATAGATGCTGCTCCATGACAAGACAGTAACAAGTGCATCTGCCACAAACACTCTGAAGCATCGTCTTGTGAATTTAATCAGTCATATCTTTTTAACAAAGTCATCATATGAACAAGAAAATCATAACATTTAACATCATTCAAATTTGAGTCATAAATCTTTGAATATGTTACAAAATTATATTTTAATATTGTAAACACAACAAAATGCAAAAATCTATGATGGAGCAAAGTTTGACAGGGAAATCTGATGTTACGCCTCCAAAGATACACTTCAGCTTATTTGCCAATTCAAAAAGGCTGCAAACAGGGATACAAACAAACTTATATTTTGAATGAGTGATTAGTGAAAACGTATATGCAACTTTATTACTTGGATGGTAACAGCAAAAAAGTTTCACAACTAATAAGGCTGTCTAAGGGGATATTTTCGTTTCATATTGTCCTTCTAGCCTTAATAATGTCTCTGAATTTTACACCTAATTAGTGCAAATACATTCATGTTAGCTGTTACTGTCCATGAGAGGTCAAAAGCCAAAAGATGGTGCTGCTATTATTTGTCAGTAAAAGAATTTTCACTCCTTTTAGTCAGCAAAATGTCACATTTGGTAAACATGGCTGAGGGCATTTCACCGATAATTTAGTGTAGTTGTCCTTGAATATTTAGACTTTGAATGACATGAATAAATCACAGTCTTTCCAAATATATATTTATAGAAAATTAATACATCTAAACTTTAATTTTCCCACAGTATCCCTTACAGAGGCTGATGCTTACACTGAATTTACATTACTTTATGGGGCCTAGATGAGTCAGGTATTTAAAAAGTCACACTTGGACCATCAACAGTCTTGGTGCATGCTATGAGATTACATATCAAATATAGTATCTGCTTTTTGTTGAAGCAGACAACTTGCTATAAGATGTTAATGTAAATTGTACTTGATATCCAATCTATTCACAATGTTCCTAATTTGTGCTAACATTTTTCTGGATTTCGATACAAAACCAGCATTTAAGTTATGCTACATCTAGTCAGCCTGAAGGCTCTGATTATTCAATTTTTAGACCATTTAACATCTTTTAGAAGTTCCCTCTTAGTTGGCAACTTAAAAAAAATCATTACTGGTGCTTTCTAACACATTACTGAAAAAACAGGAGGTGAGATCAGGCTGACATGCTCAGATGATGAGGATAAAGCACCATTTCCAGCTGTATTGGTCTAAAGTTGTAAATGTGATGAGCAACAGTTGATCTCCAACTTTAACACAAACATCAGAATAATAAGAACTGTGAGGAAATGTTCTAAGCAAATGTCTCATTTAACAAACAAAAAAAGAACACCAAAAATCCAATATCCTTCATATATACATGACAGGTCAATCTTTAAAAACTAACTTCACATTTTCATTAAGAATTTAGGGGTCTTCACATTATATGTCAATATCTCACACAGTAACTTTAAGACTATTAGGCATTAAAGAGTTTGGGATTACCACTCTTGGTTTACTTCAACATAAGGTGCCTGAAAAAAAGCATTTCATGTGTTGTGAATAATAATGTAAATAGAAAAGTTGTACATCATGATCAAAATAAAACAAACATGTATAATGTGTCATATCCTTAAATCAATCTCAAGGTAATCGGGCAGTATTCAGGAAAGTTTGGTTTGAAAGCAAATGTCTCCATACAACAAAACACACAGCCATTACAGGCCAAATAAAAAACAATTTAAGTTCAAGGTCTTAAGTGCAAAAAAAAGAAAGAAAAGAAAAAGAAAGAAAAAAACACCAACTAACAACTACCTCCTTCAATTCATAAGAAACAACATCAAACAGCAAAAACAAGGTGTGGGAATGTTCACGCCATTTAAAAACAGTTTATTTGTGCTAGTGCTGAAAAGAAAAAGGATCCTCATTGGATATTTTGTGATGTGAAAGCTAAATAACATGACCACCCAAAGGTTTTCACCAACCTACATATGAAACAAAGTTAGGCCCATTCAGACATCATGTCCAAAGCTCCCAAGGCCATTTATCATAACAGATATTGGTGGTATATATATAATAAAACAGAAAAGTGGCACGAGTAAAAAGGCCAAATAATTGAGAGTGTCACTTTCCCATAACCACAAATAATCCAGTGGTTTTCATTATGATAGTAACTTCAATAATAATGTTGATATTAACAAGAGCTTTAAGTAGTGGAGCCAACAGAGTCTGAGTGAAAAGTGATGTATCCCGAGGACGATACCGAGGGTGTGCTTACAAAACTGTTTGTGCTTCCCTTACTCTCGGCCTTGCTCAGGTGCTTCTGATGCCCCCAGTCAGCTCCAGCTGCAGCACCAGCTCCGGCTCCACTGCCTGTCCTGGGCCTCGAGTGCCCCGGAGTCTGATGGCTGCGCCCAGGTGAGCCCACGTTACACTGCTGTTTCCCGTCTCGCAGACGCTCCCGGCAGCCTTTACCAGAGCCACAAGCCTCGGGGCTCTTCTTCCCAACAGGTCTGTCTGGTTTGGGGGAACCCTCGGGCGAGTTGCCCCGACTGCTGCTCCTTTTGTGTTCCGAGAGCCGCCTGAGTGCCTGAGGCTCACGCTCAAAGTCTGTGAGCGGGAAGTGAGGGAGGAGGACTGTGTGCTGTTCATACACATTGGGGATGAGTGAGATGGTGGATGTGCGCCGCGGGCTCTTCCTGGGGCTCGGCAGCGGCGTCTCATCTATAAAGTTAATCACCTCATCGCGGCTGAAACACCGCAGCTCGTCCTCGTAACGCTCCCCACCACAGACCACGCGTGGAAGGTGCCTGAGGGAGTGCATGCTGTCCTCAGAGCGTCGCCGCTTGCGGTGTGGGTGATGGTGATGGTGGCTCTCCTCGTGGTAAGAGACCAGGCTGCTCCTGCGCCTCTCGTGGCGCGGCAAGGTGGAGCTGTAGTGGGCACTCACTATCATGTCCTCGGTGGAGCCCCATCGGTGCAGGTATGAGGGGATCCGGTCGCTGGTCCACATGTCGGTTTCGTCGTGGGAGTATCTTCTTGTAGGGGGCACCTGAACGCAACACACAGACCAAACCCATCAGTCGATCAATGACTCTGATATATGCATTCACCTAGAATTCTACAACAACACAGAATTAGTAAGCACTGTGGCACTGCAGGCAACATCATATGTAACAGTACTATGGATTTTAATACACCTATATTATCAATTAAAAGGGATATTACATGTAGGATTCTTCAAGGTTATGTGGCTGTAAATGCCACCGTTATAGCACACTATTACTTTTAATTATGACACTGATTTGCAGTAGTCCCAATGAAATGCTTTGTGTAAATAGTTGATGACATTTAACTATGAAAAACTTAAACCCTGCTTCAGCTGTAGTGTTTGTGTAAAATCCTACATGTTGCACATATACCATAAGTTGCTTGTCCAAGATGTAACTTTTTTTCTTAATTAATCCCTCAGACATAAACTTTATCATTCTAATATACATCAGCAGTTATTACTAAACTATTTTCACCTCCAGTATTTGGAGATGAAGAATGTAAAGGTTGATAGTTTCCTACATGTTATACTCACATGCCAGTCTGTTCTGACAACTATGCAAGAGAGAGAGGGTTTGTCAAGGTGACGTCAACAGCCACAAGATTGATATCAGTCTGCCCCCCTGTGTTGGGTTTTAGTAAATGCAGAGAAATGAGACAGCAGATGATACAGTAGCATTGAGTGGGTTAAGTTAGAGGGCGGAACAGCAGAGGGCAGCACAAGCATTAGAATGAATAAGGATGCAGGACAGGACTTGGCAGGATGGAGAGAGACATACACAGAGACAAACACACAACAAGCCAATAAAGCCAAAGAGGCTTTATTCTGCAATCAAACCACTTGAGAAGTGCCATAGCATTTCTCAAATAGAGGTGCCACTTGATAATGATTTGTAGTGTTATTCATGGTCAAATTTGGTCTTCGATGAGCAGCAAAATTAGTGTGACCATATCACAGTTCAGCCAGTCTTCCTGTAACTGAAATCAAAAATGCACCTTATTTGTTTCACCATAACACATACACAGGAAAGAATAACACAGCTAAATATTCATTTGAAATAAAATGGATCTACTGTCACGTGAAGAGGTGTATCAGACACAGAAACAATGGATGGAGTAATGGTTTGGTGTCATGAAGTGAAAGCTACTGTATACATCTCTGTTTCAAGGCTTCTTAAAAAGTCAAATTGAATAAAGATCCAATCTTGACCTTTGGAGCTTTGTTGGACATTTGGATTATTTTAAAAACGTAATTTTTTTTTAAAGAAACAAGCAAATCATTCAAGTAAATGGGAATTGCTTGGACTGCAGGCTGTACTGAGAAAACTGAAGCCCTTGTTAAGTTGTTTCTGACAAAGATGACACAGTGTTAAGATGTTTTGTAAAAGTTATTGTGTGGGTTGCATCAGTCAATTCTAATGTTACATATCGTCACCACAGTCTTCCAGGCCAAGTCCAGCAAGAGTTTTATCATCTTCGCTGTTTTATTTTAAAAAATTGTCAGCAATATTGATCCAATGTGTGATTATGGGCCAGGATTTGAACTTGAGTCAAATCAGTTTTGGAATCAAAGCAGACACTAAGGTTTTGTTGAATTGCCCCAGAAGGCTGCATGTTAGAACAAGTTCTGGTGTTAATGCAGGCTGAAACGGAGCATTTCACAGCTCTGCATCTGTCTGGGATGGATGCTGGATACAATGGACACAATGCTTTTGGATAGAACATGAGCAGATGTTTATAGTGCTTTCCTGAAACCTTGAGGGATTCCTGAAATGTAGAAGGTAAGTCAGTTACTAAACTCTTACCCTCTTAGAAAATAAAAATGTAGTCAATAGCATGACTAGGACAAAGTAGACGATAAATGAAGTATATCTAATATGTTGATGGGACTGCCGATGGTCATATTTACCAAACATTAGTCAGCAAGAGTATATTTTTGATTCACGTTAAAAAGAGGAAAAAAAAATCTGTGGCATATCTGGGACAGATAGCTTCTCAAAATGATTCCAGAAAATTCAGGCAAGATACTGTAAAGGCTCACAAGGCCATTTCACCATGCACATAAGCAATGAAGTGTCATTTATAAATAGTTCAACTGATCAAGTAAAAGAAATGAAGAAAATCAATGAAAATATACCTGCAAATACTGCATTTTATCTTCCTGTTGTTCCCTCAATGGATACCCTTGCGGAACCCCCCTTTCTAAGGTTGAGAACTCATACTTGGCATTACGGTCTACCGTCACGATTTCAGGCGCCGAGCTATAGTCATATGGTCTGTCATATATTAAGTCGGCATGAATTCCTCCATCTTGGCTGTTTTCTGCAAAGTGCAGAAAAGCACGTGCGTCAGGATTAGAGAGCAACGAACTCAATACACAAGACAGACAGACAGACAGACGAATAGATAAGAGAGACAAGTTCAATTGTTCTCTGATTTGTTGACTTTTCCTACGGGTCTGCTCAGGAATATGAGGTTTAGATCAGAAAAATGTTTTGTTAAAAAATGACCAATAATTCAATTGAAATGTTTTGTAAGGGAAAAGGGCCCCAGGTTGATTCTGAATTTAGAAACCATGTCAAATAGGAGCATAAAGAATCTTCTGAACAACAAAATCATACAAACAATTTCAAGTGCTCTTACTGTATAAATACCCATCTATCAAGTTTATTTTTCCAATCAATGCATTCGTGTTCATTAGAGATCAATTGGAGATGGGTGTAAAATGCTGATCTTGAGGAAAATGTTGGCCAAAAAGATGAAAGATGAGAGTTTGCACAGGCAGCTTGGCATGCAAGTCAGTAGCTTTGGAAAAGCAGGAAACAATCCTTATACATACAACTGTGATGGGTTATACATGGCAAGCCCTCTGGAAAAAAGCAGAGAACTGGCAGTGTTAATTATCACACAGAATATGGACTGTGTTGTTTTATGGCTCCTGCTGGACAACGAGCAGTTATCAGGGAGGGAGAGGATCAGAAGGTTCGGAGGATTAGAAACAGGAGAGAAGGGGTTCAGATCGGGTTGAGTTTAAACAGCGCCAATAGAAAAAAAGGTTTATACTGTCATCAGTTTGTGTGAATTGTGGAGATCATGGACCCATCCACCAGCCTTTCTATGATTATCATGTGACCTAATTTTGAGAACAAATTTTGTTGAAGTGTCTGTGATTTCTTGGTGAAATATTTCATTTTCAGCCTCTTTGGAATACATTTACATGTCTGTGATGGATGTACGTGTTGGACCACTTTCTTTCTCTTTTATCTATTAGTCAGATAATTTTTTTTTTAAGTGCAGTTTAACAAAGACTTCTACCTTCAAATCTACAGTATACTGCTTTAAGTCACTATAATCAGACCAGTACATCTAAATAAATAAACATAAAATAAAAGAAGCAAACAAAAAGAAAAGAAAAATGAACATATGTGTAAAAATAATTCATTTTATATCAATTTCAGTTTACAGAATAAACTTCCCTTTGTGACTTGAGGGAAATATGACCATCATAATGACATGAAAGTGCTTTTCAGCTTTTACTGCAATGGTTCCGGTTTCACTCTGGATCCTAGCAAACAAATGGGGAACCATTTATTTTATCGTCCTCTCATGCCAGGGAATTCTAGAGGAAGATTGCCCAGTTCAAATGCACTGGAGTGAAAAAGAGAAAAGTGCTGCAAGGTAAATATGTCCTTTGTCCAGCAATATAGCTTTTTTTTTTTTTTTGAAATGACATCAATCTCATAGCAGGGTAAAGTAAAGCACTTTATAAAGCACACACCATGTACAGAAACACAGAAGAAAAATATATAAAAATATAGTATTTATGTTACACAGACACTTGTCACTTCAGTTTCATCTTCTGACAACAAAGGTCACATGATAGGTCACATGATAACATTTGACCACTGATTTCACACTACAACAAAATATAATGTAGGTAAAAATGAACATTCAAAAAGAACTAAATAACATGTATCACTCTTTATTCAACCACTCTGTGATAACTGAACCAACCAAAAGCTGTGAAAGTAATAAATTGTTATTTTTGAGTTGTGTTGTTATAATGGATTATTATATATTAGTATCACTTTCAATATAATACTTTGAGCCCTGGCCCAAAGACAACCCAGCTTAGGAGGTGTCTATATTCCCCAAAAAACAGGGATAACACAGTCAATCACTTACTTAAAAAAGAAATAGTTGTCATTTACAGATTCCAATCTTCTGCAATATACAGATTTGTAGCAATGTGCAAATATATTGGGTTCATCCTGTATCGCACCTAAAAGCCAGTTCAGATCAAAAATTGGGGACAATGAGACGAGGACTAAGACAGACTGTTTAATGTTTTCCGAACAATAATTATCTGGCGTCACTATCTCTAGCGTCTTGTTTAATTTGTAGCTTGATTGATCTGACAGAAAACAGCAGCGACAGACTGTAATTGCACAGTTTAATATTTTGAACACTGAGCCAAGTGGTTACAGAGGATGAGGATGTGAAGCTGCAGTAATCATGGGTGCTCCAGAGTCAAGGAGCAATTTAAACCTGCAGCACAAGGTAGAAACCAGGAATATATTATCTTCCTTTAATTTCTTATAACTCTTGCCAGAGCTATTTGACATCTCATGGGGAGATTTAGGATAAACCTGTAATACTTGAGAATACTATCTAACGGTTACGGAGCCAAAAATCCATCACTACAGTACTGCACCTTTTTCTCTGCACCATTTGAAAGAGTTTGCTTTTCTTGTCACAAATCTTTGATGTTAACTGGCTAATATGGATTGATTGTATAAGGTTACTTTTTCATGTTTATCATCATGACAACTGGATTCTCAGTCATAATATAAGAAGAAATTGGAATCACTGTGGATTCAGTTTGGATGATTGTAAATCACAGAGATGACACCACACTTTACCTCAAGGACCAGAGGTGAAGCTCTCTACCAAACATCAGGCTATAAACTAGAGATTTTTTTTAGTTTGCTACTAACCTCTGTTGCCTTTCTGCAATATAGCTGCCCTCAATTTCCCCAGTACAACTACTCCCTAGGCTAAGAGACAAAACTATTTAGGCTGATAAATCATATGTCACTGTGATTCCTATGGCCAAAGACAGTCCAGAACCCTTTGAGTTTCTGTGTCCAAAGCCAGAAATAGTATCTTTGGAACCACCTTTGCCAATTAGTCCACACTGAGCTGTCTTAGGAAACAGGAATCATCGTCCATATTCACATCATCAGGTGAGGAGGAGGAGGAGAAAAGGAGGAGGAGGAGGGAGGACGCCTGACTTTTGGCTTACCCTCGTCCACGTCGTCGTTGGACATGATGGCAACGCACTTCTCCCACACCATGCGGATGTCTGCCCTATAGCGGTCACAGGCCCAGAGGAACATAGGCAGCAGGATGGACTGGGCGATGGAGCACCACAACACGCACAACACCATCCAGTTGTAGGAGCGGTCGAACTTCAGACTGGCAAAGCTCACCACCTGGGCGGGGTCGGCAAAAGGTTAGGAACAACATAATCAGCTTTTCCACTGTGGGGCCGAGTCTTGGCCTGTAGCATGTTAAACTGCATCAGTTGAGTGTAGAACAAAGCTTCTATGTATATAGTCTGGAACACAGTTAATACACTGACTGATGCTCTAAGACAAGACTCATATGTTGACTGCAGCATTGCTTCACAAGGCACGACATTTTGTGAAGATAGAAAAAAATGAAGTAAACGGATCATGTTATTTCATTTTGATGGATCATGTTATGTTAGTAATGACTCCAATGATAAATCGCCTACTCAATGTAGTTTAGCAGTTTGTATTTCAATACAGATGTTTTGTCAATAAAACAAAACTCACAACTCAGACACTTAGACTTAAATAAATGAACACTACCATGTTGACAATGTCAATATCAAGCATTTGAAACAGCTGAGCAGTTTAAAAAATCACAACAAAGTTCTGTACATTTATATTTTAATTTAGGCAAAATACAGTGTAACTATTAAGTCTTGCAACTGTAATTAGGGCATCAAAAATTTAACCCAGTCACTCTCAAAATATGAAGCTCTGCAAAACTTCCAGATAGAAATAAGCTGCAGTAGAAATGGCTTCAGTTCACATCCAGTCTGATCCACATGACAGAACCTGCACAAATTAATTGTTGGCCTAAATTCAGTGAAAGATCTGCCGTAACAACATGTCTCTGTTAAAACCTTTACTCTAACACCACAACCTCTGTTTTCTAATATTCCAGCTACAGTTCCCTTAATGGACACTCAAAGCTGCTGAGAGTCCACTGAGAGCACAAAATACAGAGTACTATCCCTCATATCCAGTTCTATACATTACTAAATGTGATCATTTAAAGAGCTCTGGCATTAACCAGTTATACAAGCACCCTATGTACAGCTGTGTCATAAATATACACACATCTGAGCTAACGATTATTTTCTTTAATCAAAATGTAATTTACAGTGATTAGAACAACAAGCTGTTACATCTGAGAAACACACATAATAGAAAGGCAAATATTATTCTGTCAATTGACGAAACTGACTAATTGGTTAATCACTTATTTTTTTCAGTACTTACTTAAAGGTCCAAGTTCAAAGTATGATCAAATATGAGCTATAATGTATGTTAAAATCATGAGCTCAAATAATGGATCGAACACAACCGTCCAATTGATCCTATTCAGTATGTAGACTTTCAATCTAAAAATACAGTATGAACCAAATATGAGAATTTGAATATTTCATATTATATATCTAACATGTCCTGTTAATATAGGTCAGGGAATAGTGATGGGAAAAAAATCAATAAGACAGTTGAAAGCTTTATGTACGGGTCACTGTGTAACAAGAAATACATAATGTTTTGTGATTGTGTTTTCTAACACATTTCTCATAACTGGCTCAGATACATTCAAGACACACACTGGATTCCAGATGAGAGTAGTTGCATCTAATTATCCAATTCATTCACTTTCATCTTTCATGCTCCTCAGGGGAGGGAAAGGTGACCTCGTTTTGGGCGCGACCCCTTTTAGCATTCAAGCTAATGCGGGTTCTCTACCTCAGTGAAGTAATGAAGAGCATTATCAGATCATTAAAGTAGGCAGGTTCAGTATCTAATCCTCACCTCTAATGCATCGGGCAAACGCACTGATCAGATTGATTAACTCAAAGTCATTATCTCGGGTGTCACCTCCTCGGGTCACATCTTGACCTCGAGCGGCGGCCACACAGCGGCACTGCGATTGATGAAGTTAGGAAGCTGATACTGATGCTGGTTTGTCTCGTGAATCTAAAAACTACCAGGAAAACCACTGATGGTGGAAACAAAGATTACAGGTAAACACAGTGTTTTTCTTTCTGTCACAACACGCCTGCTGATTTTTAAAACATTTTCAGCTGGAGAGCATAATACCACAAGAGTTAAAACGCTCGTTCTGATGCCAGAAAAGGTCATAATGCACTGCAACTCATTATCTTCTGGTAAAACTGTTCCAGCTAATGTATTTTCCACTGATGGGTGGTTATTTTGTTCTTTAGAAAACCTTTAAGCGGTGGAGTTCTTATCAGCATGAAACCGTGTGTTTTAAACGCTAAATATGAGCTGGTGCATCCCATAAAACTGATTACAGTATCTTGTGCAAAGTGACATGAAATGACTTGTATGAACTTTACCGTGAGACTATTTGCAGAGGTAATGACGTAACTGCCACTGTTAGTGGAAGTTATATAATGAGTTGGTGTTGCATAATTGTAATTTCTCAGATAAACAAATGGTGGACTTGCATATGAAAATATTGGGAGTTCAAGTAGTAAAACAACTTGATTTTGAGTATATGCTCATGCACACCGTTTTTTTACATCATATATAATATTTTTCCCAAAGTGGTGATTCTTATGTTTTGTTTACAGAGTATCTCTTCCTCACTATTTCTCTGTATAACACCACATCATTGTATGTGTGTTACAGCTTTACTTGCAATAAAATAGCTTATTACATTGTTTCTTCCACGGCACTGGAAATATGATCTTTCATTAGTACTACACTACCCTTTCTGCTATACACACACATACAGAAACCCAATAGGATGTTGTTGTAAAAGTGACACCGCTGTCTTTTCAAATCAACTTCCAGTTTATGAAGCAAGAAGAATGAAGTTTCACCTCCGATCCCTGAATTCAAATTACAGAGGTGTGATGTTGTTAAACCTCAGTAAAAAGAATATATGACACACTCATTTAGCAGCACACAATAATGACAGAAGCATCACACAAAAGAAATGGCGGCACTTCTACTATTTATGTTTCATCTTGTACTGAAATTCACTAATTCATAAAAAGCATTTCCCAGCGTTCTCTTTCTTTATGAACAACAAACAGCAGCTGCGGTGCCTAAAGACCTGTGAGCTCATGAGTGTTGAGTAATTGCTTTTACCAGCAAGGATTTAATAATGGAGTTCATTCAGTCGCTTTATTCACATTCCCTTTTGGTGCAAATGCTACCATCTGCCCAAAATCTCAGCAAGGACCCTCCATGTTGTTGCAGGGCAAGAGCTAATTTTAGGCAAACCAGTGTTTTGTAGTGAGTGAAAGAATTTGTTTTTTTGAGGATGACAACATTGAAGAAACTCTGCATGCAAACAGTGATCGATTTGTCAGCTTATTAAAAGACAGACCATTCATGAAAAGGCTTGTTATAGCTAGCAGATGTAGGCAAATGGCAGCAGTTTTGTGTAACCCCACAGAAAACAGCAAGCATGACTTTAAGGTATAATTTACAATCACTTTAAAAGCTACAAGTTGTTATTATGTCCCTATTGTTATTTTTGGGGGGAGAGAAATCAAGTAACAGGAACATGAAAAAGATGATTCTAGCTTGAGGCTTTTAAGCAAAAGTGCTATACTTTATTTTAATATAAAACAGTGACAATAACATTTCTCGCAAATTGGATATGATGGTTATGGATACTGCACTGCTGTTTTCATTCTCACAACTAAACAGTAAAACTGATATAAGACCCTCGGGCGAGCACAGAAACAGCACTGGAAAACGTATTTTTTTAAAAAAGGATTTATTTTTCTGTGCATCTTTGAAGCAGCTGTTGTGCTATGTTATTATCCCTCAAATGGCCACATTGCCTGGAGGTTTGTGATGGTTCTCACATTATCAGGACGTGAGGTGTTTCTGCTAAGTCGGTGCTCGAATCGAAGCGAACAATGGCAACCGTGCATTTCAGAACACTTTGCATATTTCTCCCGTGATTACGCGGCACAATACTAGTTACCCTGCTGTGCGCTTCAGATTCCAGCATTAAATAGTTGTGCAGATAGCGGAAGTTTGTGAAGGAGTTTGGCTCGCCTCAGGTGAACAACGCTCAATTAAAAAAGGTTTGTCTATTGTGAAAATGGCTGCTAACAGATGGCTTGTACAAATGATAACAGAACTTAGGCAATTTATTATATATAAATTGACTTTGATCCACTTGTTCTCCCACTTAGAAGTAATAGAGTGATATCACATATAAGAAAACTGCTACCATTTAAATAGCTACTTGCCATTAAAGGGTTCAAAGTGTTAACAGACATGTGGCTTAAACGTGTACTTTGTTTAACAAAACCAAAAACCGTCTAAAGACATTTCCCTTATGGACAAAGCTCGACCATAGTGACTTGCTTTTAAGACGACAGGGTGGCCGGTTTGGCTGCATCACAAGCAATAAGCCTTGAGCTTTCTACAGGCTCTTGAGTCTGCATAGAAAACCAATGAATTGACTTGTTTAAAAATGGATGAGAACCTGAGGGTGGAATTTGCAAACCAAATGGCGACACATTGAAACAGAGCTGCTGCTCCTTCACTTGCTGATAATGCACTTGAAGGATCAGTTTCACAAGGAAGAAGAGGGAAGTAACACTCTGGTTTTAAAGCCTGGACATCCGGAAAAGATAAAGGAGGGAAGATGATTCCGGTGTTTAACTGTAACCTGTGCCTGTGCTGTGACCTCCACACATGACACTGCTGGAGCTTTTTCTAATGTATTTATACACTGTACTTATTACAGACAGACATACAATCGGCACCACTTACCCCTCCTCCAACAGTCACACACTACAGCCTGTATATAAAGACGCACACCATCCATACTGTACACACTCAGCCTGACCTCTATACAGCCCCAGAAGAGCAGAAACATTTAAGTTCACGTAAATAATAAAACAGAATGGCAGAGTTACAGGAGCTACAGTGGATTAACTTCTGAGTGAAAAAGAGGTTGTCGTCAGCCTGACCTCACTGTAGTTAGTGTGTCTTGTTTTCTTAGAGGGGGCATGGATTTGTTACACACACCATCTGAAAAACTAATATGAAAATACTGTACTTAGACGCTCTTACTGTGAGTAGCAATAAGTCATAATCACACAAGCTGTGTTAACTTACTGTAAATGTGTACAAACCTTAAGTCATTTGAATTGAATTTGAACAAGCTTTTTTTTTTATCCAGCGAAAGACAAAATATTTTTTGATCCAAATGAGGCAGTGTTGTTAAAAGACCTTCTGGGTTTTGAAAGATTGCGAGGGTAAGTGGTTCAGAAAAATGAATGTTTAGTTCTGTGAATCAAATGTCATGATAAGACATGAGAGGCACAATCAGAAGTCCAACATCTGTGTCTAAAGTTTGATGTTTTAGTCCATGGTAATTTTTGCTTTATCAAAGGGAAGGCAGTGAACTCACCAGTATGGGGAAGCCAGTCAGGAAGTCGTAGATGAAGACGATCCCACTGATCAGGTAGGTGATTTGCAGCGACGTCTTGAGAGGCTCCGATCCATCGATGGAGGACCTGCGCTTCCCCTGGGCGTCCTCCACCACTATGGTGGGGACGTTGAACTTGTTCTTGTCGGCATTGTGGCCCGCTTGAATGGAGAAGGTCTGGAAAAGGGCGATACCGATGCAGATCACCCCCATGGCCACGCTGCCGCCGATCAGCAGCAGAAAGCACACGCCGAAGCCCAGGCCGATCTCCGTCACGATGAACCGGCAGTCGGAGGTGTAGAAGCGGTCGATGGTGTCGTGCCAGCCCACTGCTGGGAGCGTGGACAGGATGAAAGAGACCATCCAGATGCCCATCACTGTGTGCACCGCCTGCTTCTTGGTGTTACTCAACCTGGAAGCAGAACCACAGATGTAAGCATAAAATATGACAAACTGCCTTCAGGTCTTCAAGCAAAATGACCTTTGACATTTTTCACAGCTGTATACATCCTGTAGCGCTTCTACTTAGTCTTAAACAGGTGGATCAAAAAAGTTGTAATCTGCATATACCACTTATAAACACAGTATATGCAGGATTGTTTCCAATCTTTCATAGTAGAAATCTGTATAAAAGACTAAATTAGGAGATGAAGGTGGGATCATGATAGTAATTAGAGCTAAATGTGTGCCACCAACTCACACCACTCATCTATGTGTTGCATAAAACAAGACAAATGGGAACTGAAGAGAGGTCTGACAGTAAAGTCAAATTTTATATGGAGGAGATTGATGATGAAGACCGACTGAGAAAGTAAAACTACACTTTACCTAAACTATGGTAAAAGACTGTAAATACCACAAACTGGGAGATCTGCACCAGGGACACACAAGCTGAGAAAAAAGGCACTATCTCACACAGTCATCACTTAGATAAACTGGAGTTGAATGGAGGGAAATCAATCCTTTGCTGATGGCTAAAGATTGCTTTTCAAGTCTTTCGGTCTTTTTGTCATCTAGGACTATTTCAGGGCGAAGGGATTTCTATTTCCTCTCACCTCCAAGTAATTGTTACAGTCGAGCAATTTGCTGAATGTGTTTTTGTCCTCCGGCGGTGTGGCACTTTTCAAGGTTTGCCACAGCACACGTACGTCTAAAAATATGGCAGGCAGTCGCTGGCGTTCTAAAACTTGACGAAGAGACTGTGCGATCCTGCCAAAGCATTTGCACCTTAAGTAGTGCTGAGCTGTTCAAATCATCCGTATGGGCCGAAATCCTTTTCAGCTTGTAGAATACAGTCTATGACATGGTCTTTGAACCTTATTAATGGTACTGTTACTTGAGTCCAGCATCTATAAATTGGCCTCCTTTAAAAGTGAGTAGAAGAACAAGGGACATGTAGACCGAATACTACAGTTTGCATCATTTTTGTTGGAAAGCAATACAGTAAATTCTGTTAAGCGTCAGTTGTCCAGGGGCAGTTTTAGGCAGGAAACCCAATCTCTCTCCCTCAAGAGAGCCAGAGCACATGCCACCTATCCTCCTCTTCCTCTCATCAAAACCCTGTGGAAGAGCACCGGCTATATATAGAATATCTCCGCACGTCAAAAATAAGTCAGAAATATAGTTCAAAATATTTGTAAATAGCAAAGCATTAGGTTGCATGTACTGACACAAGACAAGTGGCACAGAGGGGGTGAGCAGTGGCCTCCATCTTTGCACTGTGGCTTTGTGCAAAGACAAGTAGGTCTTGTTGTCACTGTGAGTAATTATGCTAGCCTTTCCTGAATGTGCCTGGGGTACATATGATGGGGAGGTTACGTCACCAAGCTGCTTGAATCCATTATCAGAGAGAGAGAATGAGTGAGAGAGAGAGAGAGTGAGTGAGTGAGCGAGCGAGAGAGAGAGCGTTGCGAGGGAAAAAGCTCCTAAGAGATAGTGAGGGCAGGGTGATGAGAACAGCTGCCGAAGTACAAGGTTGGAATTCATAATTCAGGCCTTCGGTGTGTGTTAATGTCAGAGACAAGGCAGCCATGCTACCTCAGCAGGGCGAACGTGGAGCGATTTAAATGAAAGATGAACAGCAATTACAGGGTGCATGGCCCCAGCTATCACTCCACCATATCGCTGTTAAAAGTGACTTGGAAAAAAAGAAGGGGAAGATGCTGAGAGGAAAGTCAGTGTTTCCAGACGGCAGAGAGAGTCAGACGAGGGAGATAAAAGCATTGGTGTGAAGCCTGTTATCTCTGTGAGGCCATCAGCCAATAATGACAGCTGCATGAGCAATATAGATAGTAAGACTGATTGTAGATTTAAAAGTTTGCATATCTTATTCAAATGTCTGCTTATCTGCAAAATTGGCCGAGTTGACTGCAGGCTGTGCATCTGCAGGCCTGATGCCACAGGAAGTACAATCACAGGAAGAGCGTGGCGGCGGATTACCGATCTTCACCACAGCACCAGTTCCTGCACCGTTTCAAAAACCCACATAGCCACATATACAAGATTTCATGTGTGCTCAGCCTGTGTTCGCCGCAGCATTTGCTCCAGAAATGCATTCATCTGCAAATGATTGTTCAGCGCTTGATGAAAATAGCCATGAATAACAAAGCCGAGACCTCTGAGGTGTGCTTCAACTGTGAGAAGCCCTTAAACTGTAAATTCCGAACTAGAATACTGAACATTGAACTTATAATACTATTATCATTATCAGTTTTCATTGTAGATAAAATAACAGGTTTAAATCAAACTCATAACAAATTCCTGGTTTTGAAATAAGATACAAGTGTTAAAATGTAGAAATAAAGCAATCCAGATAGATTTATCCTCCTTTGTGATAATAATGTAGAATAAATCATAGTATTATTTTGTCATTAAACGTGTTAGTAAAAGTGTAATTTTCAAATGAAACAGTGGCCAAAAGCACTGGATCTTAGAAGAACACAATAATTGATGCTTCCTAACAATCATCTCAACAGGTAATGTTAAAGCAGCACTTCCCTGAATACAGACAGAAATAGCATTGAAATCTTGTTTCAAAGGAAGCGGCGACGGTGCTCAGAACATCTGATTACGTGTGAACAGCAGATGTCTGCGGGTCTAACAAGACCAAAATGGTGTTACTGCAGCAGGGTGCTGACGGTTAATGTGAGGTGAACCCGATCGTTATTATTCAGTGTTACTTAGTAATATCACTTGTTGTGAGGAGCCAAATGAAGCTGGAAGCTCGAGCTGGCAGATGCTCGGTCTGGAGGGTTTTACATGGTGTTACCCCAAATAACTGCAACCGGCAGATGTGTTGGCAGCAGAGAGAGATTTCACCTGATGCACAGCAGGGCTCCTAAAAACTGATGTAAACAGGTTGACAAGTGACACCTCATCTAAACACCGTCCCCGTCCCATCTGAGGGAGCTGCTCAGAGATGCAGTGAGGGGCCTGAAAATTGGAGCTTAAATGGTAGAGTGTCGTCTTTCAAGGTGGCAGATGTTGCATTTATGGAAAGCCTTGCAGTTAGGAGGTTAAACTAACTTTTTATTTTATTCTATTGCGAAGAATTTGAGAAAAATGGATGGTTAAATGTAAAAAAGGCAAAGAGCTGTAAATTGATTTAAAAAGTTGCTCAGATTAGTAAAAATACAGATTCATGTCACTTCACCTACACACTTAGAGAATACTATATGTCGAAATATGTGGAATGTACTGACACATTCTAAAGGGCAGTTCCCCTAAATTAAAAATAAAACTTTTTTTTTTCACTTTTCTCTTCTGGTATGTAGCCATGGAGACAATCCAGTAATACACAACAGTTTTCATGGTGACTATTTCTTCAGCAGAGAGTAGTTTCAGTAAAGTGTTTAGAGTGAGGTTTGGATTATCCAGAGTAGCCAGGACCTTGTTTCTGGAAAATAAAATTCCATTCACTTGTGTTGCATCAGGGTAAAGGCAGAAATCTCAGAGACAGATATCTCAAAACCTGAATGCAGGCAAAATCTCCAGGGCTCTGACAGGCTGGAGAGTATGAGAGCATGTGTGTAATGTGGGTGAAATATAAAAAAGGAGCCACCTAATCTGAACAGCCATAAACAGGACAATGTTTTAATGACAGACTCAGGTGTCTTACCTGTAGTTTACAGGCCAGCGCACCATCCACATGCGGTGATAAGAGAGCGAGGTGACGGAGAAGCAGGTGACCAAGGTGAGAGTGTAGAAGGTGGAGACAAACACCTTGCATAGACCCTCGTTCCACTCGTAGTTGGAGTGCTGCCGGCGCAGTGTGATGACACAGTACATGGTGATGGGGATGGCCATGTTGAGGATGTGCGTGCCCGCCAGCGTGCAGATGAGGAACTCCAGCGGCTTCCACTTTTTCTGCTTGGCGCTGACGCTAAGGATGCTCCAAGTGTTGGCCAGGATGGACACGCCCGAGCAGACCAGCCAAGCCAGCGTGTTGGCGTTGATGACATCATCCTTCATGGTGGTTACCTCATCCACCATGTTGGAGCGGGGCAGGGCGGAGCCTGGGGGGCCGCAAGGAACTGTTGGCAAGAGCAGGTACACACGAGGAGAAGGAGGAGGTGGTGACGGGCAGGAGGGGATGCAGGGCGTCGGGCGAGGCAGGCATCCTATCTGGGTGGGAGTGCACTCTCCATGGGATGGGCGCAGCAGGCGACGGACATGGTAGTGGTGCCACACAGTGGGATGTTAGAGGCGGGGAGGACGGAAGAGCCGAGCTGGTTCGCTTACAAGCCTGAGGCTGGAGAGGGGGAGAGAGAAGAGGGGGAGGCACAGCGATCAGAGACAGAGGGAGTGAGGATGTAAAGAAAATTATATGAGTCAGTCCAATTCAGAATAATCCTTCATCATACATAATCCCTCATTCCAGTGAACTAATAGGTTTATGCTAATCACAACAGTTGAACGATTACTGTTAATACTGAAAGCCATCCATTTCACGTGGGTAAGGCTGAACAGTAATCAGTCAGTGGGACTTACTGTAATAATGCTACAGTCATATGCAATTGCTATTTCACAGAAACTGCTATTGGTCACAATTGTGCTAGAAGAGATAAATATTAAATAGGGGGATGATGTGAACCCTCTTTTATTCCACTGACGCAAACTTTTGCAGGAGATGTAGAAAATAACAGAAACAATAAAAAGCACAGTATCTTTTGGGTTGCGGACTTTGGGTCAGACAAGACAAGCAATTCACAGAAAACTTTAATGAGTATTTTTCATTCATTAGACTAAATGATTAATCCTGATTCTAAATAATCAATACATTGACTGAGTTGCAATCCTATTTATACTGGCACTTTTTGTTAATACTGTCAGAGAGACTCTACAGGAATCTTTTAGACTTGTGGTGTTGATGTTCAGGGCTTCATTATATTCCAGTCATTTTGTTCCACCCCTTTTTAAAGGGTGAAATAAGAAAACTGAATCTTATGCAATCTCTCTTTGTGAGTCAAAAAAGAACAATAAAAAATAGCATGCTATAGTGTTGGTCCATTTTTAGGGCCTCTTCCAGCACAACACAGCTCCAGCCAGAGAATCATCACAAGAGGATGACTTTGGTTCCCCCACTGTGGAGTGAAAAATGCTTGGCACAGCTGGAGTGTGTTGTCACATCCATTTCCTGTCTTTTGGCTTGTCCACACACTGATGTGCTGTGGGCAAGACCCCTGAGAGGGGACACTGGAAATGACAAGAACCACGTCATCGCGGCTCTGCTCTCACTTCCACTGATCTTATCCTCCCTCTCTCTCAGCCTCTTCACTCCAACACAGGCCATCTGTCAGCCAATCAGATTCAGTCCTGATTCAGGACATAACAGCAGGTTATGTAGCGCCCTCTATCTCCCTAACCCTAACGCTGGAAACACATTGTGAAATATTCTGCTGCATGTTCACACCAAGCATCAGACTATAGTGACTTTGGCCAAAGTCTGTGTGTGGCCCTGTTTCTTAGCAGTGAAATAATGTTACAACATAAACACACCTACAACTGGAAATGAGGTCACAATGACATCTGACAGCAGGCATTGTCTCATTGTCACAGAGGGTAAACCACAGTCTGACTGACCTCCATATTCAGCTTTTCCCTAACTTCCAGTAACAACATACAAAGTAAACCACAAACAACAAAATCCATCACACTTAATTAGTTATGATCTCCCTGCTGTACAAACAGGCTCCCAACTGTCTCCTGGTCCATGTGACTCGTGTTTACAATCTGTAATATCATGGCTTGAATCTAAATCAACCAAATAACAAAGCAACTATTTCACAAAGATTTCACTGCGGAGACAATCAAAGAGAACAAAACGTTGTTCCTAAGTGTTATCACACCTTCAAAAAACATAAAAGAAAACAGACTAAACCAGGCTGGGATATGAAAAGAATGATTCAGAGCTTTGATCCAGGAATCCCCAGGTGGTTGGGACGGACGGAGCCGCCGTCTGTCTGTTGACTGTGGACTGAAACCTCCGGGGAATCAAACACTAAACACGGCAACAGAGCCACACGATCCACCGCAGCCTGAACCCAATCCCTCCCTAGTCCACCTAAACCAGTCCCATGAGGAAAATCTGTTTCAGTTGTCCCCTAGATGGTAAATCGGTGCAGCTGTTATATCATGCATTGAAGGTAGGGTTTCTTAACCAGGAGTTAGATTTCCTCACAGTGAACCATTTTTAAAACAACTGAACAAACAGCAATGGAGTATTTGTGTGACTCTCAAGCCAGTTCGAGTTCCAGTTCAGTGCCTTTCCAGGTCTTGGAGCCGGAGCGGATCATCAGCTCCCTCGTGGCCTTTGGTATTGTTTGATAAAACATCATTTCGCCTTCTCACATATCTCTCAACCAGACAGCTGCTGCCGGGATTGCAGCACCTGAGTTTCCTCTGTCGATTACCTCGCCCCTCCTTTTCATCTCCCCACAGTGGGAGTATGCTTCACTGTGTCACTCTGACCCCTTTCTTTAATGCATGTACTCTATATCTTATGCCCAGGTGAGTGTTTAGTGAACAGAGTGAGATAAATAGCGTGCTATTTCCCACTCACAGAGCCACTAGAAGACTGCAGAAACGAACATGAGTGTGACTAACCCTTCTGGCATCTTTCACATTAAACCCCTTTACATGTCAGCACGTGGACGCTGGGGACACATGAAATGGCTGCAGGTGTATACAAGTAGTAGTTGGATATGAAAGGGGTCGACGAGCCCATAGAGAATTATCACAGGACCCTGCAGCTCCACTTTATAGCAGGCTTTATGGCAACTTTCAGCTCTTTGTTTTGGTCTTCCAGCCCACAGCTTTTATGCTTTGGTTCACTCTCATTGTGCTCATAATGTCGTAGTAGACAGCTGGTTTCAAAACAACTGTAGTGAAATGTAACTTAATACATTTACTCAAGTACTGTACTACAAATTTGAGGTACTTGCACTTTACTTAAGCCTTTTTCATTTAAGAAATTTGAGAGGGAAATATTTTCTTTTAGTACAACTATATTTACTAGTTACTTTACATACTAAGAATTTTGTATATGAAACATACAAAAAGCTCATAAAATATGATGCTATGAACAATGATGATCATAAATTAAACTACCCAACAGCATATACAAGTACAGCTGAACAATTAGTTGAATAATCAATTTGTTGACAGAAAATTAAATAGCAACTACTTTGATAATAGTTCCATTCAGCTTTCATGCCGAACATTCTTTACATGCTTTTACATTGAACTCAGATCAACCTCTCTAACTCGTGCCCACTGCGTCTCACCCATCCATCAAATCCCCTTCCCCTACCCTGAACCTTGAGGATGAGCAGGCAAGCAGATCAACTACAGCTATCTGTTTAAGTAGTGATCGCTGGTTCCCAGTATGAAATATTTTCTGTTTTTTGCATGGTTGATGGAAGCAGCCAGAGTCCCATGCTTGCTATATCTATGAAGTCAGAGTTAACCAGAACTAAGGGAGAAAAAAAAAAATCAGCAAAGGCTCCTTGGCTCATTTTGAGTCATGTTGAATAAAAGAAAAACACTGAAAAAAGTCACATGTACCATTATGAAATTGCTCAAAAAAATGTCACATAATACCTCTTGCAGCCACTGATACGCTACAGAGACCACTTAACAAAGCGTGTTCGCTAAGTCATGTTTCAATTTAGGCAGAACATACCTTCCCCTTCCTATCCATGCAGCTGTAATTGCAGGCAGAGAGCAGCAGAAAAGACTCCTCTGCTTGGATGACTCATATGCTGCTTTGGGAGTAACGCGTAATCGCACTACTTTTGGCGATCTTTCGGAACTAGAAATGAGATAAATTTTCAAATATGAATAAAGTGATTACAATTACTGATATTCAGATGGCTCACTACTTTTGTCTTACATGAAAATAATAAACAACTTGCAGAAGAGAGCAGACAAACACAGCCTACTCTCGGGATTTTGTGGTTTATGATCTAATGTCATCCTACCTTAAGATGGCGCCAGACAGTTCATTTTCATCACAGTGATGACGAAGAAAATATAATCACTTATTAACTACCGTAGGAAAGCTTGGTTGACATGTACATCCAGCATCATGTGAGTCGTCTTCTACCAAATCCTACTGTCTCATCAGACAATACAAATGTAGCCTACAGGTAGGAAAGCTAATGGTGGTCGTCTCGAGTATTAAGTTGAATCACAACAGGGATAATAGGGATGATGATACATATAATTTGACAGTTGTCTTCACCCACACTGCTATAGCAACACTAAAATAATGAGTATGTGTCCATTAATAAGAGAAATGAACCAGACTTTTAAAAGCAACGTAAAAATTACTTTCCCAAGTAACCAATTATTTTTATATATGCACTAATTGGTAAAGTAAGTAGATTAATACAAGAAATTACAATGAGGTCTAACAAGGTTATTCCAGGATGGGATGGGATGGGAACAGCTGGAGCTACAGATTTAAAACAAACAATACGTGGATAATATATTTAGCTGGTGATGTCAACTTTGATCCAGTGTTTGTCTCCTTCTCATTTTGATTATTCTGGCCTTTGTCTCTAGACGCGTGGAAGGGTATTATGGATGACTGTATATGATGCAAGACTCCACTGGGAATCCATGAGCCTATTAATATTAGTGTTGATGAGCGTGACCATCAGCATCTGACAGTCCTGTTTATGCACTTTAATGTTTGATGAAATTCTTCATCATTCTGACTAACATTCAATTAACCCAGCCATTCTCCTCCAGCAGCACCTAACCAGACCAAAACGTGGGAGGAAATGCTATTAAAATGCACCTAATCAATGTGGTCTGCTTCAAAATCATTTTTTTCAAATATTCAGAGATCAGAAATGGAAAATGCAGACAGTTAATTATGTCTACAACGTGGGTAAACTCTGCAGAACAACCTGAGGTCCAACACCAGCTCAGACTGCGAATTAGATTCAGACAATCTTATTTCATGGTGTTAACATCCAGGTTTGTTTGAGTGTCAAATTTAAACTTCAGCACATTCATCTCTTGTGTGAGCGAGCAAGAAAAGCTGGCTGCCGAAACGGAAACACAGTGACACATTAATCAGCATGCCAATACCAATGGAACCAGCAGAACCCACAGACAGACACAGACATTAAGTGATGCCTTTTAAATCTCGCTTCAACAATGTCTCCCTGCATGCCCACCCACCATAATACACCTCATAACATTAAGGACACATTACATCATGCATCAGCACTGAATACTGGTTTTACATATGAATCATGAGGTGCAGAATCGTCCAGTATGACAGTAATTCCTTGGATACTGGGCTGATTATTAAACACGATCAATGATCTGGATAACTGAAAATTAACGGATGGCTATTTAATTGGATCCCCCTTTGTTAGTATTGATGACAACTACTCTTCCTGTTAGAGGAGAAAGCATAGGTGAGAATGAAGGGGAGTTAAAAGTCATCATCTCTTTGGAACGTGGACTGAAGGCAACATGAAAAACTTCAAAAATACAAGATGTAGAAAATGTGAGATGGAGGGTGATATCTCTGTTGGATTAGGCTGCACAGTGTCTTTTATAATTGTGTATGTGTGTGTCTTGTTCTGGTACCTTCCATCCAGATGTGAGCAGGTCTATTAATTGAGTTTGATTTGTTGATTTGAGGTTTAATAGAGACAATGTTACTCTTCACTTCATTTTATCTGTAGTAACAGTGGAAATGTCCTGAACCATTATAGTGATGTGAAAACTAAACATTCACTAAAACAAGTAATTTTACCTCACAGAACACTGGAGTCGTTCTTTCACCGCTGGCTCGATTGGCTAGGATTGTGTTACTGTGTGACTTCCCTGCTTTAAAAGGTTGATGGAGATCCAAACTAATGTATCTGCAGCAGCGAGTGGTGGACATGAGGCCCATGTTGGCTGCTGAGTTGAAATGTTCAGAGATGAGAGGGGGGACAGAACAGAAGCTGGAGGAAAACCAAAGAAGTGGTGAAGTCTCTGGTGAGGGCTGACACACTGACACACACACTCTTCAACATAACCAGTGACCAATGTACAGGTATTCTGGCTGTTGAGGGCAAATAGACAAAAGATCCCAAACGAGATGAACACACACAGAGGGAGTGTGACTTCATTCTCTGCTCAGGCCGCCCTTACCACCACCACCATGTCTTTACATATAGCTGCTGTATTAATGTTCAAAATTTCTTATAGAGAACCTTTCATGTTTCTCTTGATTCGCTCTGTTAGAAGTATCAACAACTTTGTACTAAATGCTTTCTATCTTATTGTTCAAGTATATTAGATCTTGCATAAGCTTTGACTCAAATTACTCAGCATTTCATTTTTCATTTCTAGGCACAGTATAAACCATTTTCTCCCAAAATGTATCCATCTATGTAAACATAAAGGCTGACAGTCTGTTTGTACTGAAGCATTTAGAGAAACACCATCACCATTGTGGAGAAAAGATGAAATCTGCTGTGGAAGAAACTGTGCTTTTCGTCTCCTGGATGACAAACTCATCACTTTGCACATTAGTCACATTTTGGGCTGCTCAGAAAAAAAGGGGGGACCAAAGATTTTTTTTTTCATTCTTCATCTCAAACTACATTCAGCTGAGAACCAGACAGGATGAGACGTGAAGTGTGCATAGACAGATTTTGGCAGCTCATAAAGATGCATTTATCTGTTAAAACAAAGGCCAAAATGGATGACAGTGTGTCTGAATGAGATCAGACCAGTAATTACATGGAAACCTGTTCCAAGGTTCGTGACGATTTCATCCGCACAATGTCGGTCAGTGTGTTGGGTGTGGTACGGACTGCGAGCTGGCGTACATGTGCGGTGCTGACCCACATCTCTCAGCTTCAAATTAGCAGGAGCCAGAGCAGACAAAGAGAGTGGACCACTTTTATAAGCTCCCTGCTGACAGGCGTGATGCATGGGGTCTTATTTCCCGATCAGCCACTCGTGCCTGGAGCTGTCAGAGAGGAAAATACTCTGCCCCTGGAGGCTGTGCTTTCCCTGAGCACTCTCACTGTTTAATATTACATCTCTGATGCTTACATATGACAGGTGCTTTACTCTGAAAGTCAAGTCAGCAGGTATGCTTTTTGCAGCAGCACCCTGCTTCACATTTACTGTTGCTCTCATGTTTTTGGAAGCTGCCCAGTACAAGTACCTTCCTCTGCAGCTTTGAGGGTTAAGTGCCTTATACAGGAAATGTCAGGGGCCTTCCTTTCCCTGTTCCACTTCAGCAATAAAAACATCCAAAATATCTGCATTGCTGTCTGATTTCTATAGTTACATAACGTCCTTTGCCTGTAAACATCCTGTTATCTATGTTGAGATTATTGTGTGTTTGTGTTTATAAATCATAGCAAAAAGGGGGGATTCTAATAAGTGAACAGGCAACTTTCTAGTCACAGTCCCTCAGTCCCTTCCCTCAGCTACATTCCCACTTCCCCAGCCCCCTGCAATTCTGAATACTTCCTCCACTAAAATGTGTTAAATTTCAGTAGGGACTCTTTTGGCAGGTTGCCTAGCATTCAATCGTTTGCTGAGGGAGACTGGCAATGACTCCCTCCGTCCACTAGAGGCCCTCAGGCTTGTCCCACTCACCCGACTCCTGCATCCACCTGCTCACAGGTTTCTCACGCTCTAATCACCCTGTCAGTATTTATGCCCGGACCTTTTCCCCGAGTCAGCTGTCAGATCATCAACGTTGTGTCGTGTCTTTGCTTTCGAACTTCGCCTGAGCCTGAACCCCGGTCTCTGCCTGCACCTTCATCCGGCTTCGTTGTTGTTATCCTGTCTTGGCTACTTGTGTTTGGACTTGCTGCCTTTGTCTGCAAGTCTGTGCAGCATCATTTTGCTATTAAATTCACTGGACTCTTCCTGTCTGCCTGCTTGTGTGCTTTTGGGTCCTTTCCCTTACTGCCACATACAAACCCTCTGACATTAACAAAGTGATTGAGCGTAGACCTGCAGGTATTTGTTCCAGTTGGGTGAACTTCAACCACCCGTTACTGAGCGCCACCTCGGCCTAATGTTACACCAGGAAAAACTAAGTCTCTTAGTAAAAGTACAGTACACTGGTTTAATGGAACATTTACGTTGTCAGAGGTATAAAACTGAATAATTTGAGTCGTAAACATTTTTAAAGATCAGCCTGAAGAAACGCCATACACTGATACCCTGACCTCTGGAGTTATACTCCTTCAAAAGCCATTTTATGTAAAGATAAAACATTTAGTTTGCAGGCTTTCCATTTGCTCTCTGTGTGGACCAAAGGATCGCTCAGCCAGGGAGACGATTTACCAGAAGCACTTTCCTGGTTTTAAAAAGGGTCATTAAAGGTTATTAAAAATGTTCAGAGACACGGCCTCCTGCTGAGAGGGAATGGGGATTATGAAAGAATAAACAAGAGAATTTCTCAGCAGTTAAGGAGAAGGAAATTATCTCAGAGGGAAGAGGGCCCAACAATTTGGATGATTAGATTCAGGCAATTAGAATTAAAACACAAATTTCAATCCATTTTAAATTTACCATTTTCATTACTGTAGCCATATAGTTTAAACATTTACAGAACGATGTGTATGAATTAAAACCTTGCAACCATTTCATCATATGTTTCATACATCATGCTGCCAGTTTACATGTGGTGCAGGCGAAGAGCTCTCCTTCACCCCATGAGAGATTACAATGGCCCTCTGAGGCCAAAACACTATCAATCTTACTCGTCTCCAGTGAGCGCTCATTATCTAGTTATCAATAAGAGCCCGGGAGAGGTTCCTCCTTCCGTGACAAATGATCAGCAGGAGCAGCTTTAACCCACTGTCCTGCAGAAAGAGACTCCTCTGACAACAAAGGTGATTAACTTCTTATGATATTTGTGGCCTCTAGAACTGTTGGTCTAGTTTTAGAAAGGAGAACTAGATTTTTACTGGATGGGGTTACTCTGTCATAGACATAGATAACAGAGTCATGAAAGAAAAAAATAAACATGAAGTACGTAAAAAAGGTGTTCTTTCATCCCTATTGGCACCATCACACCCATGATCAGATCAGAGTCATTTCCAGGATCACCTATCTACTCTATTACCTCACTTACTTATCTATCTGTTTGCCTATTTTATTGCAGGGTTTCATTGAAAATGCACACGTATCACAGCCTAAAATGGACCAATGCTTAATTAAGATGTATCGCAATTCCTGTTTCCTCTGTCGGTGCTCTCTCTGTTCAAGCTGGGCTCGATACCCAGAGGAAGCATTACTAATCTTGTAAAGCAGCCAGTTTTGACCAGCTCAACCCACCACAGTCAAAATCCCTTAGACCAGGATTGTTTTCATTTACATGACAGCCAGAAGGCTTATAGTGTCACCAATAACTGATACGTTCTCATCATCCCTCCATAAGATCAGCCATTGGTAAAACCACTATCGCATTAAACTCCACTGTACTGGAACCAGACTGGATGTCTTATTGTGTATGTTGCATAGCAACTGCATCAGTCTTGGAGGAAAACATTCAGAGTAAAAAAAAAATTAGATCACACTAACTAAGTTTCCCATATAAATGTCAAAATATAACTGTTGATTAAACTTATGGTGATTTGAACCACTGCTGTGTTATTCGTTAGATCAAGTCAGTCTCAATCAAGTACAGGACAGTTTCACATTAAATGTCCCTACATTTCCCAAAATCATCTCGAGTCAGCTGAGAGTGACTTTGCCACAGTTCTGTCAGACAGGATCAGAAATAGGAAACAACAACTGAATTATTTATTCTATTATTAATAGTAGTATAAGTATCGGTGCTATTATTATCATTATCCTATACTTGTGATGAATAGATCGATTCACATTTATATTTTAGGCTGTTGGTTGATTCTACATCATTTGCATTCAAATATGACATGATGTACAAGTAATGAACAACTTGCTGGCTTGTGACGTTTTCTACAAATGACATCAAATCAAATCATTACAATAGTTTTTCGCAGTGCAGTGTGGAGGTTTATTTGGCCAAACCAGCCTCACTGAAAGAATAAAACGTCATCTCCGACAAATGACAAACGTTGGTGAATTGGTAAAAACGTTCATCTGTTGCATGCTGGGAAAGCTGTGTAATAAAATATATTTTCCCAGAGCTTTACATCCACATCACCATATGCCTCCAGCCTGTCTGTGGAGACACAAGGCCAAAGTTCAGTTTGCAGTAGCTGGTATATTTTGAAACACTGTCTTGGAAGCGAGGTTTATTTGAGTAGGATGACACTGAATCTTTACGAGAGACGACAACTCAGATTTCGTATTCTGTATAATGATCCTCCTGTAGCGAGGAACTCTCCTTAGTCGCTGTTATTGTAAAGTATCTGCTTACAGAATATGACACCAGACAGCAAATATGCTCAAGCACTCATACTCGAGGACTGAAACAACAACAACATGTTGTGAGCGAATGCCCCTTCCGTTTAATCACAGCATTTCTCTAATGCACAGCAGGGAGGCCGAGTGAGTTGGCAGCCTGCTCTCCAACCAGAAGACCCAGATCCAAGCCCCTGTGTCAGCTCTGCTTCACTGAAGTCTCTAAACCGAGCCGGTGAAACACTATCAGCCGCAGTCATCAGAAAACAATAGGCTCTAGAGGTGCTCATGTGACCTTGACCTCTGACCTTCCTGTCATGAGAAGTAAGCTAAGACAATTTCTCTGGTGAATCAGTATCCTCCTGCTGTACTTTCTACATCAACCCAGCAAACGATTGAATGCTGGGCAGCCTCCCTGATCAATGCGCCAAAAGGGTCACTAGTGAAACTCAATACTTTTTGAGTAAGACGTGAATAGTCTCCCTCGAGGCAAGCAGTGGTGGAGGTAATATTAAGATTCTTTACTTAAGTACCAAGTACTAACCTACACTGTAAAAATGCATTGAAAATGTTAAAATACAAAAACAGAAGTATGGAGGAAAATGTTCCTAAAGTATCAAAAGTACTCTAGTGCAGAGGATTGAGTGAGTGTGAGTGCATTTAATATGTCTAATGAAATACTATATATTTATTGTTATATAGTCCATTATTAAATTATTATTAGTCGTGCTCATTACTCATGATCATTGCTCAATGTATAAGCAACATTTTCTCTTGTTGTAGTTTGAGGTGAGGAATAATGCAAATAATGATTCTTTTCATCATGGATTAATCTGCTAGTTATTTTCTTGATCAATGTATTTATTCTATATTATAATCACAGTTAAACAGAGCTCAAAGCAACACCTTAAAACATGTTTTGTCCGACCAACAGTTCAAACATCAGCGATTTGCTGTAATTCAAGTCAAGAAAAGCCGAAACCGATTCATTTTTTGATAATTATATATATTGTTGTTATAAAGTTAAATTTTTTACAATGCATCATGTTTTAAAAAGTTCCTCATATCTTTTGTATGTAAAATCTTTTTTTGGTAAGGTAACTAGTAACTATATATGTAAAGTAACAGGTAACTTGTAACTATAAATGGAAACACCCAAACACACCTAAAAAGTACTTCAAATGTGTATTTAGGTACAGTACTTGAGTGAAAGTACTTATAAAGAAAGAAAAGAAATAAATTTCTACCACGGGCACAAGTATGAAAAACAACAAATGTTGAGTGAATTTAGTTTGTATTTTTATTTTGAAAAACTCCAATGTGTTTATATTCTGTTTATTTATCAGCTTTGAAACTCCGATATCATATTAGCACCAGGATCAAAACATTTTAAACATCAGCCCATTATTTTGCAGCAGGAAGGTGATGAAAGCATCAATCAGTCATTAATGAATCAGGTTTGATTAGGAGATGATGTCAGAGCCTCTCATGAGCAGAGCTGCAAACACAGATTCGAGCACGGTCACACTGGTGCCACATGACTTTTAATATATCAAGCAGCATTCGATTACATATCGCTAATTAAACACCCATCAGACAATATTAATAGCATTATGCTCTAACCACGGCAGCAGCAATAACCATAAATAGGAAATCAAACACTCGAGCTCTAATTGGCTTTCGTGGAATGAAGACTGTTCTGTGAAGACATCCTCAATGGGTGTTTGCTTCCAGAGGTAAAAACATCTAAAACCTATAATGATAAGAGCAACTTCCAAATGGGTTGTAATTTGCTGCTCTATTGAAAAGCTATGTAAGATTAGACTGTTTCACTTTGACATAAAAAGCGTCTTTTATTTTGTTGAGCCTGTGAGGATGCGTTCACAAACTACTACAGCGGCCAAGTTTTCTTCAATTCTGCGTGCAGTCATTAGAAAACAGCCAGCTCCCTGCACTCTATGTCATATCTGTGATTTCCTTAATTCCCACCCTGCGTGTATTTTGCAGGAACACAAAGCTGCAGTAAATACCTGAGATTACCAGCTGCACAGGTGAAGTCAGTGTCAATAGGACGCCACAAATGTACTAATAAGGTACAAGATATTAAAAAGGTCACGAAGCCAGAATCCAACATGCTGCTTGATGTTCCTGAGTCCCACTGTGAGCACTTTTTCCTCAGCTGAGCGACATGTCACATGAGTAAGTGGTTGAATTTTCCATCACAAATGTAACCCTAGAGGCTCTCTTCCTGTTTATGTTAAGCTACCTCCAGCTATGACTGTAGCTGGATCACTGGGCACCATATGGCAGAGGGTTTGGAGTTGGTCTCAGAAGCAGCCCGTGCAATTAAAGTGAATTTAGGTGGTAGAATTATACTGATGGTGGAATTTAAAAAACAAAAACTGGAAACTGGTGCCAGGGATTTAAAGCATCCAGAAATGATTGGAATCTTTCCCAACGTTCTCCTCGTTGTCATTAATGCCACATTTCCATATCATGGCGTCAAAGCCAAGGCAGGCTCTGGTCAACGTGCTGTGTGTGAGCGAAAAATAGCACAGTGTGAAGACGGGCTAACGCGGTCACAAAATGACAGAGCCCAACGTGTGACAAACAAAATGTCACATATGCCCCGCGAAACACTGAGATCTGTCGTGAGGCTTTGTGGTGTAGCAGCAACTGTCACATGTAGGCTACAGCGCTTTGTCTGAGCGGTGGACGTGATCGCTGGCTTGCTCGACCACTTTCTGACCTGCGACTGCCAGTCTCCACTTCTCTGATGGGAAATGTGTTGAATAACATTTGAAGGAAGGCAAAGATCAGCTCATTCTCTGTCTTTTCTCATTGACAGAGGCAAGAGCAAAAACATGATTCTGTTGATACTGGTGCACATATATAACACATAGATTATAAATGGACTCATATATTTGATGCATGACTTCACTTCCTCTGAACAAATCACTTGACTGGGTAAATCATTCGGCCTAGCGTGGGAGTTGTAAATGTCCTAATCAGTGTTGGCTGGTTATGTGCTGCTGCAAAGGCAATATGTGGCTATACTCAACACTTTCACTCCAAATGTAAAGTATATCTTTTTTTTCTTTTTTTGCAGCTTCTCTTTAAAGTCAACAAATCACATGCACCCAAATTACAAGGTTATCTACTCCGTCTTGAAGAAACACAGGGAGCACAAAGTTGCACAGATGAAAAAGTGAAAAGCTTTGCAACAACACTCTGCAGAAATCGGCTGTATAAGTTTGCATGTTCCTCTTGCATGTGTGATCAGCTCTGTGGCTACATGGTCCTCAATACTCTTATGTCACAACCTGACTGTGATCAAGAGACTGGAAGAGCAGCATGTGGGTGAATTGCTCCAATTAGAGTTAACTTATTCTCCCATCTTGGTCGTTTCTAGTAATCTCACACCTAACAGCTCTGTGTAATTAGGTTACATTAATAATCCTGCATCTCACTCACCTACATCAGAGTACAACAGGGCCTGCAATATGAATTATTTGTAATTCAATTTTCCAATTAGGCCACTTCCTCATCTGCATTTCTCTTGCATGCATTTTGATTGTAATAATTCTGAAAACAGGTCAAGTTTGCTCCACAGGAATGTTGCATTTGCAGGACACCACCTGTTTGTGTATGAAGCCTCGTTGTTGTTGTTTTCTCCTCATAATGAGCTGTAATCAGACAGTATTATTGTGATCAGCTGTGAGGGGGGGGGGGTCTTCATCTTACCTTTCACGCCACGTTTGAGCTCCAGGCTGCTCATCATTGATCCTGGTGGAGAGGTGGTGAAAACACTCACAATCAGCTGAGGTTCAAAGTGTCCTCGGCAGCGTTTACATCCCCAAAACTGAAGCGCGTCAAGTTAAAGGAGCGATAAATAAAGGATGAGCCGTGAACGCCTCATCGCCACAGCTGTACTCCTCCTGTGTCTCCTCGTCCGCTTCGACTCATTGATGGATGATCGACGAGTTTCGATTACAAAAAACGTAGTCAGCTTCTTCACCACGGCCCCTGAAAGACCTGGGATTTGACTTTTAAAAGGGATTTGTTCACCTCCTCTCCGACAGTGTCGAGGCGAGCGGTGGATGAGGCATGACTCCTGCGCGCTCCCGACGCCTCGGGCTCGTGCGCGGGCGCTCAGACGCTCCGTGGCCGTGGGAGTGAACCGCAATAAGAAATAATTCATAGAAAATAGGTCGGCATTTTTGACAGAGAGAAAACTGCTCCTGCATGTTGCACATTTGCTTTGAATGAAAAAGCAGGTTATTTCATTCCTGCAGCTTCGTACTGAAGATTTTTTTATTATTATTAAAGGTGTAATTTGAATGAGTTGATTATAACAGACTTCATTAAGCCATAATTTGTACTGAAGCTAATTTGCATGCATGTTTTATTATCAAACATTTCTTAAAGGACTTCTGCACTCATCCTCCCATACTATCAATCACATGAATGTTATTTTCTCATGCTCCTTTAAATGGGCCCTTTCTCATTGGCATCACAGGCTTTGTTATGTAAGACTCCTTCCCTGAGCTGCTTTCCTCCCTCAGGGTTTAGATTGTACCCAGTGAGAAAACTAATAGGCCCTACATGAGAGGAGAGACACAGAGACCTCCCTCCGTGGTGCCTCGCTTTTTTGCCACTGTTGCGAGGATTATTGTTATTTTCATTTATTTGCTGGATGGTCTGATGTGCGGTGCGCACTCCAGCTGCTTCCCATTCATTAAAGCACATACACACACTGCACCTGGGAGCAGTCCGTGCAGCACACACACAAAGCCTGATCAGTGCTTTAAAAGGAAAGGTCCTCCAGATGCTGAGGTCAGGGAGGAAGTGTCCCCTGAGCTTCACAGCTGATCCAGTCAGTGCTGAAGCTACACTGCAGCTTTACATTCTCTTATTATTCAAATCACGCAGTTGGACTGCAACAGAAACAATGGTCTGTCTAAATGAATGCTGTAGTTTGCCCTGTTCGCCCACATTAAATGTACATATTCAGTGAGAGTTGTTCTGCAGAGAAAACTGGAGTTGCTAAATGATTCTTGTCTCTTCAGAGGAAAACACCAGAGGACGAGGACTTGGTAGCTAAATATGAGGTCAAATGAAATCCTTCAACCTTTCAAAATGATGCCGTCTTTACAAAAACAGCATCTCCCGTTTCCAGTTAGAGACTTTAAAATTACATTGTCTTTAATAACATGGGCCTCAAATCACATGTATGATATGTTCAGTGACCTTCACTGGTGAGATTGTCAACAAACATACAAACCCTCAGACAGGCTTTTAATAAGTTCATAGTTTCATCTTGTTTTTTAAACCATGCATTTGGTGAGAAAATGCCAGTTGCTGTGGACAAGAGTCAAAATTGAGAGAAAAGATGTTGAAAACAAAGGAGAACATTAAAGTGTCCCATGTTACCAAATGCTGTTTTATCTTCCACAACACTTCTTGGTTCACCTTTGACCTCCTGCCCTTACCTGCAAGTGAGTAGTATTGTGTGCAATTTGCAGTTGCGTAAAACTGTTTTGGGGCTGTTCAAAATAAGTGGTGTAATGATGTCACTGATCTCAGCAATGAAATTGGATGATTTAATGTAGTCACGTAACCAGGTTATAAAAAGCCTGAATATTCCTTTAACAGCCTACTCCAAATAGGTCCTGATGGTAAGTGGTCCCCATCACTGGTCCAACCTCTCACTGATTGTGTTTGAACAAACTAAAATCATGTGGACTCATTTTCATCTCATAAAAACACATTGCACATTGTGTATCTGTAGAAAAAAAAACACAAATTATCACATGCATCATCACATAACACAAAGTGTATGGCCTTCATGTTTGCTTCTATGAGGGGCCAGTATGATTCTCACGCAGGCTTCCCTCATTTCTGTTAGGATTTCTTAAAAATTCAAAGCTGAGGAAAAGACCTTTTTGATGCAGCAGAACCTCAGAGGATGAAAATAAGATGAAAGGAAGGAAGTTGACTCTGTGTGCAGCCGATATATGTGCGTGAGAGGGAGAGAACAAAAGATGGAGAGGAGCACAAAGTTTCCCTTCATGATGTCACATTCACAGGTTTTAACAACTTTAAAGCAAATGACGCAATTTGAGTCACAAACCATTTCGGCGAGCTGCAGCGTTACATTTGAATGACTAATGCTCATCTACCTTTAGCTCGGAGACTCATTTAAATGTTTGGTATTAAGCCATCAGGGTGAAAATGAGTCAGGGCTGCTTTCAGAGGGTGAAAGAATCAGTAATCAATTTGCAGAATTACAATGAGCATCAACTAATTCAGGCTTGCAGCGAACAAATCAGATATAATTCTGGTAATAGTTTGAATAATTTTAGATGAAGCTCATATGATAAAATGAGCAGAGATTCATTCTTGAGTATGATGGTGTTTGAATAAAGACAGGTGGTAGGTGATGTCAGTTGTGGGTGCTTTTGTTTTTGTGCTTCAGATCACAGGGGGACATCGACGTGGTCCATCATTAGAAGCAGCAGAGACTGTCCATCTCTAGCCTCTCCTGTGTGATGCTAGGTGACCTGGAAGTAAAAAGCAACAGAAGGCATTCCCGCCCACTGGCTCCGCTGGCACCGGGCTGCCCCCACTCTCACCGTCGGCGCCGTGATCACACACCACATCTCTCTCTCTCTTTCTCTCTCACTCACTCACAGCAGCCCTTTAATACTTAACACTGTTTTGAATGTCCTGCTGACGTGCTCTCTTGCATTCTCCTTTTCCCATGTCCCCTCACCTCTCCGCGTGGACCGGCCTGCGTGCCTTACAGTCAGAGGTAGCCTCATTCAGTAGTACTCCCGACGAGGTCCCCGCGGCTCAAAGAAAGGGAGGTTCCAGGCCAGACAAAGTACGGCCCGTCACCTACTCCTCTGCAAGGAAAGCCCTGCTGGCTCCAAGCCCAGATAAGAGAGGAGGGCTGAATGTAGGACTCTGCTCTGTGAAGGTGTTCCAGGAAGAACAAACAAAACAAACAAAAAAAGGAAATATTGAGCTGCTTAACCGTTTTCTGTGTGAGGATGAGCATCTGCAAACTTCTGCTGACACGCTTAACAGTTGCCTCACGCAAATATTGGCAGACATATTTTTCCACCGGTGACCTTGAAGCATAATGTGCACACGGTTCAGGTTCCTGCATCTCTCGTCTCGCGTGTGGAAGTAAAGCCCCTGCTGTCGGGAAAATGACTGACGACGGAGACGAGGAGAAAATGCAAAGCGGGTCAGCTCTGTGATGAAAGTCGAGTTTTCTCAGCTCCGCCTTGCTTTATCGTGTATCCTTCTTTCAGAGCCCTTAATGGTTTTTCTCCTGCACCAGAGGATCATTCATCTTCTCAGTAGCCTTGTCAGTCTGTCTACATCAGGATACAGCCATGAGAGGGGGGCTAGTCCCCTCATTTAGATGCGAAGACATGAGAGGAAATTTGAGATCAGCTTTTTTTCACCTTCATTTCAAGTTCTCTGATGGGAGAAAGACAGTTTGACATGCAGCTTCCTCTGGTGCTACCGGCTGACGTGGGTTGAATATGCAATGCAGTACAGAGATTACAACCCTGATTCCAAAAACAGTTGTGATGCTGTGTAAAATGTAAACAGAATGAACAGTGTTCCTGAGCCCATGTCGTAATTTCCTTTCTACAATCATGTGTCTGACAAAGTGTTGAACCTCTCTCCATCCTCGCTTGTGAATGACTGAGTCTTTCCAGGATGAACCTTTCATACCCAATCATGATCCTATCACCTGTTACCAATGATCATGTTTACCTGTGGAATGATCCAAACAGGTGCTTTTAGATCAGTCCACAACTTTAACAGTCTTTTGTTGCTCCTGTCCCAACTGGTTTGAAACATCAAATTCAGAATAATCACATGTTACAAAAACCAATGACATTAAATATATTGTCTTTGTGTTTTCTATTGAATCCAAAAGGATTAAGAAATGTTTTACACAACGTATCAACTTTTTCGGGATCAGGGTTCTATTTCAACATTTTCGTTGCTACCTGATGAGAAACATCTATTTCTGATAATGTCATCTCTATTTCCACTTCAGGTCTGTTCTTCCACATAAGTAACCATGGTTACCATACTGTGTCTCTATGTAGCAGCTGAAAATGGCCGCAGACCGTAATGAACATTGACGTGAATGATGAGAAATTATATCGTTTCTGAAAGTCTGCATAGTAGGGGCAGTCAGGCGTGCCTGTGCTGATGTTTTACACGAGGCAGATGCTTTTCAATCAGCTCATTTTTTTTCCCAGAAGTCTTGTCTTTCCATCTAGACAGATCTTGTCTCCCTGTATTGTGCTTTCCCTCCTCTCCCTCTCTGTGCTCTGCTTCTCCCACAAGATGCCTCGACTTCACCGGGGTTTAAAAATAGATATATCCCCCCGGTGCAGCTTGAGCCTAACTTTATTTTCATTGGGGAAATGAAAAGCACACACACTGGAGGGACCAGGGGAAAAAACAATAACCTTCAAGATCAAATGACAAATCAGTTTCTGTCTGTGTAAGAAAACAGTGCGAGGAGGAGCAGAGGTTCAAACACAACCACTGAGCTCTCTGTTCTTCACAGAGCTCGCTCACTGGGCCTTAATCTTTTAATTTCACTTTGGTTTTGATCTCAAATTAAACCTTGCCATCTGTTGCACAGGACTGAATCCTCCCTACTCCTCCTAACAAATCAGACTCAGGCTCAAGAGTGTTCTCAATACGCAAATGAAAATCCAATCCTGCTAAATATTTGAACAGGAGTTTTTATGGCTGGTTAATAATCACAGTCTTTTCAGTCCCCGCATGGCCATATGGATATTGATTTCTCGCCGGCTGCTGCTGACCTCGATTCATCTTTCTGATCTTTCTTTGTGCGTACACACACAAACCCAGGAGATATGTAAGAGAAAGACACATTTCTTTCCAGCTCTGGCTCATCTCATCCGAAGACAGAGGGAGTGGGACAGTGAGAAGACTGGTGGAGACAGAGGAACAGTGAAAGTGAGAGGAGGGAGAAAGCGACACTGGGAATGGAGACAGACAAGGACATGGCGGAAAAGGGAAGGGAGAGCACGGCGAGGCAGAGCCAACGCTGGAGTCAGAGTGTGACAGACAGGCAGAGGAGGAGGAGGAGGAGGAGGAGAGAGGAAGGGGGGGGAGGGGAAGGGCGGGCGTGGGAGAGATGCGAGTTGAGTCAAAGCCCCCGAGCTCCCCTGATTCCTCTGTGAAAGACACAGTGCTGAAAAGATAGATAGCCTGTGCCCTCTCTGCCAAGGCATGCCCAAGACAATGACATCATCATCATCAAAAGGAGCAAGGACACGAGGCGAGAGCCCCAGACTCACGCTTGGATCTTTTATTCATTATTATTCACTCACTTATTCATCATTTCCCTCGCGCTCAGACTATAACTTTGCACCGGCGCCGATCGTGCAGTCTTCATACTTGAGAATCGTCTTAAAATAAAATAGTACTCTCGCTACTAGATACAGTCACACTGTCACTTGGCACAGTGATCATCAATAGTCATCAATAAAAATATGTACTCTTGCTTTTACATACATATACAGCTATATGTGGACACTTTGGTGCATAGCACAAGGAAAAAAATATAATCACAGGTTTTAACAGGAGGCTACAGTTACAGAGCAGGAGAGAGGGTTTTTTTTGATTCCCTTCATACTGTACGTGCTGTGTGGGGTCGGCATACTGTTGTTGCATTAACTCTGGGCTGAAAGCTGGCGCTCCCTGTCTGCCAGCCTCTTCGCCTTGTTCTTGAGGTAACGTGCATTGCCCTCCTCGAAACGTCTCTGCTCCTCCTCCCCGTCAACCTGAAGGAAACAAAAAGACAAAAAGCTTTGTTTTCAGACACATTCATCATTTACATTTAATTCACATATTGTGCACTGGAATGTTTTGCTCTTATTATATTAACCGTGGGATGGAAGCTGTGATCTAATTTACCAGTCAGTGCTTCTGTAACTTCATCTTCTTGATGAATGGCTGAAACTTGGAGGGCCTCTGCAGTATATGCATACAGGAAGTGTGCAGTAGAAAACTTTTAAGTTGGCCCAAACCATGTGACATGGACATCTCAACATGGTGAGTGGATTATTCCTGAACCTTTTTCAGCTCAACCATTGCACATGTTTATCTACTTCCCTAACAGGGTGTTACAGTCTTAATCAGTTTTAACCATAGACTGTATAAAATATGGACGTAGTGTCCGTGACGTCACCCATGACTTCTGAAGAGCAAAAATGAAGCAAATCGTAGTGCGTAGCCATCTTGGTAGCCTACCTCCGGTTACTCCAAATATGGACAAAGAGGTGGAGCGAGTGCGGAGCTGAGGCGGGTCGAATGAACGCTATTGGCTGAAAAAAGCCGCTTAAAAAAGCCACTTTATTCGAAATAATCAAACTAGCTACGGCTAACCAGCTAGGTTAAATGCTAAACATCGTTGCTAGCCGGCTAACCCCACGACGATCTCTTTCCCAAACTCAGTGACTAGAATTAGCCGGGGTGACGCCATTTAGACCGTCAGTGGCTAGTTGTCAACCAGGCTGTAAATATGTTTTTTTTCTGTCGTAAAATCGGACATTTTAACATGGGGCTCAAATGTAAATGACTCCCTTCTGCGGCCTGCTCTAGCGGTTATTCGAGGAACTGCAGCTTTTTTTCCGCATTGGCTTCATTTTCAGCGGCAGAGGTTGCCGCTTGGTTTTAACATAGTATATAGCAAATGGTATTGGTAATAATGATACTGAAATTAGTATCACACCCGGGCATTCTGGGAAGCTCCCTCCTGGATTTACAGCTGCCATGAATCACTTTTTCACTTCTGTTTTTATTCCACTTCTCACACCTCTGAAGAACAAATCTTCTTTTTCTCCTTCACTTAGCTCAGTGTGGCTGCTGGTTCGTGGGAGGAAGCACTCGCTAGCCTGCTCGGTTTAATTAGACTGCCTGGCAACCTCGAGACTTAAACAACAATACCAACACCAGTGACAGTGTCAACACTTATTTTTATGGCGCCACCCGCTCTCCCACTCCCTCTTCCCTCCCTGCACGCTGTTATGAGGGAGCAGGGAAGCATGTTGTATGTACACATTATATGTTTGTGTTTTTTTGTATGCAAACTCCAGCATTAATGACATGTTAAGTTGGAGGCTCACACCATGTGGTTGGCAGGTTCCAACACGCCTGTCACTCTGAAACCAGCTTACAGACCATGCTTAACTTCACAGGGAGAGCACGGCAGCAACAGATATGACAAAACATCATGGCGGGTATGAGCCCAGAAGTCACGACTAAAATGTGATGAGAAAATTAAAATAGCGATGCTGAGCTACCAACGCAGCAGCGGTGGGGACGTCTTGTCTGGAGAGCAGGTTCAGGAGCATACAGCTGTAGTTATATAACAGTCAACATACTGCTCAGTCAATTTTGCTTTCACCATTCACGTGAAAATAATTCAGAATTCCAGTTCATTGACTTTGAAAAAAAAGTGCTGGGAAAAAAAAGGGTTTTTTTTCCATTTTCAAACGTTTTAAACAGAAGCTCTGCTCAGTCAATTTTTCAAAAAGCGCATTTTCACAGTCCAAGTCTGTAAACATGTGCGCAACCAGGAAGCATGAAATGTTGATCTAGTGTGTGAAAGATGCAAACTGATTGTGTGCAGTCACAGTAAATTCATGGATATGACATTCAGTAACTAATAGTGAGTTAGCTTTTGAATGCTATAAAGAATATAGATTTTTTTTCTTTTGTGTTGTTCAGCAGGTTATACATACTCAACAAGTTCTGTTCATATATGACAAATTTACTAACATACTGAAATGATGTTGCATTGCTTGATGATTTTCCCACTTAATCATTGCGCAGAAATGTCTTTTTTTTAAACCAAAGATTTCAAGGCAGACAGCTACACAAACAAGATCTCTATGATTATAATATTTGTTGAGTTGTCTGATAATCCACTGCCTTTTTCTATTTATGCAGTAATTACACAGCAATAGTAGTGATTAGTTCACATCTCCAACTGGTCTGCAAGCAGCAAAACACACAGGGAGCTGGTCATTATATTGTCATTAAAACAAGGCCTGACAAGGTGATTCAGGACCTTGACACCAAACGGAGGTTTATTAATGATCCTGCTTTAACGTGGCTACTGCACAAACCAAAGTCATCCATCATTGAACAAAACGGCGGTTTGAAATGATTTCATTACAGGGTCAGAAATAGTTCAGAAGGACTGCAGCCGTGTGAATACAGCAAAACATAAACGTTCAGACGGTGAGACGACCTTTAGAAACAGTGAGTTAAACAATAAGAAGTTGACAAAATGTTCTAGAGACAGGTGTAACAGTGGCTGTAAGTTGGTACGCACATTTGGACCTTTATGGTATCTTCATTAACAATGTCTACAGGCTGTTTACGCCTTTTATTTGCGGTGTTTCTCTCTTTCAAACCCCTCATATTCCTCTGATTCCCCCCCACCCCACCCCATCCTCGCTTCCTTCCACCCACTCAGGCCCCCGAGGACTTAACCATTATTTAATTACACTTTTAAAACCACAGCGATCTTCAGCTTGAGATGGTTTAATGAACGTGCCAATTAAAAGGAACTGTACACCTGACTGCTGCTAATGAAGAATGACTGTTACTATAAGATATGAGCCTCTAAAGTTTTCGGGTCCAAGGCAAAGAAAACAGGTTTGTGTAAGCTCTGACTGTTGATATAAGAGAGTTAGTAGTCATTTGAACTTTACTGATGTGGGATGCACTCTAACTCCCAATGAACCATTTTCCAAGAAGATATTTCCAGGTGCTCTTTTTCTGATGAGTTTAAATTATATCAGTCTTAGCTAAAAAAAACTGGCCAAACAAAACTAACAAAAGACCCAAATGTTACAGTTTTTCTTAAATCCAAGTTAAGCTATAAGCAAAAAACTCGTTATCCAGTCTGAGCGAAAGAAATCAACAAGTGATTAGACTCGCATCATAACGTGATGGAGTCTGTCTCTACGACTTCTAAATGCTGCTTTAAGCAAAATACAAAGAATTCTTTTAATGATTGTTGTTATTGCTTAGCTTTTAAAATGGCCTCTTTTACAGAAATAATAGGAGATGATGCTGCAAATGAACCATAACATCAGAGCTATCACATCTACAAAGACTGAACACTACTGTTCCTATTTTTCTGTCCATGTCTACGTGTGCACATTATTTAACCTGCTTATCCTTTGTGTGCATTCCTGCCAGGTTGCACATGCGCATGCATACGTTTATGTTCATGCGGATCACATTTGCATAGCTCGATGAGACAATTCGATGCCAGGCTCAAAAAGTCCTTTTGGTGTCCCCCCCCGATGTGATTTGTATTCCCACAGTGGCTCCAGTCTAATGATTCTGCAGGATCATCAGCTCCAACTGGTGACTCTGTGATGCAGAACCCATCAGCCTCACAAAAAGGAGCTGCGCTTGTTTTATAGTGTCTTCAGCTTGATTGTCTCCATTTGTATTGCTTTGTACATGTCAGGCGACAAGAACATTCTGCACTCAGCCTTAACTTGTAAAAATGAGACGATCTCATATAGCGTCTGTTCTGGTTGATAAACCATACCTGAGGTTTACTGTGCCATGAGGGCAGTTTGCAGGAGCTGTTTTCTGGGTTGTAAAGACTGGTTTCATTTGTCCCTTTGCAAATGAAAATCCATATGGAATAGACTACTGCACTACTGTTTTTGCAGTATTTTGTATTGTAGTTATCTTGTACAAGCAGTTAATCATTTAATTGATTAACTGGTAAAAGGAACATGCGCTGTGCATGTACAATAATTGGCTGTGATCAAAGTGATTATATGTGCAATGGTTATTACGGGGCCCATGTTTCATAAAACAAGTGCTCCTCCACAGTCTACAGTCATGATAGCAGCTCTGTGAATCTGCACTTAGCTCTAAATGCTTATGTCAGCCTGCTCATATGTCCTTAATAATAATGACAAAATGTAGACGCTAAGTAGATACAGTATACACCATCTTAGTAATCGCCGTCATATGTAAGCTAGAAGGAAATTACGCCTTTAGTTATGTCTGTGTGTGCGTGTGTCTACGTGTGTGCAGACGTGTATTACTCATGTTGTGGGAACATAAATCTCTTTACACAGTCACATTGCAGTAACTTGCCTTCCTTATGTGGATATAATGCAAGTGTCTCTAACATAAATCAAATCATTCAATAGTTCAACTTAAAGCCACACATGTAAAACATCGGGGTTCATCAAAGTAATAAGGATACATTATAGATTATAAATGTCTGCATACAATTTCATGTCAGTCCATCCAACAGTTGATGAGACATTTTCATCTGGACAAAATGTTTGCATCCCTATAGCCACAGTAGTGTGGCTACTAAAAAACGCATTTGTTACAACACAGAACACAAAAAAAAATAAATATACATAAACTGCAATAGATTGCACTGGAATACATGAAATTCACAGTTTGAACGTCGTCCACAAGGAACCAAGACAAAGTCAGACCTCAGAGCCTTGGCTGATCCGTTCAAGAAAAACAGCTGTTTCACCTGGCGAGCTGGTCGTCCATTAGGTGGACAGCTGAACGTTGTGTGACAAACCAAATGGTGTAAACCTGGAGCAGGGACAAGGTTCATAAAAGGGGCTGCTCGGACAAAGCCAGCAAAATGCCAGAGGGGGTCCTTTGTGTTGGCACAAGCTGATATTAGAGCGGGCACGGGGCATCAGTGGCACTGCCAAATGCCAGTGTCTCAAAAGTAGCACTAAGCTGTAAGTAACCAGAGAGAGAGAGACATACACTCACAGACAAAGGATGACATTTTAGACAATGCTGAAAGGTGTTTCATTTGTAGACATGAAACGAGTCCTTTTAAATACTCTTTGCTGGCTTTTTCCTGGATGCTGAAAGGATCCATGGTTGTCTGTTCAGCCATCATTCATATTTTATGCTGTCTCTTTTCTCTGTCTGCTGCTCAGCCTGTAAATCAATCATCCCATATTCTTTCATAATCTGGACTTCATCACGTGCTGACAGGATGAGTTATTGTTATATGCGTATTCTGTCAGTCTCTGACATCATATCCATTGTCGTTAATGCAAAGCAGTAAAGGAAAGCACAACAGGCCAGTGGTGGATTTTGAAAATGGGTCTGCTACCAAGCAATGATTAAGAAACTTGTGAAGAAATGACGATATTCAACAGAATAAATCACATGGCTCGAGCAATTTTCAAGCCCCTATTTGATTTTTTAATAAATAACGGACCTCAATCATAACCTGAAAAATCTCATTCAACAATGTACAGACTGCATTTTGTGTTTTCAAATGTTTGGCAGTAATTTAAAGAATAATATCATTTGCAGCTTTTGCAACTTTTAAGAAAAGCAAGAGTAATCAAGAGCTGTGTTTTGCTTAAAGGCTTTAAAGTAATAATGAAGAAAATCTGAGGCACTGATACTTGTAATGTTATAAATGAGCTTCAGTCCCAGCTCGTTCTGTTTGTCAGCCCACCTGTAATTAAAAGTGGCACATTGCTGCTCCTTCTCTGACACTGCTGACAGTTACTATAGGGTACATAGGAAATTATACATGGCCTGGATGAGACTGAATACACTAAAACTGTAATTTACAACACATCTCCTGTTTCGTCTGTCTCATGGTTGAAAGTGTTTGCTCTGTGAATGTGCACAACCGACACTCTCAAATGGATGATGCCATGCCGTGTTTCTTCTACAGACTGAGAACTGGCTGTAATTTCGTTAGGGCCGTAGCTATAGAACATCACGGGCTCCTTTGCATATTTATGAGTGAGCTATAATGAAAAACCATCGTTTACAGATTCATGGACTGAGGCGCGATGAGAGCAAACGTCGGTATGTTCTCTGTGCCGTGCCTCGGATTACCACGGAGTCAGAAATATCTGCCACTCTGGCACGAGCGTACCCGTTAACCCGTTGCTGATTGTCTTGATTGGGAGGCGTCTAAAAATAAACGTGCATCACATCATGTGGACTACGGGAGGCTGCCATGACAACCAGGCTTGTTTTTGTGTCACGGGAGGCCAGCTGAGTCTCTGCCAGAGAGGAGGGAGGGAGGGAGAAAAGAGGGTAAAGGAGGGATGGAGCAAGAGATGAAGGGAGATGGAACAGAAGCAGGCAGCAAGGAGAGATGTGAGGGAATAAAGAGGAAGCGAGATGTAAGAAGGACTAAAGCTCCTCTGTGTTCACCAGGAATGAATTCAATCATCAACTCATTGATTCCTGCTTAATGTGCACACAGTTTCACCAGTGTCACCACAGCACAGCCACATCCTTCCACCACCAGCTGGTGTTCAGTATGCACTGGCCACCGGCTGAGGATTCAAAGTGCTGACCTTCTAGTAACAAGCCAGTTTTTCTAACCTTCAGGCAACCGCGACCCCATTAAAATCATGAGAAATACAACAAAGACATACGCTGCTCAAAGGTGCTTCCAGGCATTTTCGATCATTCCCACGCTGGCCCAGTTTGCACGTATATTATTTCAGTATTTTTCAAGGGTACGGCTGCTGCAGAGAGGTGAGGCATCCCCCCCCCCTCCTCCCCGATATCCTCCCTTCTGTTCACGCTGTCCTCTTTCCCCACTTCAGCATTACCCACGGCAAGCTAAAGTTAGTGACAGCCCATCCACAACCCCCCGCATACGCTCGCACGCACAGCGAGTCCCAAACCCCCTGCCGAGCTAAAACAGGAAAATCTAAAAATAGTAAACGCAGCGGGCTCACTGGAGAGAAAGCTAGGAACGAGTGAACGAGGGGAAAAGCACCTGCAGTCAAAAATAGCAGAAGCTGTCCCTTCAATCAGGGCTATTTATAACGCAACTGGAGTGAAATCGGCCACGATGTCATGAAAATTTCATCGGTGAAAATTTGACACGGGGATGTTTTTATCCCTCAGTTGTACGGTTTGGTTCATGTGAGCTTTACATAAAGGGAGGCAGGAACAGACATGAAGCCAAGACTGCAGATTTTAAGTTTGTTTTATAATAAGACAAGATGATTTTAAGTACAAGCAGATGATATGAGGGAGAGGGGTGAGATTTTTTGGCTAAGGAAAGCATAATGGCAGATTTTTAGGAAATCTTAGCATGATCTTTAAAGGAATAGTTTGGCACCGCATGAGGAAATATGCTGATTGTAAGTTCTTGCCAAGAGTTAGATGAGAAGGTCGATGCCGCTCTCATGTCCTTAAAGTAAATGTGAAGCTTGAACCAGCAGGCAGAAGACTGGAAAGAGCCACCCCGGGTCTGTCCAAACACAACAAAAGCCAGCATTTCTAAAGCTCACTAATGAACTCATTTGTTTAATCCCAGAAAAAGGAAGGGAAATGGCACTTTTTAGTTTTACAAGGGGTTATGTGTGGGAATATTTCTTGTCCAGGTGCAGTAACTTTCAACAAGTGAATAAGTGTATTCCCAAAATATCTTTACTATTATTTCCTTAAAGACGAGAAAGAAAATGAAATGAAGTATTGAAATCACTGTCATGCTATGATCTAAATACAGTCTTGCATATACAGGAACACTACAGAAAACAAAACCAAAAGTGTTGCATTCCATTAAGAATAAATTGCCATTTGACAGGTTTGACTTGAGCCTTAATTTCCAACTTTAAAAGCCAGACGTTTTGTGTCATCAGCCATGTTAACACAGAGGAGGAAAGTCTTTTGGAGAGGGTGAGAGGATGGGGGAGGATGATCTTTGGAGGAGGTTAAAAACAACATTTGTTGTACTTGAAATTATTTATTCAGAAAATGTCAGCATTGTTATATCACTCACTCATGCCTAAAACCAATTATAATTCATTTTTATAATTAAAAAAAAAGTTTTTTCATCTTTTCCAATTTGAAACAGAAAAAACAACAATGTACAAATGCAATTTGATAGCACTGTTAAGAATAATAGATGGTGGTGGTGGCCCCAGGAAAAATGAAAATGCAAGGACAGGAAGGCCAAATGTTTGTCACGCTTGGCTCAACTCTGTTTTATCTGGCTTACTGGGCTAATTAATGTCATTGTTGCATTTCCATCCCTCACAGTCCTATCTCCACTGTTAGGGGAAATTCAGGTGTTAATTGGATTGACATGTTCAACCTTATTTCCTGGTTGTGATGCATCACTTTTATACACCAAGGGCCTGACATCTATGAATAGGTTTACTGCCATCAATGAGAGTTTTTCTATGTGCACCCGCTTGTTTGGGGTCAGACTCATCCCAGGTTTAAGCCCCTCAGTAAATAGTTATCGAGCCAGAAATAGCCACAATTCTTCTCTGGCTCATATAAATAAACACAAAATGCATTTGTGCTCAGTGATCTGTTCAAGCACGTGCACATCCACACGCAAAGCCAACTCTCTCACACACAAACCTACACATGCATCAGAGCTTCAATTGTCTTTCTTTTACACACAAACTCATAAAGTCCATCTATGTCGCATCTCTTTCCAATATTTTCTCTCTTGCACACACACATTTCCCCATTCCCGCCCTTGTTTATCTGACATGCTACATCAGAGCCCAGGCAGCCCAGGCTCCATTTGGATTGCCATTTATAGTGTTGAGGATGAATTATTAAAATCACCAAGAGGATTTTTTTAGCCTCTCTTTTCATAAAATCGAGGTGAACGGAGAAATGACAATGACTCTAATCATCGTTGCAATTCCCTGCCATTAAAACAAAAGCCACGAGCAGCCTGCGTGAGATGGAAAACCAGGTAATGAATGCACGAAGGGAGGCGGACAATGGGCCGACCAAAACGTAGGGGCTTGTGAAATGGAAATTGGGAGATCGACAGACGCTTTTGAAAAGGGCCGACCTGCAGAAACACCCATTCGATGCACATTTCTGTCTGGCAGGGGCAGGGGCAGGCGAGCATGTTTCCAAACAGACCTGTCGAGGCGTTAAAGGCTGATGGCGAACGTTTAAGCGTGTGTGAATGTTTATGGTAAGAGGGGTCGTGGCAGCACTTGGCAGCATGACAACACACCTACAACAAGCCCTTTTCCACACTCTATTCTCATCCACACACCCCAGCTTTCTTCCTGCAAATTTCTTATTACCACGAAGGGATATGCTGTTATACACTGCTTCTTATTTTAAGATCTTAGCCCGAGTTAAACAGCAATTTGTAGTGAACATTTTTTTACATGCTTTGGTTCATTATTTTGGTCCAAGTAAGAGGAGCCAGCTCTGTGCTTGACTTCTGCTGCTGTTTGGTCTTGAAGTGCTTTTCCCTGGCTTACTCTGTACTTTACTTAAAGTTTAATGATTAGCTCGGGCGAGAACTCTCTGAATTTTGTACTAGTACGCACTTGAGAGAATAATGACCTGCTTTTTCCCCAACACTGCCCACTCAGCCTTTGTTATGGACTCGCTATCATTACTAAATGTATGAGGAAGCTGGTTTGGACCATGTTGTGTGAGGCATCATCACGACCATTCAGCCAAACAAGGAGTGTCCAGTGACTAATTGCTTTACTCTTCGTGCTTTCAATGGTCCCTCTATGGTCTAAATCCCACTCCCACACAATTTGGACAAGTTTTAAAGCGACCATCACAGAGACAATCAGGCCGTGCAAGTGGCGCCAGGACATAATTTAAATGTGCCGAGTTAAACAGATGGTCCGTTCGTACAGTGTTTGCATATAAACAAGGATGGGATCATCGTGCACTGCTGAGCCAGAACAAACAGCAGGCGTCTCTCTCCAGTCTGCAGGTAAACATGCACGCTTTACACCCTGACAATAAGCGCTGAGTCAGCCAGACTTTGATGTCCAGGGATGTTGTAGAGATATTAGCATTCGTCCCTCGGTGCAGGAGGATAATACACAGGCACAGCGAAGATTTAATGCACGGAAAAGACAGCGACGTGCAAAACTGTTCAAATAGCAGACAGTGAGCTCATGTTGTGAGCTTTACACAAGTCACAGGTGTCACCGACTGAAGGAATGTGACTATCCAAATGGCAAAAGCTGAGGCACAGAAGATTGAATGCACTGATGAAAAAGACATAACTGAGTCTGTGAATATTAAACTGGGGTGTGATGAAAAATCCACCAGTTTTATTTGCACAAGTTTTACTGCCAATTTACTGGAGAATAATATACAAAAATAAATGAAAGAAATAAATTACATTCATTGGAGTTGAATATATAGTTGTCATCAGAATTCTAATCTTTTATATGCAACTTATTTGTGTAAAAATAATAAATATTTATAGTAAACAATACAAAATTTCTGTTGTTTGTTTTTGGCAAAAATACAGAGAAGTCAAGGTCACGTTTGCTCTGAAAAGTGAATTTTATATTTCCTCACATTTTATTTATTCAATAAGCCACCCAAGGACAAGTTTCCAATTGAATCTTTATCGGCGCTCATCCTAAACAAAACTGAAAACAGTGTACAGGCATTAAAGGTCCTCAGCAGAAAGGAATGATAAAAATCCACAGCCTGATTTTTTTAACATACCAAACTGAGCGACCAGGGTTGTAAATAAACCTGCAAAGTAAGGTCGACCCTTCATGGATGTGTCAAACAATCCACGACTGACTCTCGATCTGTGTGAGACCTTTGTAGCCTGATGTGGATATAAACTGATGTGTAGGATCAAGTTAAGCAGACATTAGAAAGCAGAGATTTGATGACACCAACCTTAAGAGGAGGGACAGGCAGAGCTCTATTGTACTTGTCCAGGGAGATGAAGGTGAAGAAGGCCGAGACGGCGCGGTATCTCTCCTTTGCCTCTTCGTCCGGCTCCATCAGCGGGGTGGCATCTACCAACACTTCAATTTCCATAGACTTGTTACTGGTGAACGTGAGCCGCCCCACCACCGTCACCACAGAGCCTGGAGAAGGAGGAAAAAAGGAGGAAAACATGTTTAATGTTCATGCAGTATACTGGCTTTCAGTCTTTTGAAAGGATGCTTTCCAGTTCAGCAAGAAGAACGTCTCAAACTCCTTTCATCTTGATTAAATATTATGTCCCGAGAGCGCTTCAACTTTTTAAAATCTTAATGTTTGATTCAAGTCAATATATCCTTCAGCTACTCATAGAAAATTAATGTTGTGAGAGCTTTCAGGAAATAAAAATACTGCATTGCAACTGTCTAACACCAAAACAAGTAAAGCTTTAAATCACCTGATACCTTTGCGTGAACACAACGAAATTCACTTTGAATAAGCAAGCTGAAATCAAACCTCCATGGATGGTTACACTGAACACGCACAAGCTAGACGCAATCTACTTCACACTGTTACATCATGAAGCTCTTTAAGTTTGTTGCACTGAGAGGAATGATGAATACACACCTGATTCCAAAAAAGTTGGGAGGCTATGTAAAATATAAGTAAAACAGAATGTGATCAGTACAAAGACAATATATTTAATATTTCACCTCATCAACTTTATTGATTTTTGAGATTATTCTGAATTTGATGGCAGCAACATGTTTCAAACAAGTTGCGACAGGAGCAACAAAAGACTGTGAAAGTTGTGGACTGATCTAAAAACATCTGTTTGGATCATTCCACAGGTAAACAGGTTCATGGGTAACAGGTGATAGTATCATGATTGGGTCTGAAAGGTTCATCCTGGAAAGACTCAGTCGTTCACAAGCCAGGATGGAGAGAGGTTCACCACTTTGCGAACACATGATTATATAAAAGATATTGCTACATGGGCTCAGGAACACAGTTTGCTTGCAAATGATTGCATGTGTTTTCATTTATGTTTTACGCAGCATCACAACTCTTTTGGAATCAGGGTTGTACGAACTGCAGCTGATCAATGTCACCTACCATGAGGCTTTCAGATGAATAAAAAGAACATATAAAAATGAAGCTTTTTGTAAGATTAAAGTTAGAGAAATTACACAATACGTCCAAATAAAGATGCATCTCAGTTTTCTTAAAGATGTAAATGTTTATAAGAATACAAGCATATGACACATCATGTCCACTGCTGCAGAGCCTCGGCTGCCTGAGCCTCATCTAATCCATCTAATGCTTTGACTCATCAAAAATTTGTGCTCTTCTCCTTTTGTCCCTGCAGGGTGGTGGGGGAAAAAAACAGTCAACTTAACAGTAGTGGGCACTGCTGATGTGTTTCTTTATTCTCTCTGATGTGCCTGGACTGTATTATTACTGCTGTTGCCATAGAGATGAGGAGAGAAGGTGTTATCCCTGCAGTCTGAGACGGCTCTCCAGTATGAGACTGAGATCTTATAAAACAGCCCAAGTCATAAATAATAAAAGACGTACAGGGAAAATGAAAAAAGGCTCTTATCAAAGTATGTGCTGCAAGCAATTTCTATAAGAATTAGAATTTCAGTGTTGCTCAGTGACGGAGCTCTTGTGCTCGTGCAGGCAACTTTAAGAAGAAACAACTTGTGACTCTGCGTCTGCAGACTGTGCTCAGGGTGAAAAATGACTGTACTCTCTCAGTAACAGAGATACAAGGTAAGGTCAAAATAAAAGATAAAATTAAACAGAAAAAGGAATTTAAAAAAATAAAATGTAAAATCAATTTATAGACAATTCTGATAGTTATGAAATGGATACGTTTGAAATGAAGTGTTGACTGTTTTTTGAGGAGAAAGACCTGAGACGTACGACAAAGTGATGAGTGCAGAAGTTGGACAACATGTGCAACCATTCATTTAAATGAGTGACAATGAAGGCGGAATCAATGCACAATTAAATGCAATTAACTTTAGTAAGGCATTTTTATGTTGTCTTGTCTGTAGACTTAACAAGGCTTTACCCACAGATGCTGCAGATTCTCATATGTGCTGATTCTGCAACATATAGTTAGTTTAGAAGGCACTGATGAACAACTTCGTCCTTTACATATGAGCAGCAAACTGCTTGCGTTATTGTGGTCATTTTCACGACCGAAGTCTTATATTAATAAAATTTACTGGAACTAAACCCTGAACACTCTAGACATTCAGACAAATGTTCTTTTGTTACACAGAAATTAAACATATAACAGAACACATCTTCCACAGGAGACTAGACAAGATTAAATTATGAAATGGAACTAATCACCCACAAACTCTTTCACAAAAATAACGGAACCCATTTGTCATTCTTATTGCAACTGTTCAATGTCTTTTTGTTCTTTTTTTTTTAGTTTATTTTAAATATATATATATTTTATTTGACTTCTTTGTTTCTTTGCTGTACTTATTTTTCCTTCCTTTCTATGTTTGTCTTGTCTCATGTCTCATTTCTGTAGCTGCATCTGTCAGACCTTTTTTAAAATGCTGAATAACTCAAAAGAAATAAATACTAAGTTGAAAAAAAATGATCTCAGTGTGCAATAGCATCTCAGAAGTTATTATCCTCAGTCATATTAACACATACTTGAATGAAGTGTGAGATGGTAATCACTAAATGTTAGCAGATCTAACACTAACTGTTACTAAATTTGTTCTAATAAACTTGTGTTACTGTCCTTGGCTACTGTCCTTAAAATTCATTTTCAACAGACTTCCTTTGGCAATTTTTCAAAACAAAAGTGCGAGGACACTTCTAGCCATTTGCAACTACGTTATTTCCACAGACTTCCATTACAAAAAAAAAAACTGTTGACAGGAAATGTCAAACAAGGTCAATCACAGTATCATGGTTTAACATCTGAAAATCTTTCCCAGAGGTTAGGAACTCATCATGTCAGTGTAAAGTCTATGTGTTACACTGAGTGACCATCTTTCACTGGAGTCGAGCATCTAGTTCTTATCATACACCCTTTGCATTTGCCCATTATTGTGATCTCCACCTTCAACAATGACAAGTGTATTTCCCAGAATGCCACTGCATGTGTGGCAGAAACGCACCCCTAAGGTTTGTAGTTTCATTTATTTAGGATACTTACATGAACTAAAGTAAGACTTGTTGGCGAGGAATTAAAAAAAACGAATTCTCTAAAATTACTTCCACTTACTAATCTGTTAGGTAGATGCTATGACATAACATCAGTATTATAAGAGATCTAATGCACTAAGAGATTTGAGAAATTACATCAAGGTGATAACGAAAATCACACTTAGCGAAGAAGTGTGAATTGATAAAAAAGTGATTGAGTGCAATAATTGGATAAGAAATCAGGATGCAGGATATTTCCATACAGCTCACTAACTCAGCACACACACTCTAAGGATTCATTCTCTCCCTTGTTTTCGGCCCATTGAGTGTCTTTTCCACCAGGAGCGGGTCCTGCCTTGTTCAAGCAAACTACCCCTGGCACACATGTATTAGGCTCAGTGAAGCGTGCGCTGCTCAATGACATTACACAAAAAATGAGCCTTGATGAGACCGGGTGATTTTTTTAGAAAGACCTTCATGATTAATAATTGATTTATGCAGAAAGTAGATGTTGGACTTGAAGGTCAGCCAGCGAGTCCCATCTCTGAGAAGCTGTTTGATGCAGCTAATCTGCTGGGAGGAGAGTCCAAGCCAGGGATTCATGTTGCACGCACTAAGCTGGGATTGTGACACCTTTGAGCCATCGTTTTGCTATTTAGCTGCAGCCTGTGCTCGTAGAATTAGGGTTCTTGTGTTTCTCTTTTGCATTTCTGAGTGAGCAAGTGGCCAGAGGAGGCGACAAAAGAAGGGAACATGCAGGTGAGATAACAGTCCTCACTTCAGACAACTTCCAGACACATATTTCACTGTACGTTTACTCCACACAAAGGGAGCATTTGATTTATCCAAAACGAGAAGACAAATTATCCGACTTTATATATTTCTATTATATGTTCTCTGTTAGGATATTAAGTGTTTCTGTTCCATTTGTTAGCAAAGTTATCAGAAAGATTTTACGTTTTAAACCGCTCACAGATTTTAAAATGATTGTTCATTTGAATGGTTAGAGCTTGATTTCTTTCGTTTTTAGGTTGGAGTTCATCAAATCCCAGGTTATAATACTACCAGACATCCTCCAATTCATAAATTCTGCATCATTCCTTCTATCTACTGTCGTGACTGTCTAAATGTCAGGTTTGTACAAATCTTGCCGGATCAATGAAAAGAAATTTTAAATCAATGAACAAGTGCATCACTGTCGTTTTCATTATGCAGCACTGCTCCCTATATGTCTCTCTCTCACACACTTTCCCTTCGTTCTCATATCTCCTTTCATCCAACAGTCACTTTTTCAAGTTCCACGCCTTTCTTCTCCCTCCTTTCTTCTCACTCTTTGTGCCTCTGGGCATTTTGCTGTAATGGATAACGGAGAGGAGCGGCGACTGAACACTGCTGTGGCACATCAATGGCCAACACCTTTCTGACTTATATTCTCAGTGCCAAATAATACACATTATTGTTCAGTATGACACAGCGCTTTGGGGGGAAACTGAGACTGTGTAGGCGAAGAACAAGAAAAGACGCTAAATAAACAAGTGACTCACAAGCTGTGACATGAGTGCAGCCATTTCCCGATGTTTGAAAGACTCGACGTAGCGTCTCAGCTCCGCTCGGGCTGGAGTTAGACGCTGAGGTTCTTTGCAAAGGCAAATCGATCCACTCAGCATTTGTCATCTCACATTACCTGGGATCCATTAGCTATAGTCAAGTTTTACACCAAGCATGATTATAGAATGTTTTAAGTATAATAGAATATCTAAACAAACCTAAAATGTGTAAAGAAACACACGCATTACTGCACAGTGGATCTCAGTGAAGTCTTTGCACAGCTCACTGTCTGTATGTTTTCACTACAAAAAGAGACCTCTCGATATATGACATGTCTCTTGATGATACTACATAAATTATAAACAGTAAATTAGGTAACAAATGAGGTGTGAGCTGGATTGTGATAGGAACACATTAGTAAATGCAATAAAGAAAAGTAAAATTACAACACATTAATTCAATCATAATTGCTTAATTGTATGCTAATTGTATTATTAACGCCATACTTTTTAAATTGCATATATTAACTGCAAATGCAATTACTTTCTAAATTATGTTTTAAATGAATATGTTAAGTAATCAATTCATTAACCACCTCTTCTGTAGCGTGATGCATCACATTACCCTTCACTCGCGCTGCGCTCAACAACTTGCTTCATGATCATTTGTTTCAGTTCAGATGTATGTTCCTGTTCATGGTTCATTTTATCTGTGCGTCTTCTGGCTACCCACAGGTTTATATGGCATGTAGGTCAGTCAGACCAACACCGGTGCAAACATGAGATTTTAGAACTTCATTTGAAACACAACAAAGCCTTATTTTTCCCATTGACAATTTGAATCTTTGATAACGTTTGACTTCAACCTCTAGTGTATCTGTGCTGAAATATCTCAAAGCAGCGTCATATTATCTACATTTAGCTGACTGTAGAGAAAAAAACAGCCTACAGCAGCAATAGCTGCTTTTGGTGGCTTTTGTTTTGATCCTTGACCGTTATTTTCCTAAGCACACCTCTTGAGTTTCTTGTTTGACCACCTAAAGCTAAATGGGAACTCTACTTGTGACATAACACCTAAGTCACCGTGGAGGCCCGGGGAAATCATGTTACCACCACCTAAACTCAGAGGACAGACGGAGGGAGCAACTGGAGCGACTAGACGCAGCTGAAACACGTGGACCTGGATCTGGACCAATCTGCACTGTTCAGTTTTCTGCTCCTGAAACCCCCAGAAACGTGTGTTTTAAATGTTTTAAACATCCGCTGCCTCGAATCGTTCAGACTCAGGTCTCCTCGAAAACAACCACATGTACTGTGAATGCATTAGACTTACAGCTGACCTGGCACAGCTGTGCGGAGCTACAAAATGTTCCTGCCATGTCATAATTCAACAATGGGGAGAAACGTAGCTGGTCCATTTTTAACATCATATCCTGATGTAATCATAACATCTGAGTGTTAGCACTGGATGTCTGGATCACATCATCGCAAGCCCATGAAAGGACAGCATAGACACTGAGGTGAGACAAAAACTGTAACCTATAAATGCAATAATACATGAGTGAACAAGATACATGATCAAACTCTAGTAACAATATTTTCATTAGTAATCAAGCGGATGTTTTAGGTCCACAATCCTACTGTCAAAATGCTGCTTTTCTCTCAATGACAGTATTTAATCACTACTATTTTAAATGCATTTCAACCTCAAGTCATATTTATCAGTAGTGAAAACTGTTTTTACGTTGTGTGCAAATACATACAGTCCGTCCACTAGGCCAGGAATATTGATTTTTTTTTTTACTACACGAGGAATCGGCCCAGAAACATGTACAGCATCTAACTCTGGCACACCTCTTGTTTTGATCCAGCTTGTCTGTGGGCATGTATCTGTAGGAGAGCATGTTTGCTCCTTCTTGGATTTATGTACTTTCTCTTTGCTCTGAACCGTCTGGACAAACACAGTGGATTAACTGTGTTGTCTAAACTGTGCTGCCAGTAACATTTCAGCATTAATGATATCCACATTGTGAGTGGACACTTTCTCCCCCCATTGAGAAGGCTAGTAGATAATGGTATTGTCGTAATCCACAAATGAACTTAAATGAAAGGCTTAGAATTTGTCCACATGGAAATGTCGACCTCACAGGACGAGACACGCTGCGGCAGATGCAGTATAAATGATTTCTCACTTTGACAATTCAGAGAGAGCTTTGTAATGGAAAATACTTCAATCATAACAATGCTGTGTTTTTCCTGATGTAGCCAAACAAAAACACAGCCGGTCTTGATTAGCAACAGTGTGACAACGTTGGCTCGCCCCATTTAAAACAGCTCTGTCGAGGTTTGTAGTCTGTTGAGCTTTTTCCGCATTTTCATGTAATTGGATTTTCAGAGAGTGCAGGTCATTAATGTGCAAGACGCAACAGCAAAAGAAAAGCAGCATCATGAAAGGTGGAGAAACAGCTTCCTGCAGCCTATTACTAACACTGCAGTACATGTATATCCTTATACTGTATATCCTTCAACCAGTGCATATTGCTACGGCAACTTAAGTGTACTTTCGACGTCATCCTCACCTTTCCTGATCTTGCGATGGAAGTTGATGGCGTCCACAGAGGCGGTGACAATGTTGGTGTTGCAGTGTCGAGCTGCCACAATGCCACCAACCTCATCCATCAGCTTCATGGTCACACCTGTTCCAGACACACACACACACACACACGTTTGTCAGATATACAGACGGCCCATGCATTGAAATGAAAAGAGCAGGTAGCATTACTGTGATGAGTTATGAAAATAATGCCTCAACACAAAGTCTGTCATGTGCGTTAACAACAAAACAGCCTCATGCATTTTGATTAATTCCTTCATTTGTTTCACTGAAAACTATGAAAGCAGTCCCGACACTGAAAACAAGCACAAGAGTTTCAAGAGAATTGGTCATATTTTTTCTCTCATTGTCAATAAAACAGCATTATGTCATCAAATTACTATTATAAAATCTGAACATAAAGTGCAGGTCCATGAGAACTGCTGAGACACCATCTGGTGATGACCTCTGACCTCCATCCAGGGACTTCAGATGAGACTGAGCTGTATGCAACAAATGCAACAAATGAAACACTTTCTCCCTTAAATTAAGTTAAAGTTAAATGAACAACGAAATAAGATGAGGCAGTTTGACACAGTCAAAAGCTCCTCAACAAGGCAGTAAGTGGCCTTTAAGTTGAGATTGCTTCGTCAGCTGCTGTTTCCAAGGTCAATAATGATCTAACACTGACCTTAAGGACCCTTAAGGTGTGGTTGTACAACTCCTAATATTCAAACAGGAACTCGTGGCATTCCACACACCAACATTTGTCTTTCATCAAAACATCCCTTTACAGGAAAATGTAGCCATTATGTCGAAGGGATTCTCAGTCTGAGACTATTTCACTGAGATGAGATTGTTTGAAGTAAAAGCTAATGGGTTTCCTTATCCAATTAGAAAACTACCCACCTGAAGCTAAATTATGAATGAGCCTCCTTTCCATTTCCTCAACATTAGCTTCTCATTCAGACTCTTTAGTCCACTGCTGATAGTGTATAAGCCGACTGGCAACAAGACATGTGTAAACACTTTGAGCTGACAACATAAAGTAAACATTTCAAACACTTCTGGAGAACAGTCCACTTTTTTGGCGTCCACTGAGACTGTCCTCACCAGAACATCAACAGAATTATTCAGCTACAGTCATAAGAGAAACATCCAAAGAGATGAGGTGAGCTCAGTCTAACTCGTGTTGCGCTTTATATCTCTGTCAGAATACGTTCTTGTTGGTCTCCAGCTCCACAGAAGAGCAGTAACTTTATCCAAGCACATTTGTCCTTGCAGCTCATTCAGTTAAGCATGTTTCAAGTCGTAATGACGCATGAAATTGGCCTTTTTATGACTGCAAACTCGTCCCCCAAAGACAGACACACTGACTTGCTTTTCACTTCAACATAAAATAATCATTTAACTGTTTCTCTCAGAAAGCAGGACACTGCACGTCCACGGTTCTTCTTTTGATAGTCGCCATGATATATGTCATCCATGACACATGAAACTGCTACATGCGTGATGCGTTCAATTGCTGCCTAGGGAATGGTTTTGTATTCCTAACATGCTTTTGTTTGTATTTATGAATTGTCTCGCAGGTCAGATAAAATGGTGTCACAGGCCGGACACAGCCATAAGACTGGATTATGCTGCAGGAGAGGAACCTCAACAGATGAGATCTGAAGCACAAGCGCTTTTTGATTGGCAGAGAGCGCAGCGGGTCCTCTTGGGGTCCCCAGCATATGGTCCCCGGCACACAGATTTAACTGGCCTTAATGTTTCCTGTGTTTTATTTAGTTCATTATTGTTACATTTAGTGTTGAAATGTGTTTGTGACAGACATGTGTACGGGACATTTATGAAATACGGGACAAATCGTGTCCCGTATTAGTTCAAAAGAGGACGCAACATTTAATTTTAATTTTCAAATAAAGCACAATTCCGGATTTTTCGGGATGTTTGGCAACCCTACTGGCACGCGCACGTCTGGATAGTTGCCAACATGTCTGCGGTGTGGATGCATTTCATTATATCCGAGAAAGACCCACGGATAGCTAATAGCTAGTTTTAATGTCAGTGTTAATAAATATTTTCATAATTTTGTAATTGATTTATTCTTTGAAGCATTAATATTAATTTATACAATTGCAATGCCTTGATTTTAGTGAGGTTAGTACACAGTCATAGCCACGAATGCAATGGTAATAATTGGCATAATAATTTATTTCGGTGTTTCGGTTTTCGGCCTTGGTTTCTTCATTTTCGGTTTTCGGTTTCGGCCAAGAATTTTCATTTCGGCGCATCCCTAACTGCAACAAATACATTTTAAAAAAGGTCTGTCCACTAAACTACTGTATCTCTGATCTCTTTTTCCAAATTACACACACAGAGGCAAATCAATAAAATGATCTCCTTTTGCTAACTAATGTAATAACTGATGTAGCACGTTTCACTTCCATTCACTGAGCCTCCCCTGAGACTATGGAGCCTCCCTGGGGAGGCTGCCTCCCACTCTGAAAACCTCTGTTCCCCATCGTATGCTTGTTTGATAATTTGTGCTCTGGCATGAAAACTTGTCACAATATGAATCCATTGTGAGTGAAATGAATCCAAGCTGTTTGAGAGATTAAACCACAAACACTTAACAGCCAAACCCACAGGAGGTGAGTATTTGATAATACAGAGATACGTTTTGAGCATCGCTTTTAAAGATGTGACAGCATATCAAATAATCCATCATCAGAGAGTTCACACAGCAGTTTGCCAATTCCCGCACTAAAAGCTTGCAAATGATTTGAGGAGCAAGGAAACACTTTGAGCAGGAAATCAAAGTTGAGCTGATTACAGGCTTCGAGCCTATTATTTATAAAGCAGCAGAGCTCACAGAGTGGACACAGAAGAATTCACAAATCCACACCTGCATTCGCCTGCGTGCGCCACACTTACGGCCTTTGCGGCTTCTGTCGTGTGTGAAGGAAACAGTTGTTTGTGGGTTTCTCGCAGAAAGTGGGACATCTTGTATGGAGTGGGTGTGTTTGAGATGAGAGAAGCGAGGAAGAGGGTGGCGTCTGTTTCTCATCTCGGAGAAAGTGTGCATGCGTGTGTGCGTGCGCGTGCGTTTGCAAGCTCATTTAAAGAGATTCAAACCTTCACTAGACACTCCAGTTGCCCCAGTCGTTCCTCATGAGTTGCTTTTTGTATCTCTCATGCTACAGAAAATCAATAAGTCTGCTTGCTGATGGCTGCTTTGGCTCCCAAAGGCTCCCACCATCTGCACCGTGTGTGTGGCTCTATTTATGACAGCCAAATGTGTGGGAGTACAAACAGAATGTGCTGCTTGCTCCCAAATGCAGCATTCACCGTAAAAGTGGGCCCGCTGAGTTGATTAAGAATTAAACACGCCATTACTTTGACATGCTCTTATCCCAAATGGCCAGAGCCTCACTTCCATTTCATTTCGCTGATAATACTGATTTGTACAAAGGTTTAGTTTGGAAAGTAAACTTAACTTTTCTTTCCAAGCTTTCTCAGAGGTAAAAGAAAAACGCGCATCAATTTCCAACAGGATATTTCAAAATAGAAAACGAATTGATGCTGGAGAAATTGAATTGAGCTCTGACTTTGATGTGTGATTATGTGGTTAAACTCAGGCCAGGCAGTGTGAAAGTGACAGATCTTTTGCTCCATAACATGAAAGGCTACATCACCTTTAACTCGAACCAAAACCCTCTTGATTGGGAAAGTATATCTATCAAAAACGCTCCTCGATTAAGGCTGATGCTCAGAAAAGTGACAACAGCGTGTCAGGCTTAAAGTTTGTGTGGGCGAGCAAATGGTATATCACTTCCTTCCTTAAGCCTCTTGCAAAGCATTTTCCAAAACCCATCTTGTTTTTCTTTTCCCATCTCCGCTATGTTGTGAAAATTGATGGGATCTCACCTAAGATTGAAAATTTCCCCTGGGTACAAGGCACAGCAGGCTGCTGCTATACAAAACCTGGACTGGTCGTGTCTGAGCATGCAACACTTAATGGAGATGGATCATGACCTGACAAGATGATGAAATTGAACATAAACCTTGAGCTACCCTGAAACTGGATCTAAACATTTTGGTTCAATCTAAAGCCACGCTGCCTGAATTTGTCACAGTGGCTCCAGCAGCTCACATCTCACTGCTGATTGTTTAAAAATCATCTTTCAACTATATTTAAGAACACTGATGCTAAGCTAAGTACACATTAAAGCAGCTATGATCAATATTTTTATATCAACAAAGGATCACGTGACTATTTGTATGAGTTTATACTGTATATGGAGACACAAAAACTTTAGAGATGAGCTGGTGAAAATTTTGCATTTCGCATGTAGCAGCTAAAGATCCATATATTTCCCGCAGTTGAATATTGAACTCACATTCCCGTGATGGACAGAAACACGACTACAAATTTACACTAACCCACAAAACTAATTAGAATGCATAACTATGTTCATAATTATGTTGAGTGAGCTAAAATATGCACTGTTCTTTACAGTCAGTTAAAATCATCCTACCTCGATGAATTACTAACAACCAAATTCTTTCTAAAATAGAGAAATAATAAAATAACCTGACATAAGACAGGGAGCAAAGAGTTATTCATTTATCTTTAGGATACCTGCAGGAGTTTTTAAAAGGTTTGGAGATCTTTTTTGTTTATGTCATTTTGTTAAGTTTTTCAACTAAAATGTAAAAATTTCAACAAAAAAAATAGTATATTATATTTATTTCATGCTTAAAGAGGACAAGAGGGCATTTTAGGACATTTTGTCTAGAACATGACCCCATTAATTATTTGCAGTATTATAGTTTATCTATTTCATTACTTCATTCAAAATTAAATGTTGACCGTGGCATGAATTCCAGATTACTGTGGGGCGGTCTTGTACCCCATAATAATAAAGCCTAGTTCCCGATCCCTACTGTTTCCTCCTCATGGGACTAACATGCTCCAGTGCCTCCCCTGAACTCTGAAAGCTGCCCCAGCTTTGCAAGTTTCTTCTGCCACCAACTGTGGGAAATTGCAGCCCTGGGGACCAACATGCCCGAAACATTACACCAAGTCTCTTCCACTTAAGCAAGGTTTGTTGCAATATGCATATTATCACTTAGCATTTTTAGAAAAATATCTTAAAGGTAATTTGAGTTAATAGATGCTTCATTCAAAGCTTCTTGGGTCTAAAAAGAATGCTGGATTGGCTTTTGGCATAATGGTGCATCAGTGATATTAAAAAGTAACCAGACTTTGTTTCAACCGTTTCTGAGGGGCAACATTTTAGATAAATCTATTGCACTACTGTTCCTATTACAGAACAGTAAAGTCTTATTTGCTTTAAAAGAATACAACAGCAATAATTATAAATGAATTCTAAAAGCAGCATTCAGTAAGATGATATGAGTCAGGGAAGCTGTATTAAACAATATATTGCTGTTGCTTTTTCTGCATAAAGATCAATGTTTCCTACTTTTATCTCATAGCAGAGCTACAAAACAGCAGATCTGGTAGCATCAGTCATGCATCAGCTGATCTGCTCTGACGACATAAATCCTTGAAACAAAGTGACCCCCCCCGTTTTTGAGATTTCATCCCATTTGATTGTCCATTTGCAAATATTAGATGGTTAGAATTAGATTACATTTGTATTCTGTTTCTCCGTGGTGGCATGAGGACTCTCATCAGAATGAAATTATCTTCAGGTCATTCAGGGTGAACAAAGCAATCATAAGGAAGAAAGCGAGAACTCGGCATGCTATGGGATGGAGTGAATGCTAATGTGCTAAATGGCCAGACTAGAAGAGTCAGGAATATCATTTTGTGACATGACATGAGCTCTAGAACTTTGTAAGCAAAGAATAAATATAAATGTAGGCTGTTTCTGCTTTGGACCGGAGACTGAGTGGGCTGAGAGTGGGCTCCTGTGGTCTTGTTCCCCTGTTCCCCAGCGTTCGCAGCTCTCGAGGTGCCTTGAGAAAAGGAGGCTGGTGGGTGCGGGGGGATAATTACCCCAGTTTGCTCATGTTCTTTGCTTTACCACACTCCCTGAGAGACTTCCCACAGACTAAGAATAGCTGTGAGCAGTAAAAGGTTTGAAAACATTGTTGTTCAGCGAGATGTAGTTCTGATGGCGGGCAGTAACTGATAAAGGTCTTCATTATCTAAATTGTCGGAATTTTTGTTGCTTATTTTTCCCCACCACAAACTTGTCACATTGTGGGAAATATAGCTTCAGCAATTCCCCAAAAATTGGGCTTCATTAGCACTCCTTATCAGCAGCAGAGACTGTAGATGTAAACACAGATGTCTCTTCACTTCAACATTTCATTAAGCCACCAATGAGAAATGAAGGAGAAACGTACATGTGATCCACATCCTCCCACAACTCAGACCTTGGATCAAGTCCCAAAAGAGTGTTAAGAACTTTTCAACTGCCTTAACTTAAAACTCCACCAATCAATATTTTATGAATTAATAATTAATCAAATCTATATGTAATGATTTGATTATAGGGTTGTGATGGAAGCAGCACTGCCCATATACTTGCTAACATACTTTGTGTGGACTTGAATAGAAAAAAGTACATCCACCAAGAGGGACAAATCATTTGTGGCCAACCCACCAGACAACTTCCAGTTTTGCACGTTGATAAAATTAAACATGATGGAGCTTGAGTAGGTTACAATATTGTTAATGTTCAGAGTCTGCAGCTGACCTTGCCTTACATCCTTAGACACTGCCCCCACTGTTTCAAGTGTCATAATGCATCTACAGACACAGAGCATTTATTTCCTCCCAAGTTCCACAGGAAGTGTTGGTTCCTGTTCATTTCACAGAAGAATTAAGACTGTGTTGGATATTCAATTTGTCTGATGTACGAGAAACCCATGAATAAATTGTCGAGCCAAATCAAGTGGAGGACTGCACCGTCCTTGAGCGCTAAAGATGCTGGTCTTCATTAAACACCACCATCAGTGGAACTGTTAATGCAACTCCTGCAAAAAGGAGGAAAAAAGCCCCTCTCCTTGTACAGTCGATGTAAAAGGTTGAAGTGAGACTCAATGTGAGACTGCAAATGAGGACAAGCGAGGCCAAGACAGCCCTGGGCCCCGGCATTACACATTCACAGGGTGACATGGCACACTATGACTCTCCCTTGGCCTGAGGGAGGGAACTCGAAAGGCAAGGGGAGGGGGGAGGGTTGAGGTTGGTGTGTATGAAGAGGAAAGACAGCTCACTCCAAATGGGGAAAAAAGGGCAATTAGTAACCAAGTCCCTAGTGCAGCCCAGTTGGCCACGGGGCAGAGTACCTCTGTGATTAGATTCCTTTTGACGATTTCCCCAAATCTTCGCACACAATGCCGTCCATCGGCAACAGGCATGAGAACAATGAAGGGAGTCTTCCGGGCAGCTCTCGTCGCCCATCAACTCCAGCTACTTCGAGCCCTTTTAATTAGAACCAGCTCAGACACAGCGCACTGAGCAAGGCACCCAGTGATGTGAGGAGGAGAGAGTGTGAGACCGACAGATATCGACAGCAGAGCGAGCGTGACCTCCGCCTCTCTCGCGTTTTCTCTCATCACTTCTTACACTTTCTCCGTCCATCTTTGCGTCTCTATTTCTCCCTTCCCCTTCTCCGCCCACCTTTACCCACCGCTGACAATTCCCTATCTTTTTCTGTCCTTCTCATCTCCTCCCCAACAAGTGCTTTAATCACGGACAGTATCAAACGGCTCAAACTGCCTCCTAATGAGCTGTTACTATAGAAACAGCTCCTGGTAACATTACTGCCACGCAGAAACCCGCCCACATCCTCTCAGAAAGTCCTATAAGCTGCATATTTCTTTGTATGTTTCACCATTCCAGCTGTGGCGAGCTTTACTAAGCACTTGAACAAATTAGTGTGTGGCCTTAGGTTCTGCAGATCGCAACCCTGTCATGGTTAAACTGTAAGCTGCATGCACACCACAGGCCTGGGAAAATCACTGGAGGTACGATTTCTGTAATGGAAATTCTGTCAGATAAAGGGCTTTCAGATGAAATGCACCTTTGGCTGTGATGGTAAAGGTCATTGGCTCCTAGTGCAAAATTTGGGTTTTGTAAAAGTAATAAAACATGACTGATGGTTTCGTTCTTAACTGAGTGATGTTTATTTCACCTCATTTCATCTGCTTCATTTCTTCATTGGATTATCTTGTTGGCTTGGCACAAGTGGTAGCAGGTCACCTCTTTCCATCATACTGTCAAAACTGCAATCAGAGAAGCTCTAGAGCTCTAGAGTTGATAAAAATGCTGATACGGCTTCAGCACCCACAGTGCACTCACAGCAAGGAGGAAGGAGGTTGCTGGAGCTGTGCAAGGCCTGATGGGAAGGGAAGGAATGCAGACACAATTAGCCCCTCTACATGTTTTATGAGGGCAGAAAATTAAAATTCAGAGAGTGACTTGACACCAGGCTGAAAAGAAGTGTTTCACTGACCTCTCTGGTTTCTGAGTCTGACCAACATTGATTAAACTAAAACTAACAGCTTGTTGTCACTCAACTTATGTGTCTCTCTCTTCCCATCTGGGTTAAATACTGTCACACACAGAGTCTAACACAGGCCTTTGTTGAGTTGTTGTGTTGAATCAATTCGGTGCAGGTCGTTAAAGTTGGTGCCTCTTCTCCCTTGTATTGATTCTACGTCAGCATTTAGCACAAGTAAACAAACTCTTCATTCGGGTTAGGATCGTTTTCAACATGGTGAGGCTGCTCTGTTGTGTCTTTAGTTCCAGTCATTAAAGCTCCTCCGGCTCAGACACACAGTGTATGTGTGGGATCTGCTGCACCACATTAAAATAACCGTGAGCTTCCTCCCTAATTTAACTTGCATATGACTGAAACACCTCAACCATCCTGAAGTTTGCACTTCTCTCAGAAAAGCGATAAAGAACTATGTTGATGCTGAGTTCTCAGAGTCATATTTAGTTGTATGTTTCAAACTCTAAGATCTGATCGTCTAGTCTGCCTAACTCATTGATCCTTTATCTGTCTGAAGTTTGAGCCTCGACCGTGGCTCTGAAACATCAGTAGCCTCGCTGTTCCGTATATTGATAAATCCATGGGACTGTCCGTGGTGCTGTAGAGGCCCCCCTGTTAAAAATTAACAAATTATTGTCATAGTATTTAATATATATACTTGCAGTAACCATGTATATGACTATTACCAGGCATTATCATTGTATAGATTTAGATCATGGCCCTAATTTTTATTTGTAGTTCAGTTTCTTGTTAGGATTTTAATTTTTTGAGGTGAATGTTTATTTGTGATTTGGCTGCTGCAAGTCCCTTTGTAATTTCCCTTGGGAATAATTACACTGTCATTTAATGACCAATCTACCACAGAAGAGAACCAGGGTCTCTTTTAGCTTGGTTTTCACCTGGTGCAGCTGATTCAGTGTTGTGTCTCTGAATCAATGTTGGTTTTGGAGGAGAGAAGGCTAGAGGTAGAGGTTAGTGGAGGCAATACACACACACACACACACACACACACACACACAAAGGTCGATCAACAAGCTCCAGTGGACATATCCCTGTCTCTCTGAATTCCTCTGTCTCAGGCGGTGACATGTTTATATACCCACTGAGCACAGATCAGAGCAGAGGACAGATAATATAGAGTCACAGTGATGGATGTGTTGCTGCACTCAGACAATCCCTGGCTCAACTCTGTCACACACACATCCATTAAATCTATGCACACCAGCCACTTTATAGGCACACATCTGCATCATCTCTCTCTAACACACACACTCATACAGTAGATACATGGAAGGATGTACATTTGCACAAACACTAGCCGAGGATTTTTTGTGCAAGGATGAAAAGTATCTTAAACGTCCAATCTTCAAAACAGATCAAAACATCTAACCATGGGTCAGTAATCTTTATTTAATTTTATATTTCTTTGGATTTAATCTGACGGCAGCGGTGTCCACCTGTGGTAATCAACTGCTGTTTCTATGGAAACAGGTGGTGCGCTTCCTGAACATGAAGGAAGGAAGGAGAGCAAGACAGGGGAGAAGGAAGAGGGAGCATGAGATAATGAGGAGAGGTGGGCAGCAAAGAAAAAGAACATGAGAGAGAGAAAGAAAAAGACTTTTATTGAGTTGATGGGCATCGAGTCAAAGTTTCTAATCGTCTGATCCTTCCAACTTTGAGAAAATTCCCAGGCTTTTGTTGAGCACGTCACAGACTTTCATTACAAAGCCAGCTGTTGATCATTAGAGGAGCAACTATACAGTCTCAGGCCTCGACCCCACAACATCTGGCACTGTAAACATTTGGGGTGTTTATCAGAAATGTTGTTAACACAGTCTGCAGCATATTCTTCTTTTCTACTGCCAAGAAACATGTGTTCCATTGATCAGTGTTGACTCCACAAATGTGAGCCATTCCCCAGAAAAAAAAATCAAAAGAGGCAAATCACAAAAATATTTCACAATCCTGATTTGAAACCAGTTGGAACGCTGTGTAAAACATGAATGAAACAGAAAGTGACCATTTGTTGATTCTTTTTGACATATACTCAACTGAAAACAGTGCAAAGACAATATATTTAATGTTTGACCTCATCAACTTCTTTGATTTTTGTAAATATCTGTTAATTCTGAAATTGATGCCATGTTTCATGTTGGGACAGGAGCAACAAAAGCCTGTGAAAGTTGTGGACTGATCCAAAAACATCTGTTTGGATCATTCCACAGGTAAACAGGTTCATGGGTAACAGGTGATAGTATTGCAGCCCACCTTTACCCACTATTTTAGGTAAGGGCCTCCTAGGTTCTTGTGGTTTTATGAAAGACTAATTAAGAGTCCCCCACCTAACTCAACTCACTGTTACTTAAATTTCAACCACTCTTAATACATCATAATGACACCCATAGCACAATCACACACACACACACACAAACTAAACAAAATGACCAAACAAGTAAGTTAACTTTAAACAAATAATTTACTGAACATGTAAATTATCAATTAACACATAGCTCAATGAAAATACAGTTAGAATTTAATTAATAAATTATAAACCACATGAGGGGCCCACTCACCATTCACACACACACACACACACACACACCAGCCGGCTTATTTAACTATGAAATCTTAAACGTTGCAGGCCTGAGCGGTGCTTGTGAGCGGTTCACGCAATGAGCAAACCAAAATAAAACGTAGTTGTTCATGTGCAGAAGGTCAAAGCACGTGCTAAGATGGCGGTGCGCTCGCTCACCAGTCTGTTGTTCCGGCCTTGGCTCACAGTCACAGATGTCCAGGAAGAGATGAAATTCACCAGCAGTCCAGCAGCACTCCTCCAGCGACCCAAACTTCACCTAATGGCCGGACGATGAAAAACGATCCCTGTAGCGAGCTGGATTAGCTTCGCTACTCTGCAACTGCAGCATCCACTTAGCTAGCGAATGCTAGCCTCGTCGTGCTAGTCCAATTAAGAGTTTAAAAACACCTTTAGTGCAGGACAACTTTGATTAAAAAAAAATGTCCAGTAGCACCTAAGAGTGTCCTTTATTAATCACTGAGTTAGCGATTAAAAATAAACTCTTCTTACTACTCAACCTCTTTAACAGGGGGCACAGCGCACCTGTTATCACCACTCCGTCTTCGTCAGGCTCCCACATATAACTTCCTGTTATCACTCACGTTAAGGCAATACAATAACGACTGGGAGCGGCTATATGCAAACACAGTACTTCCTCTCTCTCTTCATAATAAAACAACAATAAAATACAACAAAAGCATTTCCTATTTCCCTTGTTTTAACTCATTTAAAACATTTTTAAAACACAGATGAACTACAATTTTAACTCAGATTTACATATATAACTTATTTATATTTTCAAATCTTTTTTAAACTGTAACACACTTAATGAATTTCATCAGAATTTAATTAACATATTAACATATATGTCAGGGTTACAGTATCATGATTGGGTATGAAAGGTTCATCCTGGAAAGGCTCCGTCGTTCACAAGCGAGGATGGAGAGAGGTTCACCACTTTGTGAACACATGATTCTATAAAGGAGATTACTACATTGGCTCAGGAAGACTTTGTAAAACTCTTGTCGGTAAACATGGTTGGCTTGCAAATGATTGCATCCAGTTGTTATTAATGTTTTACACAGCATCCCAACTTTTTTGAATCGGTCCCTAAGCTCCTGCTGTCAAATAATTGAAAATCGACTTTGCCAGACGAGAATGTGATGCCCACACAAAGCAGAATGGGATCCAGTCCGACTGTCAAATCATTCCTGACCAAATAGATGGCGTTATGTTGGCACGCTTGTATTAGCCCGCATTAGCGTCAGTGACATAATTGTCAAATCTCTGACTGGATGGATGTGGTGTCACATTTTCTCCCTGCTATTACCATGTGCTGTCAATCACTCAGGATTTGTTGATGGAATATTTCATTTCAGATTTAAGAGGCAATGTTTTATAGAGAAAGAATTGCTTGCAATGTGCATATGCATCCACTGTGTCTGTTCACAATATGATGCATGTGTGTTCTTGAATTTGTGTTTGTGCTGCATGTCTCCTTAGACTCAAGCTAAGGAGGCTGCTTTTCCACACCGCAAAAGGGGAGACGTACAGTAAGTAAATAGCCTGTCACTGTCATGCAGAAGTCAGCTTGCTTTTCTCCAGCAAGAGTACAGATAAATAAAGGGGGGAGTGAGAGAGAGTAAGACACAGTAGGAGAGAGAGAGAAGAACGAGTACTCTGGCTGCCTGACCTGACTCAGTTATGTAAACAAAATAAGTGTCATGAACGCAGCAGCGGCGAACAACAGGGAACATTGCCTAATGAGCAATGGCATGTAAAGAGAGAGGTGTGTGTGTGTGTGTGTGTGTGTGTGTGTGTGTGTGTGAGTGCGTGTGTGTGTGTGTGTGCGTGTGTATATGTGTGTGTGTGTGTGTGCGTGTGTATATGTGTGTGTGTGTGTGTGTGTGTGTGTGTGTGCGTGTATGTGTGTATGTGTGTGTGTGTGTGTGTGTGTGTGTGTGTGTGTGTGTGTGTATGTGCGTGTATGTGTGTATGTGTGTGTGTGTGTGTGTGTGTGTGTGTGAGTGCGTGTGTGTGTGAGTGCGTGTGTTCTCAATGACCTGCATGCTTGTTCCATATTTGATTTTTAATTGGACAGAATTCTCAGCGAGCTCACCAAATTAAAAAGGCAACCGTGACACGAGCGACACTTATCTGTCCCACCCTCCTCCCTCCTCCTCGTCCTCCTCCTCCCATCCTGTCCTGTCTCCTTTTCATTGACTCTCTTTCTCAGTCAACATCTCTCTTCTGTTTTTCCCGGTGTCTCTCTGATGGCCTCTTTACATGGCTGACCTCAATAGAAATGGCAGTATGAGGCAGGAATATCCTACATAAAATATACCTCAGCTGATAAAAAGCATCTGTTCCGTGCTGATAAAATGTCGGATTTGTTACAGATGCAGCCAGGAAAGTTTCCAGTTGTTTGGAACATCAGATAACCAGGTTTTTGGTTCTGGATGGTTAAACCATCAAATGTGGATATACACTCATTAAATTAACGTTTATCTCGCTTTTAATCTCAGTTTGCTGCTTTCTGTGCTGTTTGTTGTGTGCTTTGTCATTTGTTCCCAAGTACTCTGTAAACTTTGCTTTTAGGAACCTGGATCAGATCCAGCAGGGAAAATGGCCCAGGGGGAAACAACAAAAAGACAACAGGAAGCTTTTGACTTGCATAAAAATATGAAAATATTTAGTAATGGCTCTGATGTGCATATAGTGCTTCAATTAAAGGGCTTTTGTGAGTGTGTGCATTAGCAATGTTTTCGCTTTTTTCCGTTTTTGAAAGCACCACCCGAATAATAAAAATAGTTTTTCTACTTAAAGATGATTGAGAAGGCCCGGTCAGAAACTTTAACAAGGTCAGAAGACGAGTCATCGAGGGACAATTTAAGCCTCTGAGTAGTCTGGCTTGACAGCGGAACACAGAAAGGAAGCAGCATCAGCACCATAAATTTCCTGTTAAAAAAGACTTTCTATTTCCCATTTGTTGTTCTAGACATCTATTTCCTGCTTCGTCCTTGTCATTCTGTTCCTCACCATTACAGCCATGCTCATAACGGCAGAGAGTGCTGTCAATGCGCGTGCCACAGAGCTGCAACAAGCCGAGCAGTTATTTCAGCAACGCTACAGTGCACACACCCCCAAATACACACAAATACACAACCATCACTCACTACAACCCCAAGTAATCACTTCCAAAAGCTGTGAGACATTACAGAAACCAACAACGCATTTCGACTCTTACATCCTTCATCCAATCACTTACGAGGAAATAAGTACTAAAAGCCATAAAATTCCCTCTCAAGGACGTTTCACTTTTGATTAAGTTCAGCAGTATTTCTTCTTCTGTGTCTCCGCTGTGTTGCCACAGGACACGCTGTACCAACGTGCAGTCTGGAGGTTAGTGCCAACGGCTATAAAACTGGGAGGAACATTGTCGCCGATTCATAAGCAAAGCGCTGAAAGTGGAATAGGAAAATGTAGGAACTGTAAACACATTGGAACAAACTGTAAGTCCTTGCTTGCCTCAACTTCTATGTATATATTTCTTCTTCTTCTTGTCCTGTAAAGTTCTCTCTACGCCCAACCCTCTGTGTCTCTCAGGTCCTTTCTATATGTTCTCTGCTGTAGGCGTCTCTGTCTGTTTCCATACTGTACCGAGCCAGAGGATGGCCACGGCCGTCCCTGCCTTGAATACCAAACATCACGATGCTGTTCATCAGCTCTTTCTGTTTCATATGCGTGAGAATGAAATCTGACAGATGCTGGGGACTAAGTGGCAGAGGGTGAAACACGGGGCTCTGAAGTTGCTTGTCAGCAGCTTTTAGTACTGGATCAATAACGTTTACATTTTAGCCTGAATAATTTAATTTAACACTACAAGAGTATCATACACATTTAACATCACCGTTCTGCACTTGTAAAGTTGGTGTATTAGACATTTGTTACCTGGCATACTGGCATATCTCCCCTCGAGTTTAACATATGCATATACATATGTGTTACACTATTATTTACATTTTCAGCAGGAACAGCTGCAGCGGTGTGTAAGTAACACACACATATATATGTAGCCATCATAAGAGACCTACTGTATGTTATATATACAATTCACACTGAAATTAGTCTTATGACTATTCTTCCAGCTAACAGTGCCAAGGTTGTTGAGTCTGAACAGAGGCCTCGACCACAAAAAGGTAGAAGGTAGCTGGTCGGTGAGAGCCACAAGATGCCATACAGTGTCGGGAGGAGAACCAAAACAATGAGCTAAAAGTAGCCCATGGAAGATTCCCTACTCCCTCCTCCCTCCCTTCCTTTTTTGTAGGAGCATGTCATGGAAACTTTCTGGCATAAAGACAGAAAGTCGACTGTCCACCTCACAACCTGTTCAACATACAATCTGGAAAATAAGGTTTGACTCACCTCCATGGACATAGCTGTGTATAGTGCAGTCAGAAGGGCAGACCAAATGGATCAGACTGGACTGACTGAAACCGACTGTGTGTCGTTCTGCAATGCAAACAAAAAGAAATGTGAAAAAAATGCAATTTTTGCACTGAAAAACGTGATAGTGTGTATTTTGAACATGCAAGCCAGCACAGACCAAAACATTCTTCTAAACCAAAGCCAAACCAAGACATCGCTGTACTGACATGCAACCTGACGAACAAGCTGACATACCTTTTGGTACATCCTCTGCAGTTGAGTGAACATGACAAAATAGACAATCAGGCATCAATTTCACTGTCACAATGATTCAGAAGATTTATAGACAATATACAGTTTCGTTTAGTTTTTAGCAATAATATGTCAAAATCAATCATTGTTTCACAGTGCAACAGCATGAAAATCCCATTTATATAAATGTCCAAACCAACTATTTCTGGCAATTTTAACAGTTAGCATGGGTAGCTAAAATCCTATATGTCCTGTATTATGTGTATCCAAATGTTCTCCTGTTACTACAGCCATTATCATTGTTCAACAAAAAATAAATATTAACATCAGACTCAAATAAGTCTTGCTCAGTGGTGGTAATGCAGTACTTGCAGGGATCATCATTCTCACATTTTCAAAGACAACATTAGCATCAGACAGGCATAAGAAAGAATTTCAGAATTTGCAATGTCAATAATATTAGTCAACCCTCAAATTTCTGTTGTGTGTTAACTGCTTGATTAGATTGAGGCCTCAAGGACAGGACATTACCTGGATGGGGTGGAGGTGACACCACCTCTTCGATCCTCGCTTTGGTTTCCAGTCTCTCCATCTTCTGGGCCTCGTAGCGCTTTCTGCCCTCCTCCTCTTGCTCTGCGCTGGCGTACTGCAGACAGAACGTATGCAGTATGAACATATGCACAGGTGTACACATCCACTCAGATACCTGTGTCTGCAAGGGCGCAAGCAGTGAGTATTTCTATCACACTGGCATTCAACACAAATAAGTCTAATGTGCTTTTCACAATGTTAAACATGACTGTTTTTATCTTAACCAGATGGATTCACTCTCCTTGACTTCTGGTTTCTGATACATAGGACACCTGATACACATGAGGAAAGCTGACAGGTGAAATTGCCAAACTTTGGTCCATAATGATCAGAGCAACCAAGTTTCCGTGTACCTTGATGGGCGGCACCTCCATGATCTTTTCGACATTCTCCAGGGAGCAGGGGACGTACCACAGCGCTGCCTTGTTGGCCAGCTTTTTGGCACCTGCAGTCACAGATAAAAAGGTTGAATTCTTGTACAGAGGAAAATGTCAGACAGGAATTGTACAGCTTTCTTCAGCCAAATAAAGTGACGTAATTTCCTCAGAGTTTTGACTGTAAAGCAATAAGCTACGATGGTTTGACATGTTCTCTACAATGCAACAATGGAGCAAACAATTTTGAAATAGCTGTTGTCAAAACAGACACTTTTATTAACACCCCAATAAAAAGTCAATCCAGTTTTTAACAAATCCAGAGGCGCTGCCTGAAGATTAGTCTTTCTTCTGCAAACAAAGGAGCAGAAAACAAATGAGGCCTTTGTTCAAAGATAATAATTCATGTCTATCTGAACAGCACATGCTCACACTCGCTAAACTCTGTCCTTCAGTTAGTGTGAGGTTTAGCATAATCCTTAAATCCTGAACTTTCTACATTTGCATGTTGTGATAACAAAATGGATGAATACAATAGCAACTCGCTTATTAAATTCTCTGTACAAATATTTACATTGCACGTAGTTTTTATGTGTGAGGTTTTGTCTTCTCTGGGTGAATATATAGGACGACTGAATTATTCCAGAATATCTGACACAGTTATCATTTCAGAGCACTGTCTATCCTTTAGTCCTGCAAAAAAAATGAACAGAATATAGGTGGATGTTAATAATCTTCCTGAAAAGCGTTTGTTTTCATAAGGGTTGAATAAAGCTGCTGAGACTTTTTTCCGGTCTAAGGTCATCTTTTGGCCAATGTGACAATTTCTATTAGTGACGAGAAAGATAATATGTGTTTATGTCTTGTGTGTGAACATGTTGGAAATAAGATCTGTCACATTTCATTCCTTACACTCTTTTCTCTTATGAATCCTTAAACAAAACCATCTTCATCATTTGTGAGTAAAGTACAGTCTTCCTGTGGATAAATACGGGCCCTGATGTTCCCATATGTAAAGTAGAGCATGAAACGCCTTGGCGGTTGGAGGCTGTAGCATTAGCTCTGCCTTCCTACAGAAAGTTAAGAGGCAGAAGATCAGAGGAAAAAAAAAACTCAGAAATCACAACTCGTCGCAATCAGGCGGAGAGGTTTCCATAGTGATATCTGTTCAATTCTGCCTACACTTTTTCTCTTAATTCACTAACAGGGAGAGGGGGGTCTGTTCTGAGGTTGTGCTGTTAGAGCACACGAGGGATTAAAGACAGCACAGAGGCAGCAGGTTCAAACGAAATCACCGTCTTGAACTGATAAAGTCTATTACATGAGGCTGCACGTCTGATGAACTGAGCGTCTCATTAGGACTGATGATGCTATGTTCGGATTTATTTGTGCATTTGATGCTATAGAATCAAATGACAGTTTTCTTTAACCTGTTGCTTATATTTTTACTTCACTTAACGCATAGAAACTTAAAACTGTATGAATCTGCACTGCATCCACGTGAATATAAAAATAGAACAACCCATAAACTAAAAAATGAAAATGAAGAACTGAGCGTGATTATGTGCATTGTGATCAAATCAGATGGAGAATTTGCACATGTGAAGTTAAGAGAAGACAGTGGGGGCACAGTTGGCTCATGATGGGCCACTCTTGGGGAATAACATTTGCATTTTACACCCAAGTTAAAACCTTGCACCGTTGCCATGCCAACTGCGCTTCTCTCCTCCTCCTCTCATTGGCTCCCGCCCTTGCCAGCAACCAGGAAGTTGCCCACAGGAGAAAGGCATATTTACATATCCTTGACTCTTCCAAGACTGAGTGACTCCAGTCTATTATTAGCTACTGCTGGACCTTCTGAGTGAACTGTGTTTAGGATGGAGGGAGGAGCGAGGGGGCGGGGGGGGGGGTGAAGTGCTGGAATGAACCGGCCAGCTAAGAACCATTCCCAGGCCAACTGATGACCTTTTTGACCACAGTGGAAGCAGGGACCTGGCTTTGAATTTCAAATCCCTCTGCATCAAATGAACACAATGTCAGTGTTTGACCATGTCATCGTCTGAACTGCATCCTTTTTACCTTCACAGCATGTCTGCAAAAACAACACATATTACTGATCATCATTCAATTAAAATGCCTGTAGAAAAATTTGATCAGCACCGAGGCATTGGTTTCTTGTATGTGTTGTTTTCTATGTGATTAAGGGCGGGTTCTGGAGGAGCAGGAGGGACAGCTGGCTTACTTAGTTAGCATTAATGAATTAGTGAATAGGAAGGTTTTGGCTGCATCCACCCTGAACAAAAAGCTCCACAAATCTGCTCGCTCTAATTTCTACACTCCATGGCACGACGCTCAATAAACTGGCTAATAGCACAGTGACTTTGTGCATGGTTTTTCAAGTTCATCTGGTGGCAGTTAGAGAGCAAGGAGCTCAGTGAATGTAAAAGGACACTCTGGTAGCTATGATGACAGCTGAGACAAATGGCACCTGGCAGGGGCAGGTACTCCTTTTTTTCTTAAATTGATGGTGTATTGGTGCAGTAGTTAGTGCTTTGAGTGCATGAACGTGCAAGAAGACAGCATGAATTTTGCACAGCAGACCATCCAGCTAACATCACTTCTGATTTTACAAGAACATAATGTCAGCAAACAGAAAGCACTTTAGCATAAGCAGTAATAAAACATACTGATGTGAGCAAAGCAGCAACGGAAACCACAGCCTCAGAGTTCAGCAGTGTGCAAAAACAAAACTAATCAGATTCATCTGATTGTCTGGCGTGTCTACACAAAAATACTCTCAGCTGATTACAGGACAAAAAAGCAGCAAATCAGATATTAACTACAGAACAAACAGTGGTGGTGAAGCAGTCTTAGAGTCTTAGACACACACACTGTACTTTTTTAAACTATATGATAGGCAGCAGAATTCCCTAACTCTATGCTCTGTCATATTTAATTATAAATTAGTAGTATTCACATGGCAGCTTAAGTGGGGAAACGTACCTCCAGCGTTACTTATGCACCACCCAATCCCCATTAATCTAAGTTTAAGGCATCAATCATGGCTTTATATCATTCGTGAAATTTGTACATTTTTTGTTCTCACAGATTTCAAACAGTCCCAAATCGCATTCTCCACCACCCTAACGTCTCTCGTCTTTTTTTTCCTTACCTCTCTTTCTCCGCAATCTCTCTCTCTCTCCGTTCATTTCTTTTACCTCAAGCTTTTTTTTACTTGATTTATCGCTGCATTTTACTTGCTCACCCCTCTGCTCCCCCCTTTGACTCTTACCCACTACCCTTCGTTTTACCTCTGAGCAGACGAACTCGCTTGTTTTCTTTTCTCGTCCCTGAACAGCCTTTTCCGGGCTCAGAGACAGTACAGCGAGCATCGTTCTTAGTGCTTGATCCCCATGATCAAAACCACAGATTTTCCATTGTACTGAGCCAAGGCTCCATTACGTTTAACTACACTACAGCCCCACTGTGAGATGTTATAGCCTGATAGGAATAGATGAACCCATGCCAGGAGTAGAGCTTTGAGATAGAGCGTTGTGACTGGACTATTTTAGATGGTATATTTCAACTGTACCAGCAGTATTAAATATTGTAATTGTGAGCACACCTTTTCTCATGCAAAACTCATAACTGAGAGATCATACTGTAAAGCAAAAAGTTGCTCCACGGTTGATGGATTGCACAGTGATTCAACATAAACAGGTTTCTTGTTGTACTCAAATGACCTTTAATCTGTTGTAGTGTTGTCACTTCTGTTTCAGACCTCAGTTATGCCCTCGGGAAATTCTTCGGAACTCCAAAAGTCAACTCAGGTCTTAAAGGTCTTACAGTATTTTTATTGTTTTTAATCTTTTATTCAGTGTTTAAATTTAGATTTGGTAAAATGATAAAAACGACACATCGTATTTCTCTGCTGACTAATTTGACTGACACAACTAATTGTGTACAATGATCTTAATATAAACCTAAAACAGCACTTTCTTGATTGTGTGTGTGTGCGTGTGTGTGTGTGCGTGTATGTGTGTGTGACCCACCAGGATCATTGAAGGAACTGTGGTGCTTATTTTAAGCCTCAACCCACAATGCATTGCTCTCAGCTCTGTCTTTGTATGTGTGTGTGTTGAGGGGGCACGATCTGTGTATGCTGTGTTTATGCAAATATGTGCCTGAGTGCCTGTGCCTGTGCATGCAACACAAGCTTTACTACCTCCGTGGGACCTCTGTGGACATGCGTGTTCGTCCCAAGTGTTGCTGCAGATCTTTGTGCCTGTGTGTGTGGAAATGCATGATTGTGATTGTGTGTGTGTGTGTGTGCACATGCATTATCTTAAGTCTATAACCATATATCATGTAGGACAGTGTGATTCTGTGACTGTGCACGGTTTCTGTGCTTGCATCTTCATGCATGTTTATACACGCATGAGTATATGCAAATCAGTGTGTGGCGATGTGTGTGAGTCTGTGTGTGACTGCGCATGTGTGCATGTTAGTGCGCATGTGCAATCCCCCCAGCGGGGACAATCATCACGGCTCGTGCCCACAGTAGGCAGCCTTCCCCTGGGGGGCCGTGACTGAGGCCTGCCTGACGAGATGCTGCCTGACTGACTGTGGAACCTGGATGCTTTCCTCCTCCCCCAACACACACACACACACGTGGAACAAACATGAATGCATGAATACAAAGCTGCATGCACACAGAGCATAACACACAGTGTCGCAGTATATAGTACGTGGATAATGCACGTTTACATACAGACAAAGCTGCAAAAACATGACCCACTAATGTGAATATGATGCATACAACCAATCAGTAACATTCTTTTTTCAGTGTTCCTGTTCATCCTTCAGTTTTTTGCCTGGGAAAAGGTCTAGTCAGGAATGTGTAACACCCTGCCAGTCCTGCCTCAGTATGAGGCTTCGTTTAGAAAAAAGGGAAGTGTGTGTGTGCTCAGTGTGCATCTGTGTAGGTGTGTGACTTCTCCTATGCAGAATGTCTCACTGCTTATCAGGCTCTGTATGCACGCAGCTTGTCCCTACACAACCGCATGTGTGTGTCAGTATGTGTTGGGTGCGTGCGTGCGTCGTGTCGGAGCGTTTGTGCAGGTACATCCACTTGGCGTCCATGTCTGACTGGGCCACAGTGTGTGAGGCCTGACGCTAAGCCGACATGACAGAAGCAAATAATGTCTGCTCCCGTTATCTTCTCTTCCCCCTCGGCCCCGCAGGAACCTTTTAAAGGGCCAAACACTGATGAAATCACACACACATAGCCATGAATGTATACAGTACAGATGTGCACACCCACAAAATGCAAAGTGCACAGACGAGCACACATCTAATGTAACCTTATAGACATATGAATGCTCCTGCACGAGTCCACCATCTAAAACCTCAACATACATGTACTCAATCATTTATTCACACAGCCTCACATGTTGTGAATGAGAACGCACAATATCCTCTGGGGTTTGGTTAAAAATAAATCCAAATGCACACAAAGAGACATCCATAAGTTTATATGGATAACAGCAGTGTCAACTCAAGTGCACACACACGCACGCATGTACAGAGCCATACATTTACACAAATGTGACCTATTTCCTATAGCTACTGTACGACCTAATAGACCACCAAGGTGCTACTGCTCCTCTGGCTGTTAAAGTCGAGGCTGCCTGCATTTCTGATTTGAAGACATAATCTGATCAGTTCAAACTCCACAGTATTGGAACATGATGTTTTTATATTGGTATTCTAATTTGTTTTCCAAGATTGGGATAAAATAATATGAGTTGTACTTTTTTTTTTTTTTTTTTAGATTGGCACCTGATTGTTTGTGCTGAATAAGGGTGACAGCAAAATATATATACACAGTAATTTGGGTTATAAAGTCAACAAATCCCACAGATGTTGTGTTTGGCCCACGCAGCCTCTAGAGAGATTAACAGCAGAGTACAAAGCTACACCCACACTGCCCCAACACTGAACCCACCCTGAGACTTTACAACTGTTAACTCCATGTTTTTAGTTCATATATGCACCACTGTATATTCTTACACTGAACAGTACTGAAAAGGTTGGAATATTTTCTGACACTAAAACATATTAATGAATCATGTAGCTCATGGAGAGACATGCATCTGCCCTGTTGACATAAAATGCCTCTGAAAAGAATGAAGTATATCAGGATGCTTTGTCTAACATTGTTTTTGTCCTATATATGTCCCACGTTATGTTATGTTATGTTTTCACTGCACAGAATCACAAGTCTTGTAATATGCATCAAACATAACTGGGCCTTGAATTTATTCTTTCATCATCTCTCTTCCTGTGTTGCGGTTAAATAATCTCTTTTTGTTAAGGAGGCTCCTATCTGAGTGAAATGACCTGGAAGTATCTAAGCGGCAGCCATGATCAGAGCTGTTCGAATTCTCTAAATGCAAAGAAGAGGAGATAATGCCATCCCACAATTCCTTGCAGTAGCAACATTTCAAAGCAACGTACCATCCCACATCCACCATTGCCTAATTGTGTAAGTGCAGTTGGATTCTATTAGCACTGCCTTTTCCTAAGTCTGGGGACGATGAATTCTCCTTCGCATCTTTCTTCCACCTCATGATTGAGGTCAAGGAAAAGTGTTTAGAAACAGGATGCCACTTTTTCAGGGTCGGGGGGTCCTGCACTGTGGCGGGCTGTCCCTGCCGATGCCTGCATGTGTGTACGCTGCTCTCCACCTGTCATCTCACATCTCCGCCTCCGCCTCCGTCAACCTGCTTCCAGCCCAGCAACCAGCCGACCAACCAGTACAAGCCTGTTGCTAGGGCAACGGCTGTCTAGGGGATACTTCTTTTGTTTCTCACACTTCCTTTCCTCCATCCTTCTTTCTGTCTCTTCCCTACACTCGCTCCCTCTTGCTCTTTCATTCCCTCTGCTGTCTCTTTGCACATCCATACGTCTGTCTGCCTCTCTCCTCTTTCTGTCTCTCTCTTACCTTCATGAAGATGGACAGGTCTCTCTGATGCTACGCTACTTTCTAACTCCAAAATCGTTACAAATTGAAAAGAAACACAAAGTCAGGTTTCCTTTGTAGCGCATCCAGAAAGTCCCCCTGTGTTACTGAAACTCATTCACAACCACTGTTACCACGATGTACGGTGTGTGTCTGCGTGTACACATCTCATCTTTCCACCCTGACATGAATTAAGCGACTACAGTCCGGTTAGAACATTACATTTGGTTGTTACAGACAGTCTGTGCATCGCTGTTGCTGCTGGCATTTAAAGGTTCAGAAATAACACTAGGTCAGCCCAATGTGATCCTCCTCCCTGCGTCTTTACTCAAGGGACTCTGGCAGTGTGTGTGTGTGTGTGTGTGTGTGTGTGTGTGTGTGTGTGTGTGTGTGTGTGTGTGCTTAAGTTTGCATGTATATATGTGTGAGCATGCTTATCTGTGCATATAACGCAAATTAAACTGTGCAAGTTTCTTGATAAAAAAACAAGATTTACAGACTGCATCACTTCCTTCTAAAACAGGAAACCAACATGGCTCTTAGTTTCCATTCCCCTGTCACAGCTAGTAATGCTGCACCTCATGAAAGCTGTTCTTCATCTTCTGTGTCTCAGGGCTGCTTTACTTGTTTTCTGCTGCCCTCTACTGATCGAACAGCAGAACATCAGAGGGAGGTCATTTTGTCACTTTTCTAATTTAAAAAAATGAGGAGGAACAAATATAAACAGCAGGATAATACTTAATGTTGTTTCATTGCTTGATTTCACGATATTATGAGAATATTCCTCCAATATTTGTTTTGCCTGCCAAGAAGCACACTGTTTCACATACAAAACTAGAAACACGTAACCAAGCAACATTACAAATAAGTGGTTGCTGTGCATCAGTTTATTCACTCCCTTTAACATTCAGCACTTAGTCCACACAGGAACTCTGAAGCCTTCTTAGAGCCCAAACTCAGATTTAACAGTTTGAACCAAAGAAACCAAGAGAGTCAGTCGAGCCTGTGGGACTCTATATCTTCTGTTTGACAGCAAAAGCCAATATTCTTTGAATAAAACATGTCAGGGTTCGGACATAATATTACTTGCCAACGGCATGTGATGAGTAAACTTACAATAAAAACAAAACATCTACAATATACAGTGACAGCAAGTGCCCAAAGATGAATGATTCCACAGAAGCTTTACTGTGTTTAAGAAAATAACTTTTCCAGCCCATACATAGGCAAATTCATGGTAATTAAAGATTTGAATTTTGTGAGGCAAGCAACCTGCAGCTAATTGATTCTGACTAACAAATAATAAAAACCTACAGGAACATGCAGAACAGAGTCATTCTTAATGTTCAGAGCAACACCTGTATTGTCTGCTGTACATTTACTAATAAAATGGTAATGACATAAAACGGTTTCGGCTGTGTGATTTAGAAATATCAGTGAAGCAAATGCACTGTATCATGTGTGTTTTATAGTCGTACATTTATTTTTAATAGTCAAACACAGCATGTAATGCGCATCTGGTAGGCTGGTGCATAAGAAAAGTCATCTTAAACTTCCTCTCCTAGCTGTGATTTAACCCCTAAAAACTCATCTCTATTTTATCTCTTTTTTCCTTGATAAAATCCTTTCATGCCTTAAAATTGCTTAAATGTAACTCGACATCTTTGTCTCATTTAGCATGCATGGAGCTATGAATATACAAATAGACCAGACCTCTATCTCCACCCACCTCTCCGCCCAAGGACATCTTAAGAAGGCTAAAAACTTATTTCAGCTTTCATTGAAGTGGGTCTCTGATTATAATAATCATAATACAAATGTAAGTCAGAATATAGAATATTTTGCCCTGACGATAACCCTGTTTCAGATATTCTGCTTTTTATTCATTAACACATTAACTAGCACTTGGCTTGTCCCCCTTCTCTATGACACTTTGAGCTGAGATATCGAGGGAAACGCACACCAATAAAAATCTAATGGGAAGATGAATTAAGAGAAATAAGACAACAAGACTGAATCAATTAGTTCAAGTACTTTGATATCTGATTAATAGAGTCATCTGTTTGTCAAGCCAAAACGTTGAAGTACTGATCAGACAACAGAAAAATTGTGATACACATTTTTACTGTTTTCTCACATTTTATAGACCAAATAATGGATTTATTAATCAGGCATTATAACCGACACATTAATGAAAATGATCAATAGCTACAGCTGTAGTTATCATAATATTTATTGTAGGTGACAAGCTACATGTGTATGTGAGTGTGTGTTTGTCTTCCTGCCTGTGGATCATGTTCACCTGAATGTTTGTCATTCTTTTTTTTTCCTTCGCAGTGATGCGGGTGAGAATGAGGCTAAAGGTGAACACGCACAAAATCTCCCAGAATGCAAAAATCTTGTTTGAATTTATCATATTCTATGTGTAGCAGCACTCTTATATATGACGTGATTTTAGTAATTTACCGACAATAAATTGGTTCATTATTCAATTAAACAGTTAAATTTAAAGGAATGCCTGAACCTTACTATGTGGTATGTGAATGTAGCAAATGCATCAAATGCCAACATCAAAATTAGTCACCTGTGAGGATGTTCTCGGCCATGACGTTGACCTGCACCTCCAGTGAGTGCTTGGAGGCGTAAGTGATCTCAGCGGTGACGTGGGCGACCTCGCCAATGAACACAGGGGTCAGGAATTCGGTCTTCTCCACTCGAACCAGAGCTGCCAAACAGCGGTCCTACAGAGGAGAAACAACAAACGATAGATGTCATTAAGTCAACAATGACTTTCATCACCCTCTCTCTCTGATGATGACGGAGCAGAGAGCAACAGACTTAACAAACATCAGCTTTGTTTGAAAGGCAAATCAGTCATCCATATTAATTTACCACAACTACTGTAATGTGTCATGTTGTACTGTTATGATAAAAAAAAAATTTAATTCAACTTTGTGCCTCTTGAAAATGTATCTAACTTGTTTTTTCCTATTGAAATTAATGATCTTTACGACTGTAGAACACAAAAACTGTATTTCTATGTCAGATAATCTTATGTTGAAATTTAAAATTAAAATGTACTCTGACTTGTTTTGCGTATGGACTGGATGAGCTAGTGCAGTCTAGATGTATTTGACTTAATTCAGGTTCATGTAATTTGACTTGAAGCAACAAGAGTCCACAGTGCTACCTGTGAAGCTATGGGTACAGCAGAGCTTTGAGCTCAACGCTGACGTCAGAATGTTTGCAAGTTTAACATGATACCAACTAGTACTGTAGATGTCTGGTGTTCACAGACATCTTTAACACCTCACTGGGGACATGCAGTGTTCCAGTCTGCCTCAAGTCCTCCACTATCATCCACATCCCCAAAAGGACCACAGGATTAGACCCGTCGCCCTGACCTCTGTGGTAATGAGGTAAATTGAGTGCCTTGTGTTGCCCCACCTCAAAACCATCACTGACCCACTCCTGGACCCCCTGCAATTCACCTATACAGAAAGCAGGTCTGGAGACAATGCTGTGAACATGGCACTCAAATTCATTCTCCAGTGCCTGGACTCCTCCGGAACCTATGCTAGGATCCCATCTGTGGCCTTTATTCATCATGCATTAGTCATTCATCCCAGCTCTGCTGCAGGACAAGCTCTCCCAGCTGAGTGGGCCCGACTCTACCTGCAGGTGGATCGCTGACTTCCTGTCTGACAGGAGGCAGCATGTTTCTGACTTGCCAAGGACAAGAGCAGACTGCAGCGTATCACATGCTCTGCTGAGAAGGTGATCGGCTCCAATCTGCCATCCCTCCAGGACCATGAGGCGTGCAGGTAAGGTTGTGGCCAGGTCGCTGATTAACACTGACAGAGCCACAGCACCAGCAGTCAGGTAACATGGTGGCATCCTATTTTCAGTCATTTGATCTTTTTTCTTGTCGCTAGACATCCTGACTTGCTTTAAAGAATCACATCAAGTGAAAATAATCTGTTGCAGCCGAAACTGTTTTCTCCAAGCTAAAGAAAGCTCATATGTAAAATGTTTTTATGTAATTGAAATAGGGCAATTTTGCAATGAGGTTTCATAACTCTCTTGCTCTCTCTCTGTTTCATTTGATTCTCTCTCAACCTCACCTGCTCCCAAATCAAATCTTCCTCCTCACTGCATCTACCAGCTTACCTCCTTCTCATCATTTCATCAGCATGCAGTATTTAAAGACCGGCTCTCCAGTCGCTCCTCATCTGTTTTTCCAGGCTATCAGTACAGGCACTACAGCCTCTATTTTAATTTTAGTGATTTGCTTCCTTGTGTTTTTGCCTTTACTAACAGTCTCCTATGCTTCAGGATCATACCATACCATCAATGTCAATGTCCTGCCTTCACTCGTCTCCTCATCCTCCACCTGCTTCACGTGCATATCTGCAAGAAATCTGGTTCGGCTTGTTCACCTGAACCTCTGTCCTGCTTTTGAACTGGCAGTCATTGTCATACATTTGATTGTCATGTCTCCAGACCACAGAGAAGCTAATCAGACAAGTTTAAAGGTGTCATGATGCCTTTAAACGTTAAAAACAAAATACATAAAAAGCATGCGCAACTGTTGCACTTAGTGAAAATCAAAACATGGAGCGGGACGGATGAAAGCACAGCCCAGACATGACAGACAATGCTCCTGCAGTAAAAGACATTGTGAGGAGATACAGTAGTGAAACTTGATGGAGCAGTTGTTCAAAAGTGTTCAAGTCAAATCGCTCTTTGTGCTTCATTGAGAGCTGTCAGAAATTTTAATACTTCAAAATGGATGAATAGCAGACATCATGGCGAAATTCTGCTGACCCAAATTCCAATTTTTGTCTTATATGATCATATCATTCATCGTGTGAAGGGAACTTGGATTTCTTTTCCCTTCATATTATGAGCTTGTCAGTCATCTGTAAATCACCTTAAACTGCACTAACCTCTTTGGATGAAAGGTACTATACAAATAAAGTGTAATTGATTTTGACAGTATCACAGACTGGAAAGTTTTATCTACATAACATTACCACTAAATATAAAACACTGACATAGGATTTGATATAAAAACACGAGAGATCATTTTGTATTCATAAATAGTGTACACAAATATAATATGAAGGAATATGCTTGAAGCTGAAAGTCAGCATTTTCAGTCTTTGTGACAATTGTTTATTGTGTCTCCATGAAGCAGGTGTGTACTTCAGTAAACACAAAAGCATGCTATGTCCAAAAATGTGTTTGTCTTGATGTCCTATCTGAACGGTGAAATGTAGGACATCAGGACACTGTGATCGCATCGTTGAAGCAGCTGAGATGACAATGGAATGATGCAAGTCAAAAGGCGGTTAAAGTTCACCAGGTGAAGAGTCAAACCAAGACAATGAGAGCGAAAACAGATGCAGGTGAGGTAACACTGAACAGAAACTTTTTCATGGTTTTCATATTTTTTATTTCATATTTCATATTATTTAATTTCATATTTTTTATTTCATTATTTCATTTTTTTAATCTGAAATTGAAAAAAATCAACCGTATTTTATTATTTTAATGTGTCAATAAACATTTTGATTTTTGACAATTTTTTAAGTGGTTTATACAAGAGATGCTGATTATTTTTCTTTCTTAAACAGCTCACATTGATTGACAATTTCTGCACTGTAGACTATTATGTACATTATATTTTAGTCTGTTTATTCAGGTGTTCAAATATCTGATTTCAGTGAACTTCACATTAACCACACAGGTATAATAAAATAGTTATATAATTAAGGATTCTTACCCCGTTCTGAGTGTTGCAGTGTCGTGTGCCGACGATGCAGCCAGCTTCCTCAATCATCTTGAGGATGATGCCACCGTGGACGTTGCCCACAATGTTGGCGTCATCTGGCCTCATGATCCTACAGTAAAGAGATGATCAGTTAGCAGGACTGTGGATGTGATGGTAACATTACAACATGTGTTATCAAGATTACACTTTTAGACTTGTCATCATCCTGTGGGAAAATAAAATAAATAACTGACCATTTCACCGTTCACATATTTGTTCAACTTTTGAAGCAGCAACAGATGAAACATTGCGATGATTTCTCCTCTTACTCAACACCAGGTACTTTGACTTTAATATTTAAAATACAGGACTGAGCCAACAACTTGGGCTGTGGAGGGTAGAACATGTGTTAATCAGCACTATACTAACATGGTTTAACAAAATGTGTACAGGTGATATATTCGGTCAAATGAGGTGACAGGTGACAGTGTTTGTTGAAACCTTGTCTGTAAAAAACAAAAGGCTCAGAGAACAATCTAGGAACATATCTGCTGTGTTTCTAGATAGTCACTCATGAGTTGAACTTATTTGTAATGAGCTCAACACTGATGTTGCAAAACATGTTACTGGAGTATTTTCACCAAGGTGAAGAGGAGACTCCAGCCACACCTGTCTAAATATCTAAAAGCGCAGCATGTTGTCATGTAGATCAGCTGTTTTCAGTTCTTCTGTGTGGGTTAAACTCGTCTTACCAGTTACAATCTAATCAGCTCATAGACAAGGCACACTGAGACCTGAGCTCTGACTAACCATGCGCATCAGAAATGTGTGTGTGTGTGTGTGTGTGTGTGTGTGTGTGTGTGTGTGTACAAAGTGAGCACAAGAACACATTTTTAACCAACTGGGTGAGGACATTCACTGTCCTCACAACTTCAAATGGCTGTTTGAAGGTCAAGACTTGGTTTTAAGGTTTAGGTTTGATTCAGGTTTGGAGGGTGAGAGGCTGGGATCCTCACAAGTGGAGAAGTACATCAGTCCCCTGTTTTGCAGGGAGGTGATCGTTTACTTCTAATACAACTGCTTGTGCAATAGTCATGCAACACTTAAATCAATAATTAACCAAGATTACCACTAATTCCATTTTGAAACAATTAATGCTCCTTGTTTATATGAACAACAGACAGTACTTCCTCTGAAAAGAGCCACAAATATGTGGGGAATTTCACTTTTGCAGTTGACTGACACCAAGGACAGAACAGAAGTTATACATACAGGAACCAGAAAATAAATGAGCAAAACTTGTACATTTCAGTGCAGTCTGACACAACAGCACTGTGATAAATACTAGTGTTGTGAAATGTATATTTAGATGTGCTAATTCACCCACATGTTTATCATACATGACCTGAGTCTGTAGTATACAGAATATTTCGAGGAAATTCCACCTCATTTACATACATAAAGTACAAATGCCTAACCTGTTTAGAATATACTTCAATCCAATCAACAGCTGTAAGGAATTTCTTAAAAACCAGACATTTTACATATGTCAAGGTTGGATGAGAGAGTAAACCATCCTATATAGTCACCAACTCTGTGTGTTGAAGTTTCAGACTTGGTTTTAAGTATTGGGTTAGAATTAGGTTTAGGTTAGGGTTAAGTATTTAGTTGTGATGGTTAAGGTTAGGGTAAGGAACCATGTGCAGCATCAGTGATTAACTACCTGCTGAGTTGATATTTGGAGGCCAGCTGAGTTCCTGCTTCCCTGACATCTCTGCTGACTTGCTGACGTTGACTTGCCCGGAGTTTCCTCAACAACACTTCATCTCCGGTCCGAGGCCTAAAGCACTGCATCGCTGCACTGTGGCTGACTCTCAGTTGTGCTCTTTAACCCACTTCCCCTCTGAATGGTGTCTCCATTCACATCTTGTGAGGTTTTGGGCCCTGATGTTGCTGCAGTGAGTGATGTCATGCAGTTAAACCCGCCTTAAGTGTCAGGATTGGTCAAACTGGAACTCAACACACCCAATGACAGAGCTTGCCAAAAGTACCTGTTAGGGTTTGGGTCTCTCTGTTTATTTTAGTGTTTTTTTGTTTATTTTCTGTGCATTTTTAGTTTTATCTCCAGTATTTTTGGTTTAAGACTGTTTCATTGTGTTTTTGTCCAGGCTCTGCTCAGTGGCTGAGGGCGTGGTCTCAGGTGCAGCCATACCACCTCGTCACTTGCAGCTTAACAACTCCACTCATTCTCCTCTCAAGTTGCCAGATCCTTCCCTGTCTTTGTCCCCGTTTTCCAGTGTTTCCCTGTCGTCTAGTGCTTCACATTGTTTGTTGTTTCCAGTGTCTCCAGTGTGTTCAGTGTTTCCCAAGTCTCCAGTCTTTCCTTGGCTTCTTCTCCACTGTGTTCCTCCCCACCTGCTCCACCTGCATGATCCTGCAATCCTGCCTCAGCACCTACCACCCACCACCCAGCCTCCAACCACTGAAGCTTCTCTGTTTCCACTTGTGCATCATCTTTTGTTTTTCCTGGAGTTTTGTCTTTAATAAATCCCTTTTACCCTTCGTCCACGTCTGTGTCTCACTCCTGGGTCCAGTAACCTAAACCTCAACAGCACCAGCTGCCCCCGAAGTCCAACTGGCTACTTTATTATACTAACTTGTGAATAAGACAAGTTGGACTGACAAGCTGCAATTTGTTCTGTGTACACATTTTACATGCTCAGCTGAGAGATGTGTCCTGCCAAGTAGAGAACAGAGAGTCGTCTTCAGCTTTCTTTGACAGATATTTGCCCATTAACTGATTGCGTTGATTCCACAAACAGGTGACTTCCTCATTCGCTACTTCGGAAAACAACCGAAAACATATCTGGCAGCACCTTCACAATTTGGCAAGCAATAAAAAATCCATGGAAAGCACCACATGTTCCAAATACCAGACAGTTATTGGCTTTGTAATCGAACGAAAGAATAAATGATCTTTGTTTACATTGTGCTTTTTGCAGCAGAGCCATTTCTGATACACGCTGGAAACACAACTGAAATATACAATGTAGCCAGTCTCACACTGTTATTTTAGAGTTTAAAATGTTCTCAAGTACTTTTGTATTTTTTGACCATTTTTTGCCATTGACCAATTGTGCAAATAATGTCAGATGTCTGGATTAAAACAGGATACAATAGAAAGAAAATCCCTGCAAAAACATGTGTATATGATCAAGTATATGTTTTTCCACATCGTACATTTTATCCATGGTTTACATTTTTGTTATCCTCGGGATAGTAGTTGATTTTTACAAGGTGGCTACTCCACAGCCGTGTGGACAGCCTGAGTGTGTGCCACGGCTGACAGGTAGAGTAAGAAATATCTCTTATCTGTCAAGATGCCTGCAGACATACATGAAGCTGTTATGTCTCAAACTTCAGCCGTCGGCAGTCAACCATCCCATCCGTCCACCAGCCAGCCAGCCTCCAGTCTCCACCTGAGTTTTTTACCTTTGCCTGTTGTTTATCAAAGACTCTTACCAAACTACCACCAACCCCCCAAAACAAAATCTTCTACAATAACAAACAGAATTAGAACAGTGAAAACACCAGACCAAGATCACAACCAAAGCAGTTACAAGTGTCACAAGACGGTGTAATAAAATCCAGATAAATAGATTTTAAAAAGCACAGCCAGACCTTAAGCAACTGAAAATGCTTTAAAACAAGTGTTACAGTCTGAAAGTCCCTCCGCCCTTCAGACCTCATTCATTCACAGAGAGAGAGAGAGAGAGAGAGAGAGAGAGAGAGAGAGAGAGAGAGAGAGAGAGAGTCAATTACTCCCTAACACTAGACATTAAGCAGATATTGACATTTTAATCCTGTCAAACATCTTGAATCGTGAGAGTCAGCAGATTTGGCAGAACAATAAATCAAACCCACCCTTCAGCCTCTCTGTTTGTTCATGAAGTAACATTAACTAATAACACAAGTATCCATTGTCAGTCAGTGAACACACATCGTTCAGACTGAAATCTATCTTATTTTAAAACTGAACTTCAGGACTTATCTTGTCTCAAATTGAGAGATTTGAGTAACAAATGACCGCCTGCCAAATAAACTGGCAATCAGCTACAGTTAAAGTAGCTAGCATTAGCATATTAGAGGCAGTCGACTTAACATCAGTAAATATGTTTGTCTTTTTGAAAACAAATCTTACAGTGGACTAATTAAAAAACAAAGCAACAATGGGTAAGAAAAGATGAGTGCTTGATCAGGTCAGCATTGTCTGTTTTTTATATTAGTCCTGACATACAACAACAACAATTTAGCTAAACTGGGTAACAGTGATGCTAGCTCAGTGATGTTAGGTCCAGACCACAAACACCATCATTAACAGGCAAAATTTGGATCTATATTCAATTGTTCTAGATTTAATTTACCTTCAACATGTGGTGATATTACGGGATCCCACATTCACTCTGTTCCTTCCTTCTTCTTTTCAGAGACTGTTAATTAACTTGTCCTGCATCAGCCTTCACTGTTATGATCCGGAGATCAACAATCCTTCAGTAAACTTCACCATGTCAGCACCTTCACACTCTATGTGCTCTTTGTAAAGCCCTGACAGCCTGAAGTCATTTATCACTGAGTAGGTAGAAGCACCCAGCAACAGGTGGTTTAACCAGAATTTGTAGCGGTGAATGACAAACTAGCGCTAAATATATAATTCAATGAATGCTGACACGACAATTCACATCTAGACTTACAGGTTTTCTACACAGGTGTGTTATATGCAGTTACCCCCTAAAGTTTACTTCACATTAATTGACATTGCTTAGAATAGCTACACAATTAAAATACAGCTTACAAAAGCACTGCCATGAACAAATCCACAAAACAACCTGCTGAAACAAGCCCCCCAACTTGTACCTGTGCCATGTAGATTTGAGGCAAACACTGCGAATCAGCTTCAGGAATGAATTCATTTCTGTCCCAACACCTGACAGCAAGACCACAGCAAAGTACAAAGGACTGACAGGTGTGTGGAGGAGTCTGCATATCCAATGTTCTCCGCAGAATGATAGTGTTGCTGTGGTGCAGATGGGGTGGGGTGGATGGAGGTGGAGGGTTGTATTTGTTTATAAGAATTATTTGTAATAATACATTACAACATGTCTAGTAGATTAATCATCCACCTTATTATGCCACAGACTGCTTTAGCCTGCCGCACCCCACCTTAATTCCACTTCATTCTCCACCTTATTTTCTTCAACTACACCTCTAATCTCTTCCTGCACACTCACCAGCTTACCCCGCTTCACCTTTTTCTGTGTCTCCCTCCCTGTTTGTGTCTCCTGTGTTGACCTTGATTGGCAGCAGTATGTTACATTACCAGGTAAGACAGGTATTTGCCAACACCTGCAACTGCACATACACAGACTGAACAAGCAAATATGCATTACTGTATGATTGCACAGCCAGATGCTCTCATTCAGAGCAATTTGCAAGCAAGCAGAGCGAGCTTAAGTTATTAGCACATTACAGTGTCAATAATAGTCTAGTGATCCAAGATTTGACATGGACAAAGTACATATCTGGAATACAACCCTGATTCCACAAGAAGAATAAATAAAACTGAATGTGATCATTTGCTAATCCTTTTTTGGCATATACTCAATTAAAACAGCACAAAGACAACATAATTAATGGTTTTCCTCATCAGCTTCACTGATTAATGTAAATATCTCCTGATTCTGAATTTGATAGCAGCAACACGTTTCAAACAAGTTGGGACAGGAGCAAAAAATGACTGAGAAAGTTGTGGACTGATCCACAAACACTTGTTGGAAAATTCCACAGGTAAACAGGTGCTATGGTAACAGGTTTTGGTAGTATCATGATTGAGTATAAAAGGGGCAAAGATAGAAAATTGGACCTGAGAGACAGCAGTCAGTGGACGACAGTTTAAGGGCAAATGCACACAAATGTCCAATTGTTAACACTGTTTAAAATGGCTACTGATGGTTTATCTTACACTTTAAAGCCTTTTTAATCATTATTTCTGCACATAATTGCATGCTTCTGATGAAACTATAGTGGAGTTAAGGTGGAAAAAAGACACCATTTCACATTTTCACAAACTGACTTTAGCGCAGCTTTAAAACCTGACAAACAGCAGAACATTTCTGGAAATTAGCCATCATGTGATTTTACTACAAGAGCAAAATATGATTTTTTTTTTTTAGATAATTTATGTATGGAGTGCATGTGATGAATCTCATGTTGGATGTGTCCCCTTTGCTTGAATCCCCCCACACACAAATCAGTGTGTGGGTCAACAAACTGTGGCTCTAGACAAGACTGAACATATATATGACACAATAAGTCACTCATTTTATGCTGCTGTTTTGAGATTATCTACAGTTATGTTACAAATTATGTTTAACTAATTCAATAATAATGTTCAGTTCAGACTTGTTGACTTTGATAACACCACAACCTTCCATCTGAGCAAACAGGGTTTTCTCTTGAAGCGGCTCAGTGCTGACAGAGCTGTTGGACTGTGATTAAGTGATATAGCTCCACCTAGAGGCGAGCAGAAGTACAACCAGCCCAGCGCGCTGCCGGAAAAGAAGCCTATTCATTGTGAAGGTATTTCAATAGATAGCATTGTGAAGCGCTGTGCACAGAGCTGTATGTTTGCATCAGTGTTTCTCCTCGACTTATCTTTGGGTGTGACAGACAAGCGAGCAACTACAGCCGATTCACCCACACAGCTCTGGCACATTGTATACAGACGTGAAATTATTCAAACCCGGTGTAAGATAAAACTTTTACTGTAGTTTCTCTAAAACGATGGCGACCTTAATGTGACCTTGGTTCGTTGTCGCGTGCTTCCTGCCCGGTGTTGAGGTCGCATCACAGACGACACACAGACGATCTGCAGCACAGGCTAATAAACCCACAGCCTGAAAACACACCGTGTGTCTGTCATCGAGCAGCACAGACTGTGTGTGTGTGTGTGTGTGTGTGTGTGTGTGTGTCTTTGACCGGGACATGAGGCGGATTATGTGACTGATCCTCCTGTACTCCGGTAACCAAGCTCCTTCCCTTCCTTATTTATCGATCACTATCGATGATATAAGCACGTGAGGGCTACACGTGAGCTGCTCGACGTCCTACCTGCACAGCTGAAGGGGAGATGCTGCCCCGCACGGTGCCGACATGCCGCTGATGAAAATGAAGATGAGGATGGTGAAGATGAGGTCTCGGGGTCGGTGCTCTCGTGTTTCAGCGGGATGTTTCTGTGTTGTGTGGATCGAGATCAGGGTCCGTCTGGTCCGCCGACCGGCTTGGTCACAGGTTCTTTAAGAAATGAGTCATGTGGAGGAAAGGTGCTTCACCGAATTGCACTTTTAAAAAATGATTTTATGTGGCGTAGTTGTGTCGCACAAGTGGTGATTTTAAACAGTTTATATCGTATGATGAAAAACAGCAAGCGTCCGTATTTTAGCTTCCATGTGGCGATCATAGAGGGAATCTAAATGTGAAACACACCAGAAAAAAATAAAACCATGTCAATACCTAAACTCAACTGAGGGGGGCAGCAGAGACTGCATTTCCTCCAATACAATTATTACAGCTATTACGTGCAGTGCTTCATGTATCCTGTTGTGGGCGCCATTGACTACAATCTTCATCCAAGTGTCTCACAGTTTTTATTGTGTTCAAATCTGCTTGACAGATCTTTTTTCTCTGTGTTCAGTTTAAAGTCTGATAAAGAAGCCTTTAATTTTCATGCTCTTATGTTTGGAAGGAGGCAGCAAGCTCAAAACATTTATTTAGTTGTTGCCTTTCAGTGATATGCATCTGAGCACTAGTCTGTGTGTGTGCTTTGCTTTTTAGTGAAGTGTGCACTTTTTATATGCGTTTTCCATTGTATGGTCATCATGGCTGCTTTAAACAGTAAATATTCTCATAAATAAGAATAAAATGTAAACAAGAAAACAAGACCAGATTTAACCACGACATCGCAGTTTTATTTGTGTTTATACAACATATATACAACATTTGCTGTGAATAGCAAAAATAAAATACATCCCATCAGAGATACTTGACACTGACACACAGTGTCTACAGAGCTGATCTGCGCAGACTCAGAACGCTGCAGTCCGCTGTGCAGATTCACAAACACTGACCCTTTGGGTCTTACAGGGCTGTTTCAACGGCCCTTCATCACTTAGTCCACGAACAGGACTAAATATGTAACGTATACATACATGCAGATTTGAAAACATACGACTGTCTAAACTTGTCAACTCATGCAGGACAACAGACTCGTGCGCAAAACGTGAGTATATGATACTCAACCGATAGAAGCAACGATGACCTGACGTCATCAACAGAAACCAGGCGGTGAATCACCGTCAATATCTACACCCGATGCCTACATATGAAACACGATACAGCCTTTTCACAGTCGATCTACCAGGGCCTCCACATGGGGGCGCTGGCGGCCTGCGGGCCCGGCTGCGCTCTGCTGGGAGCCGCCGGGCTGCTGCTGCGGGTCTGGATCTCCAGTCTGGAGCTGAAGCTGGATTTCAGGCTCTGCAGTTTCTGCTGGATCTGAGGGAAGGACCTGGAGGTCTGGGCGCAGCAGTTGAGGCAGGTGGAGGAGGAAGAGGAGGAGGAGGAGGACTGCTGGATGAAGAGGCTGACCCGCTGGCACGCGTCTGGGTCCAGACTGGTTTTGGGCAGCAGGGCAGAGACGCGCTGCAGGCAGGCTCTGTAGCCTTCTCTGTAACTGTCTGTGGAGGCTGGAGAGACAATGAAATATTATTTAATTGCTCAAAAGAACAAGAGACCACTCTGCGCACATTTATCAATTAATAAAAGTGTTTTAAAAGAAGTATAACTCACCGTTGGTGCTGACGGGAGGGATGTCACTGAGGAATCGCACAGTCATCTCCAGGATGTCAGCCTTCTCCAGTTTGGAGAAACGAGTCTTCTGGAGGAAATGATTAAAAGCAAATGTTAAACACGTGAACCTAAACGTTGCTTTCGTTTTAGAAATCAGAAAAGCGCTCGCTACATTTATTTGAAATGTCTGCAATAACTTACATCTCTGCCTGTGAGGGGCAGGATGAGGTTCTTCAGATGGTTCAGGCTGTCGTTGATGCGAGCTCGCCTTCTTTTTTCCATCAAAGGTTTCATAGTCTGAAAAGAAAAAAACAATATTTAGCATTCACTCATTACATTTAAGTAGAAGACACCAGAGAAAATGTGAGATAATGAAGTTCTGGGGTTTGTCTTACCTTTCTGAGCTCAAGAGCCTCTTTTCTTTTGGCCACAGTCAGCCTTGGAGAAAAAGACGGGAGAGCTTCACAAGCCATGTTTGGAGACATGTTCAGGGCGAGTCTTTGTGTCACACAAGTGTCCAGAGCAGAAGCAGGAGAAGATGTGTGTCTAACGGCCCAGAGCTGAGGTTTATATTCAGCTCCGTGGCGTCGGTGCTCGTGCGTCACGGGGACGCCCCCAAGCCAACACGAAGCGATTTGGATCGGCCACGTATTGGATAAAAACAACACAATCCCCGTCAAATATAGCGAGATAACCATCTGTCTTCTGCTCTAATCCATGCGTGACAACTGTGGTGCGTGTCTGCGTTATGATCCACGGAGCAAATCAAACAAAATGTGCGTCAAGAAGCTGAGGAAATGTGTGCGTAAAGATGCATTGACGCGCCAAATCTGCAGACTCTGCAGCCCATGAATTATTAAACTACACAAAATTAAGTTATTTCATATGTAGTAGATGGAATAGGTTGTTTTGTAAAATTTGCACACAGAGACACATATAGTTATTATTTTAGTTGTTGGTGCGTAATTACGCATTGCTGTGCAAAAGGTGCAGCAGAAAATATGAGCCAAATAGCATTTATTCTGAGTTGTGACTATGGATCAAAGCAGATTGCATTAAAAAATATATATTATCTCTGCAACAACAGTTTCTCAGTTTGCATTATTAGGATTTTTGCCTCCTGTATTCCCTGTTGCTGTGAGGTTTAACGGAAGTTTGAGTGGATTTTATTGTGAGTCATTTGCCCAAGTTTGATGAAATACCCTTAAAATGTCATATCATTTTTAAAAATAAATGCTCTTATACTGTGTACATATGCACACTTGAACAGCAGGGTGCAGTATATATTGTATTATAGTGGCATAGGGGTCAGGCTTGCGTGTGTGGAAAAAGTGTCCACAGAGATACAGACTCTTCCAATCTCATACCCAAGCCACGCTGCATTCAAATAACATCTGCTCTTAGATTTTGACAACAATAGTTTTGCATATGACGTTTTTATGCTGGAGGGGTCTCTACCTGTAGGGTGTCTCCCTGCTGCTGCCAACGCCTCCTGCAGGGTGGAGGGAGTGGAGGCAGAGGGTGGGCAGTGAGGGAGCATGGACTTCAATCACAATACAAACTGAGCCTGGGTTTTTGAGTAAGAGCTATGAATAGTTAGATCATACCCGTGGAGTTGCTGTGTTTTAAAATCAAATGTTCTGTCCTGTGATGCACGAGTCAAACTTTGAATTAAAGTTTTGAGACTTTCAGATTTTTTGAATAAAAACTGCAGAGACATGACCACCCATCAAATACCACTGCACTCAGGGGAACCACGCGCGCTGCACGCGCCACGGGGACCAGATGGCTGTCTGTTACCGAGCCTTCACCCCCTCCCTCCACCTTAACCTCCATCCATCGACCCCACCCCCCACACACACTCCTCCTGCACCGCACCAGCATCCTGAAGAGCCAGTCTCCTTGTCCCACCGTGCATCCATCTCTCATCCATGCAGCACGCGCGCGCACGAGCACACACACACACACACACACACACACACACTAAATTGCACAAGCTCTTTTTCCAACAACTTTACGCGCACGACACATGATCTCCACGCAGTTTTGGCGTGGGTATAGCCCATCTGCATGCTTCTTATGGCCCCACGTTGTCAGTGTCCAACTGAAACGCACCATTTCCCCCCCCCCCCCTCATGTTTGTCTCCTTCAGCTTGAGTCCGGGATATTTTGGCGTCCAAGCTACCATCAATATTAATATTAAGAGTTCATATTGGAAAACGCACACTGAGACTGTAAAATCATGCAGCTGTACTTTCAGTTACACATGCACATACACAAATACAAATGGTGGAATACATGAAAGCTGCATGCAAAGACAAACACTGATCAGAAGTCTGCGTTCCCCTTTGCACTATGGAATTTGGTGCGATCCTGTTAGTGTCTGCAACTTGAGAGGACAAAAAATAAAATCTGCAGAGTGGGTATGTGAAGGTCTCCAACATGCAGGCGAGATCTAGCTTCATGTGAGGCACACTTGCTGCACGCGTCCCTCTGCGTCCCTCAGGGATGGGGTGGAGAACAGAGATGGGGGGGGGGGGAGGTGTACACTTCTCCGTTCAGCTCTTACGGTTAGAGTCCTCTTTTGTCTTTTCAAGCAAATTCGGCGTCGGTAACCCATCTGTGGCGGCCGGATAACAGGGAGCCTTTGTCTGACAGTGTCCCAGCACTTCATGGGAATTAAGAGTCACATGTGGACTGTGGGATGGGGGGCCAACAGAGGACCAGGAGCCCACCTGACGTCTGATATGAGCTCAGAGGAAACAGGCTCAGACAAAGGAGATAATCGTGTCCAACTTTAAAAACCACATAAAATCAAGCGGTTTGAACTGTTTCAGTGACCAGAATGAAAGAGATGTGTATAAAGATGTTTAAAGGCTGCAGCCTTTATCTCTTATTGCTGTGATGAAATCAAGCTTGAGCACGAACAGTCTGCACTAATCTTATCAGAGTAAAATAGGTCAAAATATCCCTGTTATAGTGAAACAAAACATGTGACTGTGTTTTCTTTGATGTGTTTCGATACTTGGATTTTTATCTTTATGGACAATGTGGAGTTTCTGTTTATTATGATCAAGATTTTGTGTCTCATTGATATTCTAAGTATTTGTTCATCTCTAGAAAAACTCAGCATTTAGTTAGATTTTTTTTTTTAATTTTTGTTCTACCAAAATATGTTGAGAGCAACATGGACTTTTTATCCATTCATGTGAGAATTAATTTGCTCATGTATGCTGTACCTTGAATTGCTCTTTGTGTCTTTCTGCCTGCTGGACTTCTGTTACCACTGATCAGAACAGAACAGACTCCACCTTTTTCTTTTTTTTTTAGAAATTTATCTCAGACCTTGTTACTCATTCTGATGAAATCTTATATTATTGGTGATTTCAATATTCAGATCAAATAAGGACTCCTGCCCTCTAAATAAGCCATTCTGCCACTTCTTATTACTTTACTCAGTTTGTACATGAACATACTCAGGCTGTGGCCATACCCTTGATTTGATTATCATGTGGGATAGACAGTGTCTTATCACTCTTTTTAGATTTGATGCAACACTAGCCCATCCTTACACTGTCTGTGCTGGTGTATTTACCACTACCTCATAAGTGATTGCCTATGGTCCCAGTTCCCTGCACTGCAGCAACAGGCTTTGCTGAAAGTGACATCAGCACGGCTCTTTCTAGTCTCTTGTCTGTACCTGAAAGACTGTACCAGTTTATTGATGAAACACATGCTCTTCAGCAGATGGAAGGAGAATGAATTGGCATATATCAAACATGACTTTTCCTATCTCTCATGACACAAATGTATATTAGGATACAAGCACCGTCAGTCTACAGCCAAAGCAGCCTAATATCTTGCTTTATCAGTAACAATAAACACAATCCTAGATTTTTTTTAACAGTGTAGGTAAATTTGTTCAGAACAGCCACCTGTTCGCTGCTCATCCTTTATACCTCATGATTTTTAAAAAAAGAGATACGAACTGAAATGAGATAAGTTCCTCTTCTCCAGTAAAATCAACGCCACAATATTCATATGTTGAATCCCAGTTAGTTTGAGACTAGAATCTCTTGAAACATTGTCTAAGCTGGTGTTTTAAACCAACCACCTGCCTCCTCAATTGCCTACTGACTAAACATTTCAAAGATGTCTGACCATTTCTGGGACTTTTTAAAGCTGCTTTCATAATCTGTCACTCCGTTGAAGCTGCGCTTACTGCAGTAAAAGTTGTAAATGATCTGCTTACTATGGATTCAGGTTTACCCTCAGTGCTTGTATGTGTTACTGGATGTCAGTGCAGATTTTGATGCCACTGATCATTGTGTACTCCTAGCCTGGTACTTGCATGATCAAATGAAAGCATACTGATGCTGGAGTGACTGGTAATTTGGTTCATGGTGTAGTGCACTCCCTAACATAATGTGTGTGTTTCAAAGAGAAGGCTAGCAGGCAGTAGCTTCTAGAGGTGGGCGGATCGATCCAAATATCGATAGTAACGATACCAAGTTGGTATCGCTATCAGATCGATACTAGCGTGATGAGATCGATACTTTAATGTCAGTTTTGCTCTTGTATGTGCTTGTGCGGTCTCGTCAAAGAGGCGACAGCCAGGTCGCTGGACTTGCCGCTTCTTCCTTTTCTTCATCCAGAAAAGAAGTGCACTGAAATGGGAAATTTAATTTTATATTTGAATTGTAGTTTCTCAACACTCTACCTCTAAAAAGATTTTGTTTTAATTTGCTCTCATACATTTTTTTTTTCTTTGTTTTTTAAGAAAAAAATGCACACATAACAATGTCCTGGGTTATAACAAAAAAATCCAAAGGAAAAACCACAAAAACACCTAAGGATCAGCAGTGTGATGGTACATCAACCTTAAATATTAAAAGTATCGGTATTGGTATCGGTATCGGCGATGCTGGCCCTGTATTTACTTGGTATCGGATCGATACCAAATCTTGCAGTATCGCACACCTCTAGTAGCTTCTATGAGCTTACCTTTGGTCAGCGCCAACCAAGAGTGTCCCATGAGTGGCCAGCTTAGACAGCATCGGCAGACAAACATAGTGCTCACGTATTTGTTGGTGGTGGTTGGTCCAAAATGAAACAAAGCTGGACGGAGTTAGCTTTCAGTTCTCAAGGCAAAGGTTACTTCAGTGTCTGGTCACTCATTCTCACAGTTGTTCAGCACCAAAATCACTGCTGGACCCTGCTATCCAGAAGTCTCATCACACCTGGGCCACCAGGTTAATTGATAAGCCCCACCCACGACCAGTCAGCTAAAAGAAAGAATAAATTACTAATACTAAAGAGCATACTGCCCAACCTAACTGTGTGTTCCATATAATACAACCAAAGTCCCAAAAAAGTTAAGATGCTGTGTAAAATGTGAGTAAAAACAGGATGCAATCATTTGCAAAGTTTACTTTACTGACAGCAGTTTTACAAAGTGTTTCTGAGCCCATGTAGTAATCTCCATTAAACAATCATGTGTTTGACAACGTGTTGAACCTCTCTCCATCCTCACTTGTGAACGACTGAGTCTTGCCAGGATGAACCTTTCATACCCAATCATGATAGTATCACCTGTTACCAATGAACCTGTGGACTGATCCAAACAGGTGTTTTTGGATCAGTCCTAGCCATGTTTCTCCTGCTGATGAAAACACTGTAAACTTTCTGAAGACCACTGCATCTCTCTAACCCTTCTGATTGTTTGCTGTCTCACAAGCACGTCTGTGTGTCTATCTCTCTATATATGTCTTTTCTTCTCTGGTCCTTTCTTTTCAGTCCTCCTCACTCTCTTCTGCTGGCTCATTCCAGATGTTTTGGCTCTGGATCTTCATCATCCAGCAGATTCAGCCTCCCCTCTTATCTCTCTCTCTCCCTCTGTGTGTTTGTGTCTCCTGCTTGTGTGCTTGAGCTTTGCCTCTCTCATGTTTGGGTAGTCTGTCCTCTTCTAGGTCTCCATGGAGGAGAGGAGGTCATGTGGCTCAGGTCCCATGTGTTTAGCAACATCTGAATTTGCTCATCGTTCTCCCAGATCTGTATTCTTCATATGTTCTTTTGTCTATCTTTATTTTATTTTTTTTTTCTGGATTGTTGATACTCTAATTTCACTATGTCTAAGTACATATGACATCTGTGCCATGTCTGTAAATTTTGAGGGGGGGATATCTCGTCAATTGCTGTCTCTATTGTGTGGGTCAAACTCCCAAAACTCTGGATCCTGAAAATCCTCTAATGCAACTCAATAGCAGCTTTCATCAGACCTTCCCTACCTCTTGAATACCTGTTTCTTTTAAACCCTTTGCCTCCTGTTTCTAATGCAGGATTTAAAAACTCAGCTCAGTCTCAAGCTCGGAGATATTTTTCAAACTTCATTCAGAACCACAGAAGACATTATGCGACTGTTTTCACAGGCTTAATAGTTCTCCTCATGGCAAATAAATTAAATTTGAAGTATAAAGTTTAGTTCTCTCTCTTTATGGTGTAAAAGCAACCCCATTACCAAACAAGAACACTGATATTGGACAATTCTGAAAAACCCCATAATACAGCCAGTGACCATACTGTATCCTGCTTTTATTTTGAGGCAAAAACACACTGTTTCTCCACAAACATATCTCTTCACACTTTAGACTGTGTTTACTCTGGCACTCTGAGGTTTGTGTAACATTATTGCATTGTGGCTTCATACACACTCAACCATCAACCAGTGATGCACACTGATCTGCATATCTTTTATAGTTTTGCTGTCTAAATAAGGCTAAAAGCAACTGTTGGTGCTCTGGGAACGTCTTTGTGCTCCAAAGGTGCATATGGTGGACAAAAGTCTTCATATATGCTGCTCCTTCTGATGGGAGCATGCTTCAGTGCGACATAAAGATTCAGGAACCTCTTTTTCTTTGCAAGCTTTTATATTCACTTTGAATTAGAGGCAGCTCAATCCTCCGCCTGTGTTTACAAGCAATTTATTTGGTTGGAGTATTATATTGTGGTTTTGTATAGTTGCCTTTCCTTTACATTATTGTTGACCATTTTCCACAATTTTCCAGTTTTTATATACACTTCCTACCCCATAGGGAGCCACTGGATTCAGCTCATTCCAATCCAATTTCACAGGCAGCCTGGAGAGACATACTTGAGCTACAATCTAATAGAGAATATCTCCTCACTGTTGTTGGTGTATTCAACAATTCCTCAACATTCAGGACTCGTCTACCTAAAGAGAGTGACCAAACAAAAATATCATCAGAAATGTTTTGAAAAGGATCAGCTGAATTCATATGTTGCTTTTAAAATGTTGTGCTTGGAATCCAGGATGTTGGACCATCCTTGAATACGCCAACAAGGGGTTTTCAAAAGAGTCCCATGTTGTCAGCTACATTACCACAGGAGGATAATACCATGCTGAATAATATGTGTTTATTGTCTCTACAAGTTGATACATATATAATGAAATGAATAACACTAATGTGACCTAAAAGCCCAGAACTCCATGTTATTCTTCAGAGCAAGCTCACCTCCTGACACAACACTGGTTTCTTTGGTTTGTGTCAACATATCTTGATTAATGCATTACAGATACCTGCATAATGCTTTATAGGCCAAATACTGCTTGAAACCACCATAATTTCATGGTATCTTATAGCAGTCACGTGGTCTTGCAAGTTTACACTAAAATAATTATTTAGAAAGTCAAGTATTAGTATTTGTCTGTGGTATTCTGCCCATGTTTATTGAAAAAATAAGTTAAAAAGTCTTGCCCATATGATATTTTCATAAAGCTGGGGAAAACTGGCTGACACAGCTTCTTTTTAAATTTTCATGGAAAATGACTTTTTTGTTACAGACAGTAATTCAGACTAGAAGAAATGCATGTACAAACAGTGTACCTTCACAGATAGAGAGAGAGAAGAGCATGATTAAGCCTCTTTTAAAAAAAATGAGTTTGTGCATTTAGTATTGGATTATTTAGACTGTGAGATGAAAAAATCTCATTTGTAGTTTGCCCATAATTTTATAAACCGACAGAGATATGTTTTTAAAGGAAGTGTTACATGTTATAAATTTACTGAGGAACAAGTGTATTCTCAGTTGTGTCAAATGTGTCATAGCAATTCACAACTGAGGTGGTCTCAGTGTGTGTCCCATCACAAAACCAGTCCAACTTCTTCCCACCGCTTTGGCGGCAACTGCAGAGGCGCCTCCCATTGAAAACAATGGAGCAGCTGCTCGTCAGCATCAATGGGCTCAAGATGACCCGTGGCTTTGTGCGTCTGCGCGCCTTTTTCCATTCATTCATCTCTTACAACTGAGATTCCTCCCATGACCTCAGCATCAAAGATCAAACAACACAACCATCTTAGTTGAGAGAACATTTATTGAAAAGCTTCTATCAATGACAAAAAAATGTTGTTTTCTTACATAATGTCAATGAATCAAAATCCTACTAACACATAGTGTTTACAGACTTTTGCACAGACCAAAATACTTTTAAGTCCATAGTGCAAACCTCAAACAAAATAACCCTTGGGGTTTACAAAAGTGTTGTCTACAACCCGTATCTCTGAAACCCCAAAGAGGATTGCATTTAAAAACCTTCATAGACTTGAGATCTGTGCTCTGTGGCATTAAAGGCAAAACCAGCCAAATGCTCAATTCAGTTATCACACAGTCAACAATTCTTCACTTCATAAGAGATTACTGGAATACAAATAAATAACATGACAAAATAAATAAGAGACGTGAGATATGTGTCCATCGGGTCTACCAGGGCCTCCACATGGGGGCGCTGGCGGCCTGCGGGCCCGGCTGCGCTCTGCTGGGAGCCGCCGGGCTGCTGCTGCGGGACTGGATCTCCAGTCTGGAGCTGAAGCTGGATTTCAGGCTCTGCAGTCTCTGCTGGATCTGAGGGAAGGACCTGGAGGTCTGGGCGCAGCAGTTGAGGCAGGTGGAGGAGGAAGAGGAGGAGGAGGAGGACTGCTGGATGAAGAGGCTGACCCGCTGGCACGCGTCTGGGTCCAGACTGGTTTTGGGCAGCAGGGCAGAGACGCGCTGCAGGCAGGCTCTGTAGCCTTCTCTGTAACTGTCTGTGGAGGCTGGAGAGACAATGACAGGTTATTTTATTTGCTTAAAAAACACACAAGATCACCGTGCATGCATTGAATATTCATTGCTGGAGCCCAGCTGAGAAGATGATGCCTACCTTTGACAGGAGAGGAGGGCAGCTCTCTGAGGAAGCGGACGGTCATTTCCAGAATATCAGCTTTCTCCAGTTTGGAGTAACGTGAGTTATCTTTGCCAACCAGAGGCAGGATGAGGCTTTTCAGATGACCGAGACTGTCGTTGATACGCGCACGTCTCCTCTTCTCTAGCAAGGGTTTGAGAGTCTGGAAGAGCGAAGGGAAAACAGTCATTCAGCTGCACTTTAAAGAAAAAGTCAGATGAGAATAAACACGTCCAGCAACACACACAGCTTCTGTCTGTTCCTTACCTTTCTCAGCTCGTTGGCTTGTTTCCTCTGGGCCACAGTGGACCTGGCAGTGAGAGGCTGGCTGGCCTCGGTGCTGATGCTGGGAGTCATGTTGTTGTGGTGCTTTTGCAGGATGATACTGGCTCTTGAAGAGTCTGAGCTCGAGTGTGGAGCAGAGCTGATCAGCCTCCTATTTATGAGGCTCCGGCGCGTCAGAGGGGAGGAGACACGCGCCACCGGGGCCGGGGGTCTCACCCGAGGGAGGAGAGGGGGGGCTCCTGTCTGGGCCATCTGGTCCCACCGGGCCCCTGCGTATACCGCTGGTATGCGGAGTTTCCTCACGATGTTGTGTTTAAAATAAAACACTTTAACGTCCATCTAAGATCCAGTTACACACACAAGCCATGAGATTTACTTCACACAGGCTCCATCAGACAGCTGCTCTGGTGCAACTTAGATTAAGAGTTGCTTCTTTTGTGTGTCTCCCTTTGTCATTAATTTAACGATCTTTTTGTTTGTTATCCTGTTTATTGTTGCATCGCCACAAATAAGAGACCAAATCCCCACAAGATCATTTGAGTTTGATGAGATGCCTGAAAAGTTGCACTGCTAAACAACAAATGATAATCTTAAGCAATTAAAAAGTGGAACGAAAATAATCAAACACACACACACACACACACACACACACACACACACACACACACACGTAGTCTGTTTCTTTATGTCTGTGGGCTGGACTTACCACAACACAACAATAGCAACTCAGAACCAGATGAGTGATTGTGAGGTGACAGCTCTAATCTATTCCAACAATTAATAAAGCAGATACCCAAGCCACGCCATGTATGGATTAACATCTGCTTATGCCTTGTTTCCAATATCAACAACACGGTGTTCACCTGGAGCAGAGGGGGGAGGAGCCTGCGTGACGTAGACGACGTGCAACACAGGCGGAGAGATGCGTCTGTGGAGCATGAGGATGGTGTATGAATGTGTGCACATCATGCAACGCACAGGTTTGCTCTATGGAGGCCTATGATTCATCATCATAAACACGATAATAAACAAGCCACTGCAGATATTTGAAACTCAAACAGATATTATTCCGATATGCTCAGTTTCAGCCAATCTCTGCTTCTCTGCTCATGACCATCAGACCAAACAGGGCACAGGGAGCTGCCAGTGGGATTCACGCGTACGGCACGCGCCACCACCGCTCAACAGATGGGACCCTTCCCTCGCTCCACACACACCCTCCTCTGATCGTCCATTTCCCCTCCCCCTCTCCACTGTCCCACCACTGTGCTCCCATCAGCATCCTCCTGCTCCTGATCTTGTGGCCCCTCAGCATCGATGTGCCGCAGCTCTGTTTTTTGTCTTTTCAGGAGGGAGGGAGTCACAGCATCAACACAAAGGCTCAGATATACAGCAATATGAATCATTAATAGTTAGTTATTGTTAATACCAGCCAAAGCATGCAAAAACAACACTGTGCCAGAAGGAAGCCATATAAGGTGCATTATTATGTGTTTATATTTAAAATGATGATCAGTTCACTTTAAGTTTTTTTTATGTGCATTCCACATCAGATATGTGGTTCAAGCATGTGATGAGGATAACTCAGCTCTTCCCTGCTGCAGCTTCGGGGGGATTTAACCCTCCTCTTTTTTTCCAAGCATTATTATAGATGCGTGGTTTTTGCACGCGTCCTCCCCCATGGGGCCCCAAATAACTGCCATCAAGTCCAGTCATGGGAACTGGCCCTTCCAGATAAGACAAAAAAAAAGTCCAAGAGAGGCTTCGGTTGGAGCCTTTTTGTCCTGGTTTCAGCGTGGGTATCCATCTGTGCAGGCCCGGAGCACAGAGATGCTTTTGTTGGAGGATGGACACACACACACACAAGTTTCCAGCATGTCTATGGGACTGAGATATTATGAGCTTCTTTGTTTTCCTCCAGTTAAACTAGAAGCTGCTGAACTCTGTGTCTGAAGATGATGACAGAGATTATGACAGATCTAAGTCAAATAAACGTGTGACATATTTTATTATTGTTTTGTTGTTATACCAGATTATTAAGAATTAGTATAAGTACAGTATAAAACATGAGTAGTTCTTGGCAATAATATAATGTGGAGTTGAAAGTGAAAATGTATCTTATGCATTTGCAGGAAACCATATATATATATGTTAAACCTCTGGCAGGTGATGATTTGCTCGGCATGAGACTGACACGAGCCACAGACAGATGGAGGCTGCGCAGTGAGGCGTGAAACCGAGGAGCGACTCTCTGTCATACTGAAGGTGATCGTCTCCATCGCGGCTACACGGAGGCTTTTCCAGACTTCCAGGTTTTTGCAGCCTTCGAGTCGTGACTACAGCTGAAAGGGTGTCTGGCATCCCAAGCCAAAATCTACGCCAACATGATCCGCATCAAGCGTCGGTGCTGAGACAAGCATTTCAAGTCTGGTCGAACTTTCTGCTGTTCCCAGTTTATCTTTTCACCACCACAAGACATTTAATTTGTACCAGATTATGTATAAATCATAGTTATAATAGTGATCAAAGACTGAAAGGTGTAAATTTTGTCTGCAGCTTCCCACGTGTCACCTCTGCTCTTTCAAATAAATAGCATGAAATATAGCAAAACACTTTATTCCAGTTTCACATGTTATCATTAAAACAGGTTTTACTTCACTGGGATGTTTGATTTCCATGTCAATTTATTGATATGTATAATTTAATTGAAAGAAATTTGATAAGCCTGTGCATCACTTACTCTGAGTCCAAGTGTTCATTCATTTACCTCATTAATGCAGGTCTGAGAGAAAAGAAACTGTTTTAAACATCTAAGGATATTAAAGGGATATCTTGTCTTATCTTTAGTGTAAAATGTGCATTACAAGTCAGTGCATCTGACTTAGGGTTTTCTGTTTGTGAGAGTCGGAGTGGAAAAATGAGAAATGCAAAAGTATTTGTAAAGTTTGATTTTTTTTCTGGTGGAAAAAAGCCTTATTTTATTGTGAATAAGAAAATCCTAAATGGTTGTATGATTCAGAAATAAATGGAGGATATATGCTATAATGCTCAAATATAGAAAGAAGCTTGTTCAGTATACAGCATTTGAATTGACCAGCATTTGAAATATTTCGTAGGAATGCACAGTTATTGAGTGAGTCATTAGGGAATCCCCCAAATCATCAAGTCTGAAGTCTACAGACACTCAGTGACATTTTGCTGTGTCTTAAGGCAAGTATTGAGTCAAGAGGGAAGTCAGAGAAAAGGTCACAGTTAATATTTGTGTCATTGTTTTGTTCTATTAAAAGTTAAAATTAAAGTTTGATGTCAATGATTCTGTTCATGAGCCTATTCATGACTTTTCCACACTGACAGACTGAACTGATCCCACCACCACTTGTTTGACCGGAGATATTTTTACCACACACAAAAATTCACATTCAACAGCTAAATTCAAAGGGTTGATAAAATGGTTTTTAATTTAAAAATTCTATGTGGATTTGAAACACTTTCTTTCAGTATTAAACCACCTTCACTTGAACCTAAACCTAAAGAGATTTTGCTTTCTCTTGGCTCTTGGGCACATCCCTCTACTTCATGTCTTCCAGGATGATTGCATTGCAGTTTGGTTATGTTTTGACACGAGCAATAACACCATGTCCCTCTAGAATCTCTAGCAAACTTTTATTTATCATCCATTTTTGAAGAGCTTGAATGTCGTGATGAGTCAGTGAGCTAGGGTTGGTTTAAGGGATCGTTAACATATCGTAAGGATACACACTCCCCTGGGTATTTCTGAAGGGCTTCATCAGTGGCTTTACGTCTCTGATCAAGAGGAGTCAGGTGGAGCTGACTGGTTGACACTCCATGTGGTGGTGCTTTGTGAGGTGACCACTGTGTGTGGTGCTCCATTCTGGCTGTGAAGTTACTCTTTCAGGCCTGACAGGACTCATGTTGGTCCTCATGTAGCCATCGTTCTCTACCAGTGAAAGAGGATGACAAAGACATCGAGGAACTAGTGCCTTTTTTGTCCAAAGTGACAAATATCCTACCTGAAACTGTCACTGACGTGTGTGATAATGATTAATAATAATAATAATGAATTATCAGTCTGCATCATGGGAAATGACGGGTTTGGGTTTTAGTACAGTCAAATAAAAAGATCCATCTTCTTAAAGTCTTAATTTGGTCATGTTCTGATCATGAGAGACATAGAACAAGAGTGGATAATTCTGTGTGTTATTATGGTTGTGGTGGGTGGTGGTTGTTGAATATTTGGTCCAAATCATGTATGTAAACTGAACCCATAAAAAGCAGAATTCAAGGCAGCGCTGTTGTATTTGATGACAGTACAAAGTGGCCAGCGAATGTATATTCCTGTTGTATTTGATCATTTGTCCACCATACTGCTTTTTAAACTTTACAGAAATATTTTGAGCTGTTAACAATGAAACACAGTAGAGATGCTCTTTGTGTGGAGGGCGGTGGAGTGAGGTAGGAAGGAATTTAATTTAATATATAAAGATTTTTTCCATAATGAAAAAAAATAAATACTAGTTTGCAAATGTTCTGACATAGCGTTGTTTTGCACAGTTTTGTTTGTTGTTGCTGTCAAAGCACCGATGGGACTTTGTTATTTCTCCCTCTGGGAATGAAACGGAGACCTATCAAAATTTGCCAAATAGCTTGCAAGCCTGAACCAACGCTGTTTACATGAAGCATCTGCTGCACGGAAATACAAACTTTTTTTTTTATCCATCTGACGTCACTGAGTGAGTCCTGAAGTCTGCGTCAGCAACCAGACAGGTCACGTGCTACATTGGACGCCAACGAAAGATTCAACCCTGATTTTAAAAAAGTTGTGAAACTGTGTTAAACGTATAAACAGCATGCAGACATTTATAAACAAACAGTTTTTACTGACAACAGTTTTATAAAATGTTTCTGAGTCCATCTCCTATGTGTTCACAAAGTGGTGAACCTCTCTCCATCCTCGCTTGTGAACGACTGAGTCTTTCCAGGATGAACCTTTCATACCCGATCATGATCCTATGACCTGTTACCAATGGACCTGTTTACCTGTGGAAGGATCCAAACAGGTGTTTCTGGATCAGTCCACAACTTTCACAGTCTTTTGTTGCTCCTGCCCCAGCTTGTTTGAAATGTGTTGCTGCCATCAAATTCACAATAAGCAGATATTTACAAGAGAAGATGATGCATGAGGTTAAACATGAGATATTTTGTCTTTGTAATGTTTTCAATGTCAATTCAATTTCAGTTCAACGTTTTTCAAATCATATAATGAATTATAGCAATCTTTGACTAAAACATCAAAAATAAAGCAGCCTGTGTCTTTTTAATTAAAGTGTTGCATACAAATCCAAGAGTCTAAATTATTTAGACTCCATTTATCTAAACATAATTTAAGGATTTAAGGACACAGACGCCAACACTGAACACGTGGTCAAAATCCAGCATCCTGCACAATTTGATAAAATCAAATATCCTGTAAAACACAGACGAAGACAAACATATAGATTTTATAAGACAGATCACAGATAATTGTTGTCTGCTAAATTCGTGGATGAAAAACATTAAGGCTGGAGAGGTTTTGGAGATAATTATGCTTTTATCACCTTATAGACGCTTTGCGATTTATTACATTGTCTCTGTTCCCTCTTTGAACACAGTCTGTCACAAGGCGTCGTTTTCAGAGGACAGAAACCTTTTTGCGTGATTGTACATTGCATAAATCAGAGGGATGGCTTAGACAGGATTTGAATATGCAACCAAGCCTAACCAAGCCAGAAGCCAAGCTGGAGGGCACAGCACACATCTGGTGGTGCACATTTATTTTGCGCCTCAAACTTATAAACTTATAGCGTCGCATTGGCTTCTGCACCAATGACGGTCGACTTCAGCTCGTTCAGTGAAGCCAACACTCTACGGCGCATGCGCGAAAGATAAACTAAAGACATGACCTAAAACTTAAAAAATAAATTGCTGTGTATTTTTTTCTTTTTTCTTTTCTTTCCTTTATTTTTTGAAAAAAATGAATAATAGGATCCCAGATATGACAGTGCTGGGGACTGAGAGGTATTGGCCAGGCAGGACAGGCTGGCGGGGTTTTTGAATATTGGATGTGTGATTGGGATCCATTGTGTTGCCATATCAGGGGCACGAGAACAGCACGAGCCAAGCGAACAAAGGCAGCAGATGGTTTCCTGCTCCCATGAATTATTTTTGAAGTTACAGAGACTCAGGGGCCATTAAGACTTGTCCGGGGGGAAATTAAAGAGTGGGAGGCGGGGGGACCACCAAAATGCATTAAGATATTCTATATAGCAGCAATGTCCAGTTTAGAAAAAATATTTTCAAATTTATGTCCAAAATGAGTCATAACTGCTCATAGCAAGGGGATAAAATAAGAATAAAGTGGCAAACAAAGAAAGTAGTGCTCAAATATTATATATATAAATTATACATACCCATCACTGCCTTTCTATAAGAAACTGCTGCTTTTGATTGCATGCAACAAAGACTCAGTTAAATCACTCCTGTTTTTTTTCTTGCAATAGACTCAAGCTTGCAAATGCAATCTTTAAATCAGCCAATAAAACGAAACAAGAAATAGCAGATCTGCAATTATAGCTTTTAAAATTTTAAAATTATTATGTAGGCTATATTTTGTATATTCTGGCACGCTCCTGCACAGTCCTCGGGGGGCGTGGCCTGTACGACGTATCCGCCCACAGCGAGCCTCAGACCTCGTGTTGGAAAAGGGCGCTCAGTACAACTGCTGCCTCCAGCCAGCGACGACCTGCGAGCCCTGCTGCTGGAGCTTTAAATCACACCTGGTATGTCAGTTTCTATTTCTATAATTCTCTTCTCTTCTATAAATGTGTAATATTGTGTATCGATATAGTCTGTGTTTTATGTTTACTTATGTGCAGGACACATGTGGATATTGTAAAATCTCAAAACACAGTGATTTGCATTGAATCTCAGCTATTTATCTTTAAAATGTTTGTGGCTTTATATGTAAAATAGTTTCGCTTCAGTATTTGATGTAATGTTGTCTGAGCTTGAATAAACTGAAAATGACATAACCAAACCTGTATTAACTGTAACACCTGACAGTAAGTGTTTGCATTAGATTTTATAATATTTAGTCGTGCAAACAATCTGTTATTTTTTATAGACACATCTCTTGAATTCTCACTTGTATGATGTGCAGTTATTTGGTGGAAGCTACAGTCAACTAACCTCTTCCTTATGAAATACAATCAGCTGAGACAAAGTCTACATATCATCACATTCCCAGTAACAACAGAGTGGTCTGAAGCTTTGTTGACTTTTCCCTATAAAAGCTGCATTGTTGACAGGCCTGTCTCGTCACATTAGTCGTCCTGTTTCTGTCAGTAGTTCATGAGTCTGAGTGTGAGAAAGTCTGACTGTAGAAATTCTCACTGCAGCTCACGGGTGATTGGAGACATCAGGCCTCCGCGTGGTGAGTTCAAGGGACAGAAGACGTCTCAGCAAGAACAAGAGGAATGTCAGAATAAGATGCCAGACCTGCTTTAGGGAAGGGTGGAAAAAAATCTAAATAACATGAGTAAAATCATTGTAAGTGAAATCAGTTGATATATATATATATGTATATCGCAATATTTTAGAAAGCATCTAATAATATTGCCTTCCCTATGATAACTCTTTTGGAGGAATACGACTGTAAATTTATTCTATGTAAGTGAAGTTTTTTTGTCCTCACTTCTCAAATGCAAAAATAAAGTTCACAAATTCAAATAGTCAATTTACATATTCTAATATATATTACATTTATTATTAAATTAGGTATATTATCAACAGTTTCATGCCTCTTGTGGAGAATAAATAATGCCATAAAGACTATTAATTATTTTAGTTCCAGACAGATATAAACCAATCCAAAATTATGACAGGGAGGAACAGAGCGAGAGAGAGAGAGAGAGAGATGGAGAGAGAGAGAGATGGAGAGGGGATGCAGAAGGATAAATAAAGTCACTTCTTCTCTTTGTGTGTTGGTCTTCTTTCACCTGTTCAATAAAGTTTGTTTTGTCTGGTCTCTTTTTTCATAAGCAGCATGTTAACCTTTTATTATTATGTGAATTTTAGTCTTTATATCAGATAACGTAAAAATGTAGTTGATTCATTACCATTATCAATATTAGTAGTATTTTCCATCATCCATAAAGGTAGAGACACGCTTATCTCTGTGGTCCAACACACACTGAAGGCATCCTGCCTTCCTCCCCTGCACGCGCCGTGACTGTGGCACGCGCCAACCAGCTGGGCGCTCGAAGCTGCTAACAGGCCCACAGCGTCCTGACGTCATGACGTCAATTTCAAAGATGCTTTTAAAATGGGACGCCTGAAAAAATGGAGATTTGAAGGAAAACATAATAGTAATAACAATACGTTTGTATTTTTAAAGAAATCGAAAAATTGAATAACAATTCAAATGATAAACTTTTCTAAATTTTGCCCTAAAGATGGTTGTTCAGCCATCAAAATGTTAAATGTTTAGGATAGCGTACACACTAGCAAATTGTTCATGTTTAGTAGCTGGTGATTTTCGCCTGATTCTGCTGTTTGAAGGAGTCGGGGCTCTGTTTACCTCTGCTGACAGACAGACAGGGAGGTTATTAGCAGCCTGGACCTGAGCTGGTTTGAATGTTCCCGCTCAGCAGCAGATGTGATCAGACAATAGATGAGGCCCACGCCTGAATAACAGAGCCAAATTTGAATAACTGTCGCACGTCGGGCGCGTGCAGGACATATCCCAGCTTTTCCCAGGCTGCAGGAAAACCGTTGGCAGCCCCCTGTTCCACCTCAATGGGGATGAGGGATTTGAGCCTCTCATTGCTTGAGATGGTGGGAGCGTCTTTAACAGAGCTTGGGAAAGGACTCCAGATCACTTACACATGACTAAATCCTGTGTTAGAGCCTTCATTATAGAGCTGCAGCTGCACCTGTCTGGAGCGCGTTTAGCAAACTGGAAAACAGGCTGCATTAATACATAACTGAGAAATAAGTCGTCAGTTAAACCTTTCATACAAAAAGGCAAAAATAGTCAGTTTGTGCCATAACAGCTTTTAAACTGGGTCGGTATTTTAAAAACAAATTATGGGTTTATTTTATATAAAGTCTTATTTACAATAAAAGTCAAGTCACAATGATAATTCAATTCAATATATTGATAATAAACTCGGATGTATCTCTCTTTTCCAGGGGGTCTTGTCTGGGTACAAATACAGTAGTGAAAACAAATAAAACAGAATAAAGATTTTTTTTTTTAAATAAATACCGAATAGTTTTCTTATTAGAAAACTAAGAAATGATAAAAAAAAAAGATGCCTATTATTATAGGCCTAAGACAAATATCCATTATTATTATTATTATTATTATTATTATCCGCAAGTACCACTCCTGTAATGTAAGATGTGTGTAAGATATTCTAGGCTACAATGGCAGTGATGTAGATCCCACTAAATCGTGTTAGGAGTTATTATTGTCCACGGTCTTCAGGGACTTGTTAGTTAGGGGACTCGTGGGAATCACCCCCGCCCCAAATCAGCGCCTGGTGTCTATGACAGTTGGACCAGTGCAACAGATGGGCCGGAGAGGCACGCGTCGAGCACGAGACCCTGCCCACGACCCCCCCCTCCCAACTCCTTCACATCAATCCCAGCCGCATCAGGCACAAACTGAGCGGAAAACTCAATCAACCTAATCTGACAGTGAGGAGCTAAAGGAAGCTGGCGTGAGGCTGCAGGTTTTTCAGCTCCCAAATCAGCAATAGAAAATGTTCAGCAGATATTTAAAAAAAAAAAAATAGTCAACTAACCTATGGTTTAAATGAAAATGATCTTTCTGGTTTCACAATATGTAAATATGAGCATTTAAAACAGTAAAATTGCTCTATTTTATCGTTATATAGAGATTATATAGATCATTATATTATAAGTCTTTATTCTGAAATGTTTAATGTCCTAATGTGTCTGAGGTATTTAGTGATTCAGAGAAGCCACTGCTAAAGGATGGCTTGACACCTGAGCACATCCACAGGTGGAGCCGCACCTTTGTCAATATGAATCTTTCCTGCCACCGTTTGGTGATTATAAGTATTACAGGACACCACAAGTTCAGGTTCGTGGAAGTATGATAAACTGGTGTGTTAAATACAGTATATTTATTATAGAACTGTCTGTGAATACAGGATCACATCAAATTAAGATAGCGTGTGTTTCATGCATTTAACCTATGTACTGTTATTTGCTATAAGGTGGGTGATGTGTTTTCTCTTATGCACTCAGTGGAGGGCATGCTCAGAATATTCTTTGAGGAAAAACCCACAATTCCCACATTTACTCAGTTACAAGTCCTGCATTCTAATTTTACTCAAGTAAACTTGCAGCAGCACATCAACAAACTTAGCATTAAAAATAAAAATATTCATTATTAAAACAGTCCCATTCAGAGTGGTACAGCCTACTTTACTATATATGGCATTATTGGATAACTGTCAGGGAAGCATTAACATGTAAGCAGCATTTCTTTGTTGCTGGTGGAGCTGATTTGAAGTACTTTATATACTGTTTGCCACTCAAGTCTGCAACAAATCATCATGCTTTAGAGGTGGATCATATGTTGTGAATATAAAATTTCTGTTAACATCAGATTCAAGTTGTGGTCTAACATTTGTTTACAGCAGAGCAGAAGTACAACATTGCATAAAATAGAGATGTTCAAGTGATACACATGCATGTTTCTACCTCAGAATTAGACTTAATTACAGTACTTGACTAAATGTAATAAATTACTTTCCACCACTGCAAACATCACAACTAAACAATTAAAGTATTTTCATTTCACAGAAGTCATTTGTTCAACTGACTGTTTTATATCCGTCAATTATGCTGTTATAAATATTAATATGCATAGAGGCTTCTGTGACCACAACCACATTTAATTATACACAATAACAAACCCTAGTTAAGAATAAACCTATTCTATTGTGATAAACAGGGTCAGTAGTATTAAAAAACAAAATTGGTTTATATTATGCCAACAAAAACAGAAAGTGCTGTGGCACCATGTATAATAAACTATATTGGCAATTACTAACTATGTCTCCACAACAACCTGAGCCTCTTTTCAGATCAGAGCCTCAGTTTGACAGTAGTCCAGCAGGTGGACCTGTAGACTATAGTCTGTGCACGGTGGGTATCCAGTGATGCATATTTCACTGCTGGATGTAAAATTAATGCCTGTGAGGCTGCATGAAAACAAGACTGGGCATGTGTTCAAAAAGCCCATAGCTGAATCTGGCTTTGAGTGACAGCAGCCACCACAGCTGCCTAACTTTCTCTGCGGTGACTTGAGAAGGAGCCTGTTCCTTTAACTTGTGAGCAGATTTTCAGAGAGCAACAACCTGTCACAGGCTCACAGATCCTCCCCCTGATGGATTATTTAGCACAGTCCCCATGTCGCCATCTGCTACAGGAGGAAAAACACAGCGGAATATTCTGAGGCTCACTTCAACAAACAGGCTGAACAGAGGAATTAAAGAAAAGTTGTTGGCTGGGGAAACTTGCAACAGGTGAGCAGCAAGATACAAACAGGGAGCAGGTTGGTCTGTCGCTCAGGTGAAGACTTTATTTCAACATGTAAGAAGATCATATTAAAAACACTCATGAGAGGATCTTTCTTCATCTGGCTCTGGGAAACATGTGGACTGATCACTGAGCAATAACACCAATATTAGACCGAGGTGATCTGAGGCTCTGTGAATACGATGCCGGCTTGGTGAACTGATCCGGCTCATCTCAGACGACCAGAGGCTCCAGTCCGCCGCCATGGTGCTAGAGGGTGACCGGACTCTGCTCGCCGCCCGGCAGGGAGATGTGCAGACGCTCAAAGTGCAGCTCGCGGCCAAGACGCTCAGCGACGACGTGAAGGATGTCCTGGGGGCTTCACCTGTGCACCACGCGGCGCGCGCGGGGAAGCTCACCTGCCTGCGCTTCCTGGTGGAGGAGGCAGGGCTGCCGGGCAACTGCGTGGCCAACAACGGCGCGAGCCCGGCGCACGACGCGGCCGCCACCGGCAACCTGGCCTGTCTGCAGTGGCTGCTGACCCAGGGTGGATGTCGGCCAGAGGTGAGTGACCGAGGCTGACTGTCTGCTTCCTCTCACCTGGCTGCAGCCAGCCCCCAACTTCACCTCTGCAACTGGGATCCAGTTCAGTCCAAACATATCGAACACCTGCACGTTTGATGTTTTCCAGCAGCTTCTGAAACATCACTAATAAGATGCATTGGCTACAGCAGCTGCTGACACCTGACATACATTATAGTCTGTGAAACTGAGAATTAAATGACAAATCCAACATTCTGCAGAGTTTAACTCTGTTTTTGTGTTGCTCTTCAAAGAGGTACTTCAGTTGACCAATACATTTGGCACCACTTGACACCATTATTTCACTTTTCGTTCCACAGGGTAGAGTCCCTTTATCTTTAGTGATGAGCTGTTCTAGGTTAACAAAACAAAACTTGGTCCATGAAACTCACCAATAATAGATTTAGCATAATGAGACATTAGAACATGGTGAGCTTACAGTAGAAAAACACACTTTGATCCCTGTATATGTGAGGAAAAGATGCCCTCCTCATAGTCACAAGACCCTGAATGTTTTGTTGTTGTTGTTGTTTTGATGACATATTGAATGGCAGCCTGGAGTAGAAACACAAGACTCCAGCCCATTCAGACACTGTTAGAGAGCGCTTTGCCCTTTTGTTATGGTTTCATTTCAAGTCCTGCTGCCTCATGTTCCCATGGTAAGTATGCAAAACTGGATTTGCAAATGCAGTATCTTTTAAACAGGATATTAAGTAAGTCATGTCGGGCACAGATGGAAAACCTTGGTGACAGTGTAGTTTGATGTGATAGAGGTGAAGCTCTGTGGTAAAGCGTTTGGTTAAAACCTTCACATGATGGATTAAAGCTCATGAGCCCCTGTGACTCAATTACCTCATTTCCATGTACTTTCCAGATGCAAAGTACTCATGCCAAAGAAGGAATGCAGCAGACGCTGTGAAGGAGCCTTAAAGAACTCTAATACAGTAGTACTTTGGTGTTCTCTGAAGTACTCCCTCATGTACAACTACGCTTATGTGTATAGAAGCCAACACTTGTAGCCATTGTAGTCTGATGTGCTTCTAATTTTAGTGTATTACATAACTGGTTTCAATCCAACCTTTCATTTTCAGTACTTGGTTATACTATACAGGCTATCCCAGCATGCTTTGGGTGAGAGGCAGGGTACTCCACAGTTCACCAGTCTATCACACAAAGACAGACATAACCGCTCACAATTACTGGCAACTTAGATAGATCCTTGTTCCGACTGTAGAATCAAACTCAATGTGGAGACCATGCACAGACAACTGGGTCAGATTCATCCCCAACACCTTCTCAGTCAGAGGTGACAGAGCTAATGACTAAGCCACCCTGTTGACCCATATTATGCCTTCTCCAACTCAACGCAGCACAAACAGAAGTACCAAACCTGAGTCAATCAGACACTCGATCTAACCTCTAGTAATCCGTGATTCTAAATTTGAAACACAGTAATAAGAGCCCTATCTTCTATTTACTGTCTCCATTACTTCAGAGAGCTGCCTGACAGAGCGCAGAAGAGCAACAAAGAACGCCCCACGCCACCAACTAACTGATAACATACTTGGCTGACATTTAGTGAAACCTATCAATTACCACTTGCATCGCAATCTGCCTGATGGATGGTCAATGCTAGCCTCCACTTTTCACCATTGTGTCCTTTGCTTTGTGTTACAGTGCTGTGATCTCGATTTTATCTGACGTTAATGATGTTCATTTGTGGCACTCTGCTGCCTCAGGCCACAGCTTTAGCTTCTTTGTTGATAAGGCTCGAGTATTAATAGACATCTATCTGAAGATAGAAATACAATTCTTTTCTTCTTCCATCTCTTGTCACAAAGAATAAAATGTAACCATAACCTCATGCCTTTTTTTGAGTCGGGATTGGATGAAAGAGTTGGAAAAGATATGAGATGTGATTAAAACTATTCATCAATAACCACTTCAGTCATGACAGGTATCTAGCTTTAATATGTGGGACCTTTCAGATTCTCTTTTCTCTTTCTGACTGATCTTATTAAACTGTAGGTTGGAGTGCAAATGTCAGTCTATGCAGCTGAGAAATGCTGCAAGTTAGAAGCTCAAGATACAGTCAGGTTTCACTTGTGTTTTCACAAAAAGGTATCCATTCATACAAGACGTGAGGGACAACTCATTTCCTTTCTCAAATACTCCTGCTGCTCTTAAGCAGAATCATTCAAAGCTACGGTGGACAAACATGAAACACAAACCTTTATGAAAACATTATAGGACCCATTCATCTCACAAAGCACATTAAGTTCTGTGATCCATTTCCGCTCTCTTAAATTCAGCAGAGATACTATGATGTGTAGCCAATAAGAATTTATTCCTAAAATGAACTGTGGTGCAGTCATGATGCTCTGGTCTCTAGGTGCCAACTCTGGGTGCCAACCAGTACAAGTCTTTAACAGGCTGGAAATTTGCTGATGGGCACTGCCTTCTCAAAAGAAAGTGACTGAAGAGTGATTGAAAGCTAGTTTCATAATGTGAAGTCAAATTAAGAACAGTTAGTATTGCTATTTTGTATCATGAAATTATTTTGATTCCATTCATTTTAATGGTAAAATACTCTGTTTGATTGACAGCACAGGGACAGTTCTGGTGCCACCGTTCTCCACCTTGCATCCCGCTTCAGTCACCACGAGGTCACCGACTGGCTGCTGAAGAGTGGCGAGGGGGACCCCGGGGCCTCCACCGATACAGGAGCCTTGCCTGTTCACTACGCTGCTGCCAAGGGAGACCTGCCCTCTCTCCGACTGTTACTGGGGCACAGCCCAAAGTAAGAGCGACACTGTTCTGTCTTTACTGTGGCCTGCAGGCTTCCTTTGACTGTGGTCAAAAGCTCATCTGTCAGTGGGATTTATAAGAGGTTGATTTCCTCTTTTCCGTCTGATTGTGAATTAATTTGGTCACTTGTAGGATTTCTGTTGTTTTTTTGTACAAGAAAGGTAAAGTTCATTTAGAACACAGTCTCTAAAAGCAGATTGGGTGTCATTGTGCCTAAAAACACAGATTTAGTATCCATAAGCATCCATGCAATGGATCAGTGTTTTATTTTATCTCTTATTTTTGTAGGTTCTCGTGAGTTTTCTCAGACTGTTTGTAACTGAGCCAGGGCGCAGCAGATCCGCTGTTCAGATTCAGATTTCAGACTGTTGGCACTTTAGTAGTCTGACATTGATAAATGATCCAGCAGATTTCAAAGGTCGACAAGTCAACTTTTATTTCTTTTCAGACGCTTCCCTAACAAATCAAGAGCGGCCAGATAGAATGTTTGTCAGTAGATCAGCTTTGGGCTAATACTGTAGGTACAGTAGTATTTACAGCGCCAACTGGCAAAACCTGAATGAGCTTTTTGGATAACTGTGCAGGAATCTAAATACTTTGTGCTCAAATCCCATTTGGAAAATAAACCTCTTTGTGGATTAAATTTATCATAATACTGCCACAATACCATAACCTCCATGTACTGCTTATGTAATACATCAAGAATAATTTTCATAATCGTGGTAAAGTCCGTAGCTGCACAAGAGCGATTTTCAACAATATTCAGTTTGAAAAGTGATGTAAAGGGTAAATTGAATCTCAAAATAGTTGCCAATAATTTTCTGTGAATTTGCTACTTGTAAATGGACATGGGTGAGGTGTTAGAATGACTGAGTTGTCCTTTCTGGGAAGCAGCGCTGAACTCAGGATTGTAAGGTCAGGATGAGCACAAGCCAACACCACAGGCTCTTTATAAGCAGAATCTAGTATGTTTGCAGGTAGCATCAGATAAAAAAAGGAATTTGGCAATGCAGCAACTTAAGTGCAGATTTGGCAGCAGTATTCAACAGTCATTGTGTGACTTTAGAATTATAGCTATCTTCCAGAGTATAGAGAGACAAGGTGTACTGAGAGCACTCCTCTGTCAGATTCAGGACACACGCAGCTTCCCTGAGCCACCAGGCGAGACATGAGAAGATATGTGGCATTGCCATGTTGCACTACAGCTAATGTAGAGTGTATTATCTTCAGATCGCTGTGTATTCTCAGGGATTTTTGTTTGACATCGCAGAATGGGTGAGTGGACTAATTATTTGTTTTATTAGCCAGTTATTTGTGACGTACAACCACTCAGCACCATATAAATATGTATATCTCTGTAATACCACATTTTACTGTTGTTTATTGCCTGAGCATTTACCTGTGCTGTAGCCAATGTAAAAGGATGTGAACTGTACAACTTCTTCAGGGGGAGAACAGTTTCAAACAGTGAGGGCAGTAAAAATATTTTTTCCGAATGGTAATGGAAAAGTTCATCCAATAATAGTGAACAAATGTTCACAATCAAACCCAAAATCATTTCTCATTTCATTTCTTCATTTCATGTTATGACACTTAATCTTCTTAGTAATTGCCTGATTGAATGTGTTTATATGTTGTTAAATGGTCACATTGCCGCACTAAACACAGATGCATCTAACTCACACGTAAAGCGAATAAACAGGGAGAGGCAGTGCCCAGTAGCTTGTCTTCCTGGTGGTAAACAACTTTAATTATTTGTTTCTATTTTAGTGACATTCAAGTGAATCTGGACATGAGCAGATCCTTGTGGGTAACATTTAGTTGAGTATTGGCTTGTTCGGTTTGTGTTTCAGTTTAGCATTATTTAAAGGAACACCTGTTGGATTATTAACGAATAAAAAAGGAAGATATTGAGATAGCCATCATGCTGATCCTGTTCTCTGCACAGGCGTCTGCTTCAGCTATCAACAGTGCTAACTAACTGCTGCCATAAAGGAATAGAAATGTAATGAATTTACAACTTAGTCTTCAAACTGAACAGCCTTATCTGTCCAATTGCTTTGACTTTGATGACCTTAGCAGGACGAGCAGCTTGTCCAGGAACTAACCTTGTGCTCTGCAACTCCAATATTGTCCGGTTGCACCCCAGACAGGTGCATAGCTGCTGAAAATTTAATGAGCCTCAGGGACATGGTAGCTCCCTGATAGCCAGGCCCCATTCACTCTTCTCCGCCACCACTCCCACTACTGCTGTTTACCACCATCTCCACAGCGACGCACAGGAGCGCCAACCAGCGATAAGATAATGAGGAAAACAAATCCGTTTGAATAGACGGGCTGCTTTCTAGTCACTGGCCTCGGGCATTGTTTTGAATGGTACTTTGCAGCGGGGAGATAGCATTCTTGTTTCGGCCTTTATTACAAGCTGCACATTTGTATGAGCGAGTTTGAAGAGGTGAGTGGAAGGCTCAGAGTTTGTTCTGCTCAAAGGACAACATGACCCCCTCTATTACATCATCACTTTAGTAACTGGCAATTGACGGTGCAACGTAATGAGAGTGTTGCTGCACAGAGGTTATAGTACACACACTAACACTAAGGCAGGAAACTGTAAACAAGCAACTACATATGAAGTCTTTCTTTGCATTTTCTATTTGCAGCATTACACTAAACTACATACACACATTCAGAATGTGAACCCAAACACAGCCTCAAGACTGAAAAACATCCAGACAAACCCTCATACCACCACCGAGGCTTTGACCAATATAGACCGAGAGGCCGGTTAAGGGTTAAGGCTCGGTACCAGTGTGTTTGTATTTGATATCTCCCTCTTTGTCCAATCTGATATTTTCATGACAGAAAATGCACGAATCTGCAAGAGCAATCAAAACCACTGCAACCACTGAAACCTCAGTAAAACTATGACCACCACGTCTATTCATTGGCTGGGAAAACAATATGTGATGAAAGGCCGGTGCTGGTTTATCCTTACCATCAACCACTGAGATGGTTGGACAGGTTTTTGAATGATGTGTGCACAGGTCAAGAGTCCACTGAAATGAAGAGGAGTATTCAGGGGTCTGTCTGCGATGTTGCACTCGTGTTGTGTTACGATTGGAGCAGAGCAGCTGCAGCTTTTGTTTCCCGATATTTTACTGTTGGTTAGATTTATAAGTGCCATCTGAATCGGGGGCTCGTTCGCCCGTCCATCCAGAAGGACCAAAACCAACAGGCTCATGTGCTGTGTCATTGCTGATAGCCTCAGTACACAAAAGAGTGAATGAGCGAGCGAGCGAGAGAGAGAGAGAGAGAGGCTACAGACAGGTTATGCAAGTAATTAGTGCAGATTAAGATCTTTGGCCAATCCATAATTCCAACATGCAGTTGAGAACTATATTTGAATATTCTACAGAGTTTGCTGTCTGAACTTGAGTTGAAAACACGAAACGTGGACTCAGCAGTCTTCTAATTCCTTATTATTGCTGCAGTGTGTGCCATAAATAATCAAATCATTCATGCAGACCAGTATAACATTAATCCATACTGACATTCATTTCCTCACTCGCTAAGAAAATATCTTGTTTCAAAATGAGGCCGTTTTCGTGGATCCAACTATCTGATATACTAGCAATGCAAATCTTTGGTACTACTACAGATAAGGAAAGATGGAAAAGTAAATTCTGCTTAAATATGAATAAAGTGATGAAAATAAAAGACTAGTCTTATTCTCAAGGTATGAGTAGCCTCTGTGTTGTTTCTCTGAAGGTCATTTATGTTGTGACGGTTTAGAGGAGCGTTTGTTTAAAGAGGTTCAGTTATGGTCTTTCAGTCTTTGAGTTGTTGGTTCTTAGTTTAGACACGGAGAGTGGGGGTAAAAGGTGAGTAGAGTTTTTCATTCAGCCAATGCCTGAGCTGCACTTATTTTCTCCAACACTAATCTTCTTAATAACTTCTTGGTACAAGTTGGATAAAACCCCCTTTCTGTTCTCCTGTTCTCTTTTACGACAAGAGGTTTAAAGAGGGAAAATGCAACGTAGCGTGCCATTTGGAGAAACTTGTGGGCAAAGGGCCCACAGCATTACGACTTTGTAAGCATATTAAAATATTCCTTTATTCGTCCCTCAGTTCATTCACTAAATGAACAGGTAAATCCAGAGGGCATTCAGATATGAACCAGAGACCTCTTGATTTATTGATGTATTGTTGTCAAGTTAAAACCATAGATGGTTTGAAAACTCACTAGATAAACTGACAGTTTTATCTAGTTTAATGTACGATTTCACTGAGAAATACACCCTAAACCCCAAACATGTTCTCGCCAGGTAGGACTGCATCAAATGTCAAATTTTGCTGTCCTCTTCTGTTTGTTGGACTGTCAAGAGCTGTGGCCTCTAAGACAAGATATGGAAAAGAAGAAAATTCATTTCATTATGTAATTTGTGAAATCTCTCAAAACTTCACACACAAGAAACTCAAGTCATACAGCTAAATAAAGCACACAAATTCCCCCACAACACTCTTCATTATTTAGACAGGAAAAGCCACTGAGAAGCTGTATCAGGCAAGAAGACTATTAGTGTGACATCAATTACTTTGCTCGTAATGAAGACAACCTCGGCCTTTGTTACCGCGTACGTGGGGGGAAGGGAGGGGACAGTGCACAGACAATTACCGAGGTAAATTACTCATCGGAGCTGAACTGGAAATATATCAAATGTCTGCTACTTCAGAGTGTGTTTTTTTTTCTCCTTCCAGTGACAAAGTGGCTGACGAGGTGGCGCCCGTGGCCCCGTGTGCCACTCGCCGGCTCTGTCGTCACACAAGGCTAACCTCTTTCTTAGCTCTTTGAAACCTCCACCTGTTCTCCAAAAGCACTTCTTCAGCAGACTCTTCACTTTAGAGAGTCGTGACAAAGGTAGTCTGCGCTTTGTTAGCATCGTTTGCAGTTAGGATGAATGACAAATGTAAGCTTGTGTCCTCCACAGACCCCAGTGAGCAGCTGAACATCAGCCCACTTTGGTTACATTCTTGAATTATTAACCTGTCTGCCCACTTCCTGATGACAGAACCACAGATTACTTCCCCTCTTTTATTCTGAAATATTTAAGATGTGTTTGTTTTTGCTTGGAACTTTTCCCTCGATCACCCAGACCTCCACTGTTTATTCTAAAAATGTTTCCAGAAAGATAAGACTGCGTCTCAAACTGAAACATAAGCCTGACTAAATGTACTTGGTATGCCAATTTCCACAAAGCATGTTATAATCCAGACTTTGTAAATATGTTCTTATTCTGAATTTGATGGCAGCAACAAGTCGGGACAGGAGCAACAAAAGACTGTGAAAGTTGTGGACTGATCCAAAAACACCTTCACAAGCGAGGATGGAGAGAGGTTCACCACTTTGTGAACACATGATTGTATGAAGGAGATGAATACATGGACTCAGGAAGACTTTATAAAACTGTTGTTTGCAAATTATTACTCTCTGTTTTTGTATTTTACTCAGCGTCCCAACTTTATCAAATTCGGTTCTGTATTTCAGGATAGGACCTGACTGATCATGAGCAGAAGATTTGGACAATAACATCATCCACGTGTTGTTTTAAAGGCCGGGTCTTGTCCACCAGAGTTTTGGCCTCCAGCCACATCCTTTGAGGGAAAGTTTGGCAGGGTCATGTTTGTGTCTACAAGTTCCACCCGTCCACTTAAGCCCTGCCTCTCATCTCCCTCACCTTCTCCACTCGTCTTCGCCTACTCAGTCCGTCTTGGCCACTGGCAACCCTTCCTTAAGCACAAAGCAAGTCGGGCAAAGCCAGTGTAGTGTTAATCCTCTTATGAGACTCATTGCTCATTTGTCAGTGTCCAAATAAAGCACAAGCTTATGGGATTTAGTGGAGGAAGCACTGGTTCATTCCCTGACATCCCGCTGTGACTGAAAAGATCTGGGACGAGGGGGGATACAGGCATTGGATGAGCTTTCGCGTGGAGGGGGGGCGGGGCTAAGGGCCTTTGGAAATGAAGAGGAGCGGGATTTGGCGCGGCGTCACTGTCTGCTCTCTAAATAGCTGTATGTTGACAGTGCAGAGGGATGTTTTTCTGTCACAGCTACCTGTTGCCTTCAGAATACGTTTAAACATCCGACCTTCAGATAAATCCAAAAACACACAAAAAAATTGTGTGTCTGTCATCAGACTGCTGAAAACAATCATTTTGATCTTCATAAATTCTATAAAATGATAGAATTTCTGATTTTCTGTTTAGTTAGTGAATGTGACTGTTTCTACTGTTTCTAACAACAACGGAGGCACTTTGCGTTTCGACAGTCTATATGCTGGTTTTTGCATTATATTCAAATGTTGCTCTGTCATTCAAAACCCAAGCTCTCCTGTTGCATTCATTCAGCCTGGGAAAAGATTGCTGCAAATAATTAATACCTTCATTCTACTTGAAAGTACTATTTAGAAGTACTTGTTCTTAGTTACTAGCTACTTTAAAAATGAATATTTAACTTACTAATAATATAAAAAGTTTAGACTAAACCAGTGCTTTCCAACCTTTTTGTCTCCTGTTGTATCACAGTGTGTAGCTGGGGTCACATTTCAGGTCTCTGTGAGTTAATAGCGCCACCTCCAGCTGCAATAATAATATGCTGCTGACACATTGATGCTTCAGTATTAATAATCTGATGATGTCATATATAGTAATATATTAGTCACAGGGACAAATCAGTACCTTCACATTAACAGTTTAACTGCATCTTGCTGCTAATACTTGTGTACTTTTACTAAAGTAGGGTTTTTTATGGATCGACCATTGAGGTTTCAGTGAGCAATATAGAAATGATTGACCGCACGGTTTAATGTGTCCACAGCGTTGTCAACTCACAAACTAAGAATGGTGCCACGCCGCTCTACCTGGCCTGCCAGGAGGGCCACCTGGAAGTCGTCCAATACCTAGTCAAGGACTGTGGGGCGGATCCGAGCATCAGAGCCAATGATGGCATGACACCTCTGCATGCTGCTGCCCAGATGGGCCACAACACAGTCATCGTCTGGCTGGTATGTTGGAACGTCAGGACGCTACAAGTCAAACCTCGTAAACTGAGTACACTCATTTATTCCTGGATCCTCTTCCCATACTTAAAATGTTGTGATAACATTTTTTTAAATAATTCTTTTAGATATTATTGATTGATACTCTGGGTGTCTTAGAGTAGTTTGAACTGATCATGATTTAACTCTCTTGACTCAAATTTTAGAAGGAACTGTCCAGAAGGCATATGTTTAAAATAGAACGTAGACCACTTTATCATTTGTTTAATAAGATGCCCTAACAAGCTTCTATTGTTTACTTTAACCCAAGAGAGCCTTTCATTAACATCAGATGAATGTAACCTGTGTCATTTGTCGCCCCGCCTTTTAGATGAGTTTCACAGAGATCAGCCTGACGGACCGGGATGGCGACGGGGCCACGGGTATGCACTTTGCAGCCAGTCGGGGCCACGCGAAGGTGCTCAGCTGGCTGCTGCTGCACGGCGGAGAGATCGTCACTGACAACTGGGGAGGGACCCCGCTTCACGACGCCGCAGAGAACGGTGAACTGGAGGTATGTGTTTGTGTCTTCTTCTTTAGTGCTCAGAGTCTGACTGGAATCATTGGGGTATGTATATATGCTATAATCATATTAGTTCATTATGTTAAACACAGGGTTGGCTCTAACTAGTCTGTGTTGCCTGCCCTCATCCTTTTTAATAGTAGTGATAATAGCAGAGATAAGCTGGCCTGAAACTACAGTTTTATCTAAACGATAATCTTATATGATTCTTGGTGCTCACATAGCCGCACTGACTTTTACACTGAACCATCTGTTTTGAATGAATGGCCTCTAGCTTATTGTTCTACCACCTCTCTGACCAACTACTTTGACTAACACTTTGTTGTATCCAAGTCTGGTTCAGTCAGGACCAGCTTGACGTATTAAACAGTCTCGGGGGGTTTTCAAATTCAACTCAAAGAATCAATCAATCGATTGTGTCACTCTTCAGTGCTGTCAGATTCTCGTGGTCAACGGTGTGGACCTGGGCATAAGGGACCAGGACGGCTTCACAGCAGCAGACCTGGCCGAATACAACGGCCACTCCCAGTGTGCCAAGTATCTGCGCACTGTGGAGAACATGGTAAGAGACGCAGCTGTGACCTCTGACCTCCCTGTGGACAGATTGGGAACCACGGCTTTAGGTGCTACAATGTTCGTTTGTCAAGTAATTACACAATATGTCGGACACTGCTGGTTAGTTTCTCTTCAAACCTGGGGATGTGCAATCTGTCTTACTGATGGGTTTTTGCATTTTTGAACACTAATTGATTAAATGGGTGCTCTGTTCTAGACAGAGGACTCTCAGAGGATCTAGTTTGTTCTGTCAACACAAACTTCCACTTCATCACACTCTGCGTGAAACAATGGGTTACTATGTCTGCTGTTGTGATAACTAAACTGTAGTCTGCATGATATGAGTCAAAGATTTTAATTACAACATTATAATCATAATGAACCATCATAGTTCTTACTTCGTCTGTCCCTGAAAGCTAAAATGCAACCTCAGAAAAGTCCAGCCAACATGTCTCTTGACTGACATCAGTTCATCTCTGCTAATTACACAAGCTATTAACACTTGACATACGGTGGCTTTCATGGCTCCAACCCACTGCAATCCCAGAGTGGCCAGAGGAATAATAAGTGATCCACACAGAACTCTCTTTGGTCTGTGGGAAACATATTTCCTCCCCCTCTTTTGCTCTTCCCTTCAGGGACATGCAGCCGACTGAGTGCTGCACTGTGGGAAAAGCAGATGGCCCCAGAGCCCTTTTGATCAGCTGTGAGACCTTTCATTAGTGTGCAGTAATTAAACTTGTAATGCTGTTCTCCTCATGTGTGTCATCAGGGACTCAGAGGTGCTGGGATTTAAGAACTGATTAATGAACAAGTGCATAATTCATTTGAACAATAATGCATTTGATGACATTGCATCTGTCTCCATCTAAATTAAATGAAGCAGACATGTTTAAATAATAAACAATTGCATGAGAATGAATGAATAGATGCATTGTTTTTCCACTGTGGAAATCATTCCTACGTAATGAACAGCTCAACAAAACACATGTGCTAATGCTGGTATTCATGAACCGTATCCTCTGACAGAGCGTGGAGCACCGTGTTTTGTCCCGAGACCCCTCGACAGACCTCGAGTACAAGCAGCCGGACTCTGGCCTCTCGTCCCCGAACACAACCATGCCCCCGACCAACCAGGCGGCACACTTCGACATCAGTTCACCATCCAGCTCCCTGTCCAACTACGACTCAGCCAACTCCAGCCAGTCCAGCACCGGCGAGAAAAGGAGCAGTTTAACGGCGTCGCGAGGCCCGCCCGCTCAGCTCAACACCGTAGCACACACAGGTAGTAACAATAAAACACTGCTGACGAGAATTTTATTTCTTAGGTTAACCTACAAGGTGTCTAGAAAAATGCTCTGTATGATATCTTTGATTTGAATTGATTCCAATTGATTCCTTTGTTCTAAACTGAAAATCCAAAGGCCAGTGAGCGCAAACATATTTTTTAATCAGAATGTTGGATGCCCCCTTCAGACACTGCTGAGTCTCTCACATTCCAAATATTCCATCTCAGCAATGGTGGAACCCTCAGCTGTTTACCCAGGTGGAGCAGTTTGCTTCCTTTTGCTCTATGTCACAGGTGCATGGTATACTGGTGCTGCACCCTAGTGGTCCATGTGCAGATAGTTGGGTTTGGATGGAAAGGTAGACCATCAGTAGAGTAACTTGTGTTTCTCATTCAAGTCTTAATGAGAGACAAGTCAGTGTTCAAAAATTTACTTAATGCTTTGTTTTGCGGCACACCTGTGAGAAACCCTAAGTCCACATTAAACATGCCTACATGGACTGTGTCTTGGTCACAGGTGCATCAGAGTCGGCCATTTCAGACATGCAGGCGTACATGGACATGCTGAATCCGGACATTGGCTCGGACAAGCCCAAGAAGAATGAGATAACCGCTGATGCCGCATCCAAGCCCCCGCCACCGCCAACCTATCCACCCCCACCTCCCC